>CM073574.1:156290469-156863286 GCA_037074715.1 Magnolia kwangsiensis
TGCGGACTGGGCCGGTTGCGCTCTCACATGACGATCTACCACTGGTTACTGTGTTTTTCTTGGAACTTCTCTCATCTCTTGGAAGTGTAAAAAGCAGGCTACTGTTTTCAAATGTAGCACAGAAGTCGAGTATCCAGCGATGTCTGCTGCTTGTAGTGAGATTGTCTAGTTACGTGGTCTTCTTTCAAAATTGGGCGTGCATCTATAGAATCCTACTCCACTCCATGTCGATAGTATGAGTGTCATTCAGATTACCTCCAATCTTATTTTCCATAAATAGACAAAGCATATTGAAGTTGACTGTCACTTCATCCAAGAGAAGTTTTAGTCTAGGCTCATTTCTCTTCCACATGTCGCATCCCATGATCAAATTGCAGACATTCTCACGAAGTCCCTCACTTTTGCACGTCACTCATTTCTAGTTGGCAAACTATTACTTGTCAATAACCAATATTAGTTTGAGTGGGTGTTAGACAGGTCGCATGCCTTATATATCCGCATGCCTTGTATAGCCAATTAATTAGATGATTCTGTATTTCTAATTTACCTCATATAGATGACTTTAGATCTCTATATATTCAACCCCTTTGGGTTGTCTCAAATACAAGAAAACCAAAGGAGTTCTCTTTGTTTTCAGGGTCGTCCTTTTTTGCATGGACTTTTTCGGGTGTCTAGTTTTCCTTGTACGTATCATATAATACTCTTCCAAGAAGCTAGGTCACCCTGGATGACCTCGTCGCATAGTCTTTTCCAGGTGGCTAGTATCCCTTGGAAGTACCTTAAGTATTTTTTCGTGTGGCTAGTTCTCTTTGGATGACCTTTTTGCCAGTTAGATGTGCATCCCCAGGTCTGTGAGCATGTGCATGCATTCACGCATTTAAACAAGAATATCTTTATGGAATTTATTCAATGTATGCATATTTGATAAACTCTGTCTTATTACTATGATAATCATTATGAAATATTCATTATAAATTGTTCCTGAAAATTATGCTTAATTATCGGGATGTTTTGATAAATCTTGGGGGGTTATACCTCACTAGGATAGCCATTGACGCTATCAAACCATATTCAGTGTACAAGAGACATAATTGATGCACATGTTGGTGCTCATGTGGCGTATGAGGAGTTAGATGGCCTTGTGGCTCTAGTTTATAGATTTCATTCCTGTTTAATTTGTATTTTTATGTATTTTTAAAGACTTAAGGCATTGGTTTGTATAAGCTTTCGGGCAGCCACTCGAACATTTTGTTATGTATATTGGAACACCCTTTTATACTTGATTTGTTTATATTTCGCTAAATTGTTAACTCTGACATAGAAAAGAAAAAAAATATGTGCAATTTGGGCTATCTTTAAAGGATAACACTTGGGTTTTTGGAAACTGAGTAGTGTACTCAGGTTTTAGGAATAGGGGTGTTATATAACCGTTGAGAGTAGTGGTGGTTTAAGGTGTATTTGGCCACCGTACACCTGGAATTATTCCTCTTTATAGCTAATATCTAATGGCGTTCCCTCTTCGATTACTTCTATATCCTCTCAATCTCTTGAAAGGAATTTTTTTGTCTAAATAGGTAAAGTGCAGCTCGAAGGAGGGGCGGGGTTGCATCCATCCTCTCACCGCTCGATTTCACACCAACCAGGAACGGCTTTCATCGTTAGGGATCGTTTGGCTCCCTCCCTCACCCGGGATTCATTACACCCAATCCTCATGAAACCTAGAAATCTCTAGCCACTTTCTCTCTCTCAGAGATCTTCCATGGAAACTCTCGTCTGAAAAACCCTAGGCGATCCGACCGGAGAGACCTCAAACTCACTAATCTCTATCTCCACATCTTATCCCTCCTTTGATTTCTACTATAACTGGTAAGGTTTCTCAAGTAGTCAAAATCTTGAATCTTAAGGGTCGACGTTTGATGTAGGTTGTCCATCATGTGGGGCCACCTTGATATGGACCATCCATAGTGTAGGGCCCAACTTCAATGTCCATTGCTGAACTCACCTTTTGACACAAGCAAGAGCGTGAAATAACAATGAAGAAGATTCTTTGAGTAGTCAAAACCTTTAATTTAGAAAGTAGTTTTTGAATTTCCAAGAAATAATAAAAGTGAAAACTCAAATATTTTATTAAATAAGGTTTAATGAGTATGATTTTTCAATTTCACTACTAATAAAGAAAAAATAAAATCCTAATTCAAAATTGTTTAACAAAATTCTAACCCTAATTGAAACCAGAGTTGTACACGAGTTGAACTAAGTCGAGCTTGGCACAGCTCGGCCAATAGCTAACCCCAACTCAAACTCAGCACGGCTCGGTCCTCATACCTGATTGGCCAACTCAGCTTGGTTCGGTTAGCAGCTTATGTCAGCTTGAGCCGAGTTCGAGACTTTGCAACATTTTCTCAAACATATAGAATGCATCTTCAATTTATCATAGAATGCAAGATAGTAACGGACTTTAAAAGTGTTTCATCAAACACTCGGCGAGCAACAACAAAATCAAGATATGAGGGCAGTCTTATAATGTAAAGTTTTCTTTATATAGTTATTTGATTTGTATCCATTCCTTCCTCGCCACAAGTAGATCCCGCGGAGAATGTACGCACGCGGAACAACACTTTGTTGAGTCATTTCATCAAACACTTGGCAAGCAACATCAATATTAAAATAATTGAATCATCGAGCCGATTTGATCCGAGTCAATTCGAGTTGAGGTTCAATCCGAGTTGAATCAAGCTTAAACTCAGCTTGGAATTTTTTCGAGCTCCAAAAACTAACTCGACTTGGTTCGAATCCAATTTCAAGCTGAGGCGAGTCGAGCTTTTCTGAGTCGAATCGAGCAAGTTGACAGAGCTAACTTGACTTATGTACATCTCTAATTGAAAGTTATCCAAAATAGTAAAGCTCATCTAAAGTTTAATTTGCCAAAAATAGAAAGTACAAATAAACCTTGATGGAAGAGTCTTGACATGATTATAAGTAATTTCTAAAAAGACAAATTCTAAAACTCTAAAAATAGGGGGATATGACAAGAAGCATGTTTTCGTACAAAACAGGAGTATGCGACCCACTATGTGGGTTGGATGACACTGGATGGCCCGCTACATAAAGATTAATGGTTTGTGCATCACGTAACTATACCCAAATAAAATTTTTTGGCAAATTTATGGTTCACACTTTGAATGGCAATATATCCCTATCCTTACTGAATTTCTTCAAACTGGACGCACTTGGGCCCAATTACGTCATACCCTACATAGGACTGGGCTTGAATTTGATGAACTACTTCCGTTTTCATTTGACTTTCTTTCGGTTCAGCGATGCTAATAATGCATCCATGCCAGGTCCTACATCAGCTTTGATATGGCCCATCCATCATGTGTAGATGCACCATTCTCATTACAGTAAATCTAGAACCAATAAGGGGTATCAACAGATGCAATGTAGGCCTCAAAACACTGAATGGTGCAGTTCCAAGATACTGTCCAAGTATTGGAAAAGAAATGATCTCTAGATCTAAGGGATGGTGCTTTAGAAACAACACTAATGCAGAGGCATTTTCACATTGGGCTCGAGTGGGGTAGCTTATGGGATGCAGGGACACACTCGGGGTGGGTGACCCCTATGATTCAGGCCCCACCCGTGTGAGGCAGGTGGCTCATGTGAGGTAATACCCATGTGATTTGGGGCCCATGAGGGGGGTTCAACCGAGGTCCTAACCCATGAGATGTGAGGCTTGGGCTATGAGATAAAGGGATTGATTTGCCATGCTCTATCAGTTCGAGCTTTTAGAGAAGGTGGTTAATTGTCCTGCATCAAATTGGTACCAGAGCGGGAGGTCTCGTGTTCGAGACTCCTCACTAGAGGTGATTAATGCAGGGATTGTGATTTGGGGCCCATGAGGGGGGTTTGGCCGAGGTCCTAACCCATGAGATGTGGGGCTTGAGCTATGAGATAAATGGATTGATTCACCATGCTCTATTAGTTTGAGCTTTAGAATAAGTGGTTAATTGTCCTGCATCAAATTGGTATCAGAACGGGAGGTCTCGTGTTCGAGACTCTGCACCGGGGCGGCTCCACTTATACCATTACTAAAATTTCAGCATAGTAATTTCAGGTTGTCATATTGCTGAATTTTTAGCTTGTAATTTTTAGATTACACTCAGTCCTTGTGTATGCCCACATTATTAGCTGTGCCTTAAGCCAAATTATAGAAAGTGATGATTGGCGCATGAATTCAATTTTCCACACTTATGCCAAGTGTGGTGGAAAAAATTGCAAGGTGATCATTGATAGTAGCAGTTGCATCAATGTGGCGTCTGCTCATATTGTGGACCACTTTGGTATGCTAGTCGTTCCTCACCCTAAGCCCTATCGAGTCTCATGGGTTGATGCATCTTCAATTCAGGTTTTTGATGTTTTGCCTATGGATATTAGCCACATCATTTTAGGTAGGCCTTGGTTTTATGACAGGGACACAACGCTGCTCGGTCGCTCGAATATGTATTCATTTCTATATGAAGGCAAAAGGATTGTCTTGAAGCCTCTCCCGCCCAAAAGCACCTCGGAAAAGGAGGACGTCAAGAAATGTGTTCCTGAAGGTGTGACAAAGCTTTAGCTTGAGTATCTTCCTGTAGTTAATTCCAAAGAGTCTGAAAGAGAGACTAAAATTGATTAGACGTTGTATGCCTCTGTGGCAAGTGAGGTCACACCTAAGGTTGTTATGGAGATGCAACCTAAGGTTACGATCGAGAGTAGTGTAGAGTTACCATATGAGGTGAGTCCGGTATTGGAGGAGTCTTGTGTCGTTATTTAAGAGGACATACCGGATGAGCTTACACCCATGTCGGACATTCACGCATTGACTCTACCAAACCTTCATCTTGATCAAATGAGTCCTGGGGAGGAAGTGAATTTGGAAAGAAAAGTAGATGAACCGAGGAACCCTATAGAATGCATACCTATGTCTATGTTCCACAGGTCTTTAAAGTTTGCACATGCATCTACGCAACATATGCATGACTTGCATGTGAAGATTAGAAAAATAATCAATACAAGTAATAAAACATACAAAATGATTGCTGACTCATGCCATATGTTTAAAGAGTTTGTTATAGATGATGAAGTCATGATTAAAATACGTCAAAAAATGTTTCCACAAAGAACCATAAAAAAATTACAGGCCGTAACTCTGGACCATACAAAATCTCAAAAAGACTGGGTTCGAATGCTTACCTAATAGATCTTTCACCTAACACGGGTATCAGTTCCTCATTTAATGTGGAAGATCTTGTACCGTTTCATGGACATTCCCTTAACCCTCATATGAACTTTGATGATGATGCCCCTAACCTGTCCCATAACCCATGGCCATTACCTGACCCCTCTTCTTAACCTTTACCATCTATACCTATGAGAAGAGAAGATATGGAGGATATCTTAGATGAAGAAGCAGTTTCCACATGACATGAATGTTATCAGGAGTACCTTGTCAAGTGGAAGGGCAAACCAAAGTCAGATAGTACATGGATCACAGAGGCAAAGCTTCAACGACGAGACCCAAATCTCCTCGAGCATCACTGCAGCTTTTTTTCGCCAGAGGCGAAATCTCCTCGGCCGAGAGGAATTGATGAGGACATCCAAGTACCGTACTAGAGGAGGAGGGCTGAGTCAGTCTCCTTATGATTAGATGACCATTACATGGGGCTCACTTAGCCGAATTCACATTCTTAGTTACATTGAAGACCCCATGTGCATGTTCATGCATCTTTGAAGATCCTATATTGAGAAGATGCACGTGGGCTGCATATAGGAGCTTGATAGACACATCGGACTCATTGGATTAATGGGTGGACATGATGATCAAACCATTGAATTATCATCATCAGACATCTTGATCGTGGACCTCTATGGGCCACCAAATAGTTTAGTTGTTTAGATTGTTTACATGTTTCATTATTTTTAGTATACCTTATATTTGTATTGAGATTAGAGAGTTAGGAACAACTTTTAATTTATTAAACCTCTTTTATGTTGAGAATCTTATCTAAGAGCGTGTTTTTGTAAAAGGTCTTTTCTTAGACTATAAAAGAGAAAGATGAGTGTGTGAAGCCCTAATGCCGTTATTTTGAAAAAAAAAAAAAAGCTCTGTGTTTTCTTTTCTTCATGTGATTTGAAGAATACTCCATGTGATTTGGAGCTTGAGTGTGGTGTGATTCTATTCCCCATTTAACGGAGGTGCGAGGTCTCCATCAATCATCTTCCTTCTCTCTTCTGTTCTATCCAAAAGAGGTATTTGTCCAAAAAACTTCATCTCTTTTCTTCCTTAATATCCAAGACTATCCAAATCATATTTTTCTTCAACTTCTCATCATCCAACTTTAATCCCAACCGAAATTAGCCATTGATGACCCAAAAAGCTTAGCCAACAACCCACACGTATGAGCACCTAGGCTAACCGCATGGACAACCGCTCAATCCATTGATTTCCCCATGCTTCCCCTATAAAAACCCATTGATTTCCCATTTATAACCCTACCTTATACCCTAAATCCCCAACTTTCTATTTTCTCCAATTTCTAAAAATCCTAATTCTAAAATTTTCAATTCCTATTAACCTTAATTTTTCAAATTTTAGATTTTTCCCTCCCTAACCCTAAGCATAAAATCTACAAATCTGTCGCTAGAGTGTTGAATGTGCTTATGGTAAATTGGAAGTTCTATCCTTCCATTGAGCTTTAGTTTTAATTGATTTATGTGATTCCTTAGCATGCATGAATGTGATTTACGTTAAATCAGATTTTATTACATATTGTTTACTCTTAATTACTTGATAGATTAGCATCTTTTGTTAATTGAATAACTTTATAGACTCTTTCATAATCTCCACATTGTATGCTAGAATAAATCATGGGTCCTGCATCAAATTAATGCAGGGGCATTTTCACACCGGGCTCGAGTGGGGTAGCCTGTGGGATGCGGGGATACACTCGGGGTGGGCGGCCCATTTAAGGCGGGCCCCATTGTGTGAGGCGGGTGACTCGTGTGAGGCAGTACCCATGTGATTTGGGGCCCACGAGGGGGGTTCCACTGAGGTCCTAACCCATGAGATATGAGGCCTGGGCTATGAGATAAAGGGATTGATTTGTCATGCTTTATCAGTTCGAGCTTTTAAAGCAAGCAGTTAATTGTCCTACATCAAATTGGTATCAGAGGGGGAGGTCTTATGTTCAAGATTCTTCATCCGAGAGCTTTTAGAGCAAGCAGTTAATGCAGGGGCATTTTCACACTGGGCTTGAGTGGGGTAGCCCGTGTGATGTAGGGGGACACACTCGGGATGGGCGGCCTGAGTGAGGCAGGTGGCTCGTGCGGGCCTTGGGCTATGAGATAAAGGGATTGATTCGCCATGCTCTATCAGTTTGAGCTGCTCATGTGAGGCTGTACTCATGTGATTTGGAGCCAACGAGGACAGTGAGCGTCGTGTTGAATTACTGCAACCCTAATACAAAAATATTATTTATAAAAGATTATAGCGTCAACAATACGTGTGGACTCTAATGAGCCCAATATGGGCTGGCTATAATACAATGAATTGCTTATTCAACTACACTGCCCAGATTATTTAACCAAGTAATACTACCTATTCAGGTACTCTCAAATTCATTTCTTCTTAAAGACAACATGAGAACCCATCCACTTTTCCCCATCATTATACAAGAATAGCTCGCTTCCGGCCATGCAAGAATTTCGCCAATGGATTATCATTTTCATTGCCTCTTCCTCGCTGCCAGTGGAAGACTCCAATATTTTCTTTATCTCATCCATATTAGAGTCCAAGTTCTTCGACCATTCTTCCCTGCAAGAAATGAAATGGAAGTTCAACCGTTAGTAGAGTTGGACAAAATCAAGTCAATGATAAAACAAGTACGCTTTATTTTCTAAGATTGCGCATACAGGGCGAGTCCAAAATTCTTCCCGTTGAAAATCCAATGGTCGACAACTGACACATCTTCCTGAAAATGATACAAGCAGTTAAAAAATATTAGACACAATCCCTTAATATTTGATTCTACAAAGAGAAGTTCATGTTTTGAAAGTTTGACGAATTGATTCAAGAGTGGGGATGTGCACTATTATTCGGACATGCGTCCTCTGCTCCACATGTAATTGTATGAAGGCAGTGGGTGCGATATAAATACCTATGGGGCCCTCCATTCATTGTCTGCAACAGATCATGATCCCAGAAATCAGCCCCATCAAAAATTTAAGTGGGCCACACCACAGGGAACAATGGGATGGGATGCACACCATTGAATCTTCCAAGGATCCATTGAAGTCTTGGATAAAGAAAATATTTGGTTTTTCACTTCATATATTCACCTTATAAACAGGTTGGATGTCATATATAAACATCACAGTGGGCCCCTGGAAGATTTCAATGGTGGACAGTCTCCATTCCCATGTTTGTCTATGGCGTGACCAACATGATTTTTGGGCTTACCTCCTAAAATGTTGTCTAGGGTGGTGCACAGATTGGATGTCACATATACGCATCATGGTGGGCCCCGTGGAGATTTATATTGTCTGTGCTTAGAGGAGAGGACGTGTTGTAGTACAGCGAATCACCTCCAAGTGTGCGAATTGCTCTAACAGTGCTCTTGATTTAAATTTTAGAGATCTTACAAAGTAGAAGTCATTAATTTGGAAAGTTTGACCTCAAAGATCTTGGAAAAGGTTTTCCATCTCCAGATTCTATGAAAAAAATGCAACATCCAAAGCTGTCAAATTAATTTTCAAGGCCTCCAAAGGGAAATGGGTGACTGTTTGGCCGATAAATTTTTTACACATTCAGGTAAATCCATGGAAACTGCACTGCAAACCGAACAACAGTTTTCATTATAGAATCCACTTTTCCCTTTCCATTTTGAATAGATTTCATGTTTGTTTTCCATATCCATATTTTAGATTCAACAAAAGCAAAGAGGGCAAGGAATAGAAATGCAGACCAAACTATAATCACGCAATTCAAAAAAGGTGTAAACTACTTGTAATAGAGTTATGTGGTCTAACCTGGAAATATAGAAGAAGTGAGGCTGATGGCATGATCGATGTCCCGGAAGGGAACATAAGGTCCGTGTACCAATCATCATCATCAATAACCTATAAGAGATGCATGCAAAGGAGGCCAATGAGAATAACATGTGATATATCTTATTGCAATAAGCTCAAATTGAAGGCACGAACATGTAGCATGGTAATTTGCTAACAGAAAATGGAAATGAACAATGAAATAATAATAATTCAAATTCAAGATAAAAACTAAAATTTGGCAACATGGTGACATTTAAGCCTAGAGCTTGATCAATGACTTGAGAGCATACCTCGTACTCATAAGCTAAGGTTTTATGGCATAAATGTTCCACAAAAAGAAGGCTGTCATGGTTCATCCACTTGGCTACTCTTCTTAGAAATAACTCAAAGTTCTTCATGTGCTGTGAAAACAAATGAAGTTTTAAGTACTCCTAGTTCAATCCACATGATTCAAACAATAAGTTTTGATTTTAAGATGAGAGTAGATCACTTACCTCGAGTAATCCAACAACTATTATCCTATCAAATGTAGCCTCCGTTTCGAGCTTTGTTACATCTTCTAATATAACCTCAACATTTGATAGCTGAAGGTTCCTTAGGGATGAAATTGGAAAGTTATTTGGTGTAACTTCTTCAATAGGATTCTCATTGTATTTAACATGCCTAGAGATTTTTCTCAACAACCATATCCTTTTGTATAAGTTGACAATATAAGGTCCTGTCAGGGTGCCACCCTGAAATTGACCAAACTTACTTTTTGCATGATTACTTATATAAAGTCCTCCAAGAGGCCCTTGGATGGATGGTTGTGGTCAACGTAAGTGTATATGGAGTTGATTTTATAGGGATGTATTGTCCGAATAAGAGAGTTGATTTTATTTTATTTTTTAAAGGTAAGAGTTGATTTTAGAGAGACTGCATTGTCTGACTAAGATATTCGTAATGCTACCAGTAGGTCCAATTGCTACTAGTATCATTCAAGAACAATTGTAAGATTCAAACCATGCATAACAATAAGAGATTTACATATATAATACAAGGAATCCACTTTAATACCACTTCAAAGTCTTACTTGCATTGCTCCTCTATGTAGTCTTTCTGAGAGATCGAGTTGGTAACAGCTGTAACATGGCAATTTTTATACTTCCGAGCAACATGTAAAGTAAATGGTCCTTGTCCACAACCAAGATCAAGGATGGTTTGACCATCTTGTATTTGTGCCCTTTCACAGCATAGATCAAGCATTGTGATCTCAGCCTCATCCAGTGTCACCGATTCATCCTGAAAGTAACAAGAACTGCAAAATTTGAATATAAAATCTGGTTTAGTTTAAGCGTAGGTTAGACAAAACAAAATAACAGAGCTTTTCTAATAAGCCCATTCACACCATGCATGTATAGGTATGAGATTCGATCCATCCATCAAAAGGGAACCAACATGTAGATGTCCTATGCCGAGATTCAAGGTGATCCATTAATTTGGTGGACCCCAGAAACTTGGCCGACTATTTTCTAACTTGCCCACCTATTTGTAACACTAGACGACCTACTGAGTGGACTGAATTTATTTCTGGTAGAGAATGTCCAAGCGCTCAAACCCATATAGATGGCCTTTTACGGGCATGGGATTAGCAAAGCTCCAAACTAATAAATATTATGGATTGAAATCAACCAAATTTATTGTTAATTCCTGCTTCTAGACTAAAATTAGAACATCTAGAAGCAATTTATCAATAGCATTTCGTGGAGTTCGGATGGAAATGAAGATTTTAAGCAATAATACATGCTCATATTATTGCCAATTAATAATAACATTTATTATACAAAATATACAAGTTCAAGTCCCATGGTTAAGCCAAAAATAAAATGTACATTGAAAAAGAAGAACCGTCCTTCTACTAAACAATACCAATTTACCTAAAATCAGTCTTGATAATGAACGTGTTCTATTAATTTCAGAATTCAACCCAGAGAAATGATCACCCAGCCAACTTTTTTGGTGATTATCATGGTGTGACCCAACCTTTTTCAAAGATCAGATATTCTAGATATGTGACATGTTGGCAGAAAAGAAATGGTCATGTGTAAAAGTTCACATGAGCGTTCATATACAACTGCTGTATGCGATCATTTCTCTATGACCAATAATTGAATTCCATACTTGTTTGGCGAACCAAATTCTATACTTGGCAAAAAAAAAAGAAAAGAAAAGGAAGCTTGTGCTAGGAAGTACACTTCAATGCCACATTTCCTCCATTAATCATGATGAAACTTACAATTATACATAGACTTCAAAGCCTAGTCAAAGGCTATCATCCTCCCTATTTCTTGTTTCCTCTAATGAGAGTTCAATACGGTAACCATGGCCGTAACGGCCACTGTCTTTTCCTTTTTTTAAATGGCTACTGCCATTACCATTATGATACTTTAAAAAAAAAAGTATCAGACCCGTAACTGGCCATTATAGCCCCCATAACGCATTACTGTTCTCACCATTACTGTTATATAATGGCTGTCACATAACTGTTTTTGAATACCTTGAATGTGAACATGATTAAGCACATTCCTATGAAACATACAAGAAGTGACTAAAATGTAAGTGATTTTCTTGAGAATAAAATTAATTTATTTCACAAGTCACTATGAATTTGCCTAAAGTTGGAGGATAACTCAAATAAGGGAGTGTTTGGGTGCCACTTGATAATAATTTTTCCTCTATTTTTTTTTTTCTTTGAAATTAAGGACTTGGTTACTAGGATTTACACTCTAATATGGTTGGTTAAATTCATGTAGAACATTATGATTGGTTGGTTTTCTCTATTAAAAAAAGCTCTCTAAGTAAAGAGAGGGAAAGTTAGAAATTTAATTTTTTTTTTTTTTCTGAAATTTACTAGCACTTTATGTGTGATTGTGAGACTGAGATCCTTCTACTCCAGCCGCTCGCAGAAGTCCCAGTTTCCAGGTTTTTGTACACCCTTTTGCTGAGCCGCTCTCAATGTGTCGAAATCCAGTCCAAACACTTCTGATTCATCACCTAGTTACTTGCAAATCACAGAGTTCATTTATCATCGATGATTACCACCATTGATGTTTGTCATCATCGCAAAAAGCCCATGTGTGTCTCATCAACAATATAAAACAGCCATCATCATCAAGCGCTCATTGGGAAGTCGCAAAATAGTTCACACCATCTCTCACTTCTATTACCAACTTCAAGAACTAAATGTCACAATATCATGGGAGCATGGACATGTCATGGCACTTCGACATGAAGGTATGAATCATACACACATGCCAAACATTAACACCTGTGTGGGAGGTGGTAAATCACTACCTCCCAAATTCATTTAACATTGCATGAGGGCTGTTTTGGCAGATTTCAAATTAACTAATTTTAAGGTGGCACCCAAACATTCCATCAGATTTTGACAAACAATTCCACTTCAGAAGTAACCATGATCATTGTAAACTCAGAAGTAGGGAAGCAGGTAGGTATCACCAGGAATTGGGCAGCAGGGGTGATGGAGACCAGGTGTTTGGGAACCTAGATGCCTCGTGAAATCAGAGGTAAGGCGTGTTGTTGATGTCTTAAATCTGTAAATAACAGTGTCAGTCTATGCCATCGAAAGTGCCATCGAACAGGTGTTGATGCCATCAAAGTCCCATTGGAAAAATCCAGAAAATTCATGTTTTGGTGCTGGAACGTTTTGGTATTTCTACTCAATGTCATTGAAGGTGTTCGATGCCATCGACAGATCGCCGATGCCATCAAAGTCCCAGCAAAGGTCCCATTGAGCATGCATGCAGAATTGTACAAGTGCGGGATTTGTTTTTGTGTGCCTCTGCTGTTCCCCAATAAGGCGGTGATGGAAAGGGCATGTATTTGAAATCTAACTTTCCTTCTGGCCCTGGATGTATGTTTGTGTAATCTAAGGGTCGTTGTCCGATTATTTTTTTGTGCAAGCAAGTGCAACTTCTTCTTTTTTCTTTTTCTTTTTTTTTTTTCCTATTGGTTTTGTAGCTGTGGAAATGTATAGGAGTCCGTTGTTCCTTGTTGCAAGAGGTTAGGTTGTTGTGCCCCTTCCATGGATGTTTTATCTAATCAATTCACTATTGGTAGGTAGACCATAGGTGACGATTGGATGAAAAAAAATCTCCTAAGCAACTGGATTGGAGGAAAAAATCATTGTTCTCAGTAGGTAGACCATTGGTGAGTGGATTGGAGGAAAGAGAAGATTCGAATCTTGATCATGTAAAATACTAACATTCATGACTGATTAATCCTATCCCTCGAACTTCATGTCGTAATTTCCAAATCCCTCAAAGAACAATTTGAACACAAGTCCATTCGTCTTTTCTTTTCTTTTTTAAATTTTTTTTAAAAAATTCTTGGTCATTCATGAAATCCTGTTATTGTCTCTTCTAACATAATGGAAGTGTTTTGGGCTATTTGGGGGCGAGAAATGGGTGTTTCTTTAGAAATGTTTGGGTGGGGGCTGAGGAGGTGATTAGAAAAGTATATTTTTTATGGAGTGTTGGGCTATTAATGTAAAGGTCATTTCAGTCACTTTTCCTGCTTGATTTACTCTGTTTGGCAGTGTATTCTTTGCTTGTTTCTCGCAAGCATCTCTAATAAAGTCATTGTTCTCTCTCAAAAAGGACAAAGAAACAAAAAACTTCCTAAATTGATTCGTTTTTTTACAAAAAACTGATCATATTTTAGTTTAGAATCATTTCTTGACATCTCTTTCCCATAAAATTGCATAAAATAATCAAATTTGCCATTTTTGTTAGGCGCAACACTAGATTGATGTTTGTGTGTGTGTGTGTTTGTCCATATGAAATGGGGAACCTATGTGTCATGTCCATTGGCCTTCCCAATTCCAAGTTTTTCAAACAATTATTCTGCTCCCGCAGAAACAGATATCAATCACCCTTTTTTCTGATTTAGTCTGCTGTTAAAGGTATATGGGGTCGATCACCCAACATTGCTCGTTGAAGATCGGTGAAAGAGGCTTGGGCTTCATTCTATCCTGGTACAAGACATGCCAAAAAACTCTCCCAAGTTGGAAGATCCTAACCATCAAATCTTTTCTTCGTCAAACATGGACTGTTGGTGCATTTCTTCCTAACCATGTATTTACATGCCAACAATGGAAACTCTAGAGTCAACCAAAACGAAGAGATATTTTGGGCATAGTTCATCCTCTATGGGGACCATCAGATTAATGGCTTGGACAAACCAACCATGGCCCCCACATTCAGATTAAGTATAAACGGGTAAGTTCCCCATTTATTTATTGAACAAGCTTTCTACAATGCTTGTACTAGTTAACATATTAACAATAAGTGAATAACGCAGATAAATATAAAATAAAATGATAGTAAGGATAGAGAAAAGCCAAAAATATACCTCTCCTTGAGGGCCTTTCCGAAGACCAACATGAGGAAAGCCATGGGTATCTCATACAACTTGGCGTCTAGTGCTTCAATCTCCTTTGCCATCTTCATTTTTTTTAGAGCTGGCAATGAGAAGTCCTAAAGAGTTAATTCCAATTAATAAGAAAAACAACCCTTTTACTCTACCAAATCTTGGTTTATAATGTTTGATAGATCAGGAAATTCATTAGGTGTGCTACTTGGCAAGTGTTTAGCTTAAAACACAAATTGGTCTACAGGTCAGGTGGGCCACATATGTTACAGATATATTAATTTCCTGAATTACTAAGGTAAGAATATTGTATGTTGAACGTGGAGCATCAGCTATCAGTTTCTAAGGTTCCACTCAAGGTGCTCCGTAGTCATTACAACACGGCTGTAAAGGCCGGTACGTATGGGTAATGACTGTGATCATTACGCAATACATGGGTGAAATGGGATAATTGGTTTTTTAGGACCATATCTCTGTTTACGGGGCATTACAACCTTACCCCTGTAATGCTAAATAAATAGCAACTTGTTTTTCTATATAAATCTATTTTTCTCCTCATTTTTACTTTTCTCGTTTCAAAAACTTTCATAGATCATTCTACAGCAGATTTCGACCACTTTTATTTATAGTTTTTAGGATTAAAACTATATATTGAAGCAATTTAGACAAATAAAGTCTTACAGACCATTTTTCAAAAAGAAGAATAAGTGATATTTATGCATTTTTTTTTCTCTAATTCCTAATTCTAATACTTGATTGTAACGTGTAAACATTAAAACATATAACAATGTTCATAAATTCATCGGACGACATGATACAACATTCTCACTAGAGAATGGACCATTATGCCCTTGGGAAATCCGCTCCATCATTCGGTTTATCAATATGAAAATATGACAAGAATCCAAAAACCAGGCAAATCCAAAACTCAGGTGGGCCACATGACAGGAAAGAATGATAACAAAAATGTCCACCATTGAAAGCTTCCTAGAAATGACCATGTGCTTATACGCCATCCAAGCTGTTCATAAACTTACTAACACTGAGACAGACTGTAATCACGAATATAATTCTATCTAAAACTTTTGTGGCCCCAACAAAGTTTCCAATGGTGGGTGTTCAATCCCCGCTGTTTCTTGTCGCATGGCCCACCTGAGTTTCTTAGTTATTTTATTCCTATGCTATTGTGAGCTTGAGAAACTGATGCACGGAGTGGATTTCTCACTGGCATATCTGTGGACCCCACATAGCTTCCGACCACAGGAACTTTAGGGGGTCAAGGACCTCCAACTCCACTTGGCGCAACTCAACATTTGTTTATATATTACTTTTACTTACTAAATGTAAGACAAGACTAGGGGTTAGAGTGGTCCGGATCGGAACGGATCGGGCCTAACTCGGGCAGAACCGAAATCTCCCTGGTCTGACCCAAACTCGATCCGATCCGATCCGGTACCGAGTCCGGGTCACCTGACTTGGACAAATTCGAAGCAAGGTTTGCCTGACCCGAACTGAGTCCGACTCAGTCAGGAAAACCGAGTTAGATCGGGTTAGGTGTAATTCGGATCGTTTAAATTTAATTCATGGTGTGGTCCACTTCCGTATTCAATATATTATATTTTTGTGCTCAAGGCTTAAAATGACATGTAGAAATAGATGAACGGCTTAGATGAAACATATATATATATATTAAGGTAGCCCCAGATGGCTGCAAAAACTGAATCCATGCTTTCACCGAAACGTAATGTAGTGTTGACATTCAGTACAAGAAAGTGTTGTTGACGTTCTTTCCACGCAAACTCTGTTACTGTTTTGTGGGTCTCATCATAGAGTATGTGTTATATCCAAACCGTCCATTCATTTGGCGACCTCGTTTTAAGGCTTGAGACGAAAAATAAGACAGATCTAACTATCATGTGGACCATATCAATTGTTTAACGGTGAAAATCATTCTCTACTGCTATTTGTGGTGTGGTCCACATGATTTTTGGATATTATTCATTTTTTGGATGATGCTCTATAATAGTCTCTAAATATACGAACGGTTTAGATATAATAAATACATCACTGTAGGGCCTATGTAACCTTGATATCCTTTGAACCGTTCGTACAACTCGGAGCTCGAGGAGCGTCAGTGCTCGCCTTCGCACGACACATTCCTAAGGCAGTTGGAGCATGGTCAGAGACATCACGTCATGGTGGGAGGGAAACGGAGACATGGTCAGTGCTATGTGGGCCCCACCATGACATATTTGTTTCATCCATGCCGTCCATCTATTTTTACATATAATTTTACAGTATAAGTAAAAAAATGAGGTATATCCAAATCTCAAGTGGACCACGTTACAAGAAACAGTGTTGAATGAGAGTTGACCATTAAAAATATTTTGAGGGCCATAAAAGTTTTGGATCAAGCTTATCTTTGTTTTTTCTCTTCATCTGGGACTGTATGAACTAGTTAACAGAATGGATATCAAATAAACAGTATGGTAGGCCTTAGGAGGATTTTAATGGTGGATATCCATCCGTTATTGTTTTCATGTGGTGTGGTCCACCTGAGATTTATATTGCTCTCATTTTTGGTACCAAGCCATAACTTGAATTTTAAAAATAGATGAATGGAATGAATGAAACACATACATCCGGATCAGGCCGGATCGGACCGAATTGGATCTAAACAGATCGGATTCCAGATTGGATTGGTCGAATTTGCTACTTACCCGAATCAGATCTGAATACCGTTCGAATTTGCCCGATCTCACCCAAATCTGACCGATTTAAGCCATCAGTTCTGTTCGAATTGGGTCGGATCCGCCGGATCAGGTCCATCTTGCACACCTCTACTAGGGGTGTACATTGAGTGGAACCGAGTCGAGCTGGCCTCAGCTCGACTTGGCCCGAACACTGGCTGACCTCAGTGTGAACTCAGCTTGGCTCGGTTCAGTCAGTAGTTTAGGCCAAGTTCAGGCCAAGATCGAGCCAAGTTCACCATTGAAGCATTTCCACAAACACCTGAAGTACAACTTCAAAATCTCACTGCTTTATCAATAGGGGCAATGTTTTACAAGTATTTTATCAAACACTTTTTAAGTAATATAAAAATTTAAAAAAAAAAAATAAAAATAAAGAGAAAAAAGGTATTTGTATCATGTACATACTTTTCTTGCCACTAGCCACATTTCTTTGAGACATTTTATCAAATAGTTGGTGAGCAACATCAATGGCAAAGTAACCAAGTCACCAAACTGGTTCGATCCAAGTTCGATTCGAGCTAAGCCGTGCTCGAACTTATTTTCGAGCTCAAAAAATCAGCTCAGCTCCGATCGAACTCAGCTTCAAACCGAGTCAAATCGAGCGAGTTAACTGAGCTAGCTCAGTTTGTGTACACCCCTAGACAAGCCTAAAAAGGCGAGTCATGCTCACCTATGCTCCTACACACGTGTACACTTTTTCACACGTATTATAGGCATCTAATCTAAACAGTCCATGTGATGTAAAATCCCATGAAACCCCAAGGGACAAATTCTCACCCTGATCTAAAATTCTGGTGAACCATAGCAAAGAGAAATTTAAATCAATGAAGGAAAAATATTTCATTTTTCACGGCTCACAAAAGTTCTGGATCAAAGTAAAAATTGAGATAAGTAGGCTTCATAAGGTAATGCTTCATGTGGACCATTCAGATTTTCGATCACATCACGTACAATAAATTCTCAAAAAAGTTTGGACAAGTACCACGTCAACTAGTGCAAAGCTGAGCATTCGGCCAAAAAAAAGCACAAGAAAACGTACACAGATTTCCTACAGACCCTTTAGCAAGAAGTTAATGAGCTGGAATGCTAGGTGGGGCCGCCGTGATGTTTGTGAGATATCCACCACCGTCCATCCGTTTTGAGAGCTCATGTTAGCTCATGCAAACTAAAAATTGAGGTGAACCCAAAATTCAAGTGGGCCATCGAAGAGGGAAAACCATGGAAAGTGTTTCCTATAGTTGAAACCTATGTCGCATATATCTTGATGTCTATATGCCATCCAAACCGTTTATAAAGTCATTCCCACTGAGATGAAGTGAAAACACCAAAAAATTTTCCTAATACGAAACTTTGTGGCCATACGTATGTTTCAAATGATGGTCACTGAATCCCCACTGTTTACTCCCGTGCAGCCCACTTGAGTTTTGCATCCACCTCATTTCTGGTTGCATGACCTAAAATGATTTCTCGAAACGAATTCACAGTGTGGATTTCTCAAAAACATCAAGGTGGGCCCCATTTAGCATCCCAGCGCAGGAACTGAAATCTGCGTCCCAGGAAAACTAGTACGAGTTATTGGGAAACTCCCCCGAGTGACTGAGTCAACTCATCATGGCTGGATTTCGAGTTGATACCAGTTTTCGTGTTTTAAACTATGGGGCCCACCATAATGAAAATAGCTATACACGAAAGGAATGGACGGTCCAGATGAAACTCACACTTAACCAAATCAAGAACTTGGGCTAACTGCTCCTCATAAGTAGGTTTGTAACCCCATTTGAGACGTCTTGCTACGTCGACCCTGACCAGCCTCCTGACCTCCTCATCTGGTACAAGCCCATTCCCCAGACGCTTCAGCAGCTCTTCAGCGGCTGCCGATTTGGGTTGCTTACCCTCCCCATCCATTGAACGGTTGAAATATGTTGAGAGAGAGAGACTATGTGTGCCCGCGCAACCTGATGATATTTTAGTATCATCTATATAGAGGGGCGTGGATTAGCTGCGGAACACTTTCGTAGTGTTGCTGCTACTGAAGTGATGTGCTCGCATTTCATTGGCGCAAAAATTGAGGCTCAGTTGAAAGCATCTAATGCACCCGTCGTAAAAATAGAAGTGCCGTTACTGGTCACGATTGTACTCGACCACAAAAAATCCTTATTTTCTTTACTCTATCTTCTCCATCAATCTCTTCCTATCGCTTCAAAATCATACATCTGCTTGAAATTTAAATATCAAGCCAAGCAAATTTGAAGTACTACAAAATCATGGCCTTAATTATCAAAAGAAAATCCCAACTCTTGAAAGAACTTCAGTTGAGTTCTATTGAGTGAACTTTGTTGGCCCATCCTGAGTCTATGTGGTCTATCCATGCTGTCCATCCATTTTTACAATTGATTGGAGCAATTGAGCCCAAATTTAAAGTATATCGAGATCTCAAGTGGGTCATACCACCGAAATGGTGGGAATAATGATTTCCACTGTTGAAACCTTTTTAGGGTCCATATTAATGTTTATTTTCATCTAACCTATTCAAAAGATCACAAAACATGGACTAAAAGAACTCATCACTATGGACTCTAAAAATGTTTTGACGGTGGAAATCATTATTCCCACTGTTTCCGGTGGTATAGTTCACTTGAGATCTGGATATACTTTAAATTTGGGTTCAATCACTCCAATTAATTATAAAAACAGATGGATAGCATGGGTAAACCATATAGACTCGGGATGGGGCCAACAAAGTTCACTCAATAAAACCCAACTGAAGTTCTTCATTTTTCCCTCCGCGCAACATGGCTCTTTTCCTCTCTTTCTTTGTTTCTTTGCGCGCCACACATGGTAAATTCTAATTTATCTTTTCTTTCCAAATCTTTCAAGAGTTGGGATTTTCTTTTGATAATTAGGGCCATGATTTTGCAATACTTCGAATTTACTTGGTTTGATATTTGAATTTCAAGAGGACATATGATTTTGAAGCTACGGCCACTGGAATGTCATAGCTAATCAGCCACATCCATTCTCAACTCGTGGAATGTACTTTACTGTATTCTTTTATCAGGAGAAATACTATAGATCGAGGTAGGTCTAGCACGAGGAAAACAGAAAGACAGGAAGAGACAGCACTGATAGAGAAGATAAAGTTGAGAAAATAAGGGTTTTCTATGGTCGAGTACAATCGTAACTAGTAACGGCGTTACTTCCTTTTTGACGGAGGTGCATTAGATGCTTTCAACCGAGCCCTAAGTTCTGGGCCAATGAAACGCGACCACATCACTTCAGTAGCAACATCTCTACTAAAGTGTTCAGTAGCTAATCCGCGCCATACAGAGTTCGTTCCTTTTGGAGATGGTGACAACTAACGCAGATTTCGTCCAGCCCCGCTGGACGTAAATCAGTGCATGCAAGGGTATGTAGGCCCACAGAGACGTATTGGTTTTATCCACACTGTTCATCCACTTTTTCGGAACATTTTAGGTAATCAATCTAAAAAATTAGGCATATTCAAAGCTCAAGTAAACCACACCACAAGAAGAAGCAGTGATAATGATGATCACCAGAGAAATCTTTCATTGACCCAACGTGATTTTTATTTTCCATCCAACATGTTTTATAAGATCACACAGATATGGATGAAGGGCAAAAAAAAAAAAAATCATCTTGATCAAAATTTCTGTGGCCCACGACAATTTTATAATGGTAGGCGTTCAATTCCCACCGTCATGTCCACTTAGAGCTTCAGATATGCTTCAGTTTTGGGCTCCTAACTTAAAATGATATGAAATAATGGATGAACGGCTTGGATAAATCCTATACATTATGGTGGACCCGAAAAAACCTTCCCTGGACCGGAAGTGGATTGGTTGGTGTACCACACACCAGCCAATCTGCTAGTTGTCGCAGCGGTCTGCCATCTTTGTACAGTGATTGCTGTCGCCATCCGTCCACAGGGCATGCTCATCGAGTAGGAATTTGACTGATGCAGGTATTGCGTGTCATGAATGGCGCAGAAGAATGAAAAATTAATAACTGAAAAATAGGCTCAATGCCCGCTGGATGACACTATCTTTAAGGCCTTATTCGTACCTCATGGGTGATTAAATTAACCTGTATGAGGTTTACAACGAATCCCCTCTGTTATACAATAAGGGCGTGTTTGGACGGATACGCTGGATGGAATTGGGTTGTATTAGGGTGGATTGCACACATTCTAATAAGGCATCAGTGGATTACATGCAATCCTACTATATTATTATATCCAGTGTCCCAGCTATGGCGTGTTTGGAAGGGCCGCCTGGATGGGAACGGGTTGAGTAAGGGTGTGTTTGGACAAGCGTGAGATTGCTTGCCAATCAGGAGTGAGTTTTAACGACGGACGTTATTGTTCTCACTATTTTATTGGTGTGTCCGACCTGAGTTTTAGATTTTCTTAATTTTCAGAATCCTGACCTATTGTTGTCTTTAAAAATAGATGGATTGAGTAGATTCATCGTGGTCATCTCAGTGGACCCCATACAGCCCTGGGCAGAAAGATATTTCTCTGCCTGAGGTCATGTGTCTCTGTCCCTCTCCCTCTCCCTCAGTAACATCTCCATCCAAACTCCTGTTGCATCTACACCATTACAGACCATGTCCCTATGTGAAAAAAACCAAATTTCCTAATCAATACCCTTGTGTGTCCACTATTATCATCATTCAAACCTATCACCATCGCTGATACACTACATTTACCAGCCTCCGAAACCTTGCTACATCTCCAGTCATCAACAACAATGGAACGTTGTTGAACTCCCGCCTGTTGCCGATCTGAAGAGGAGCATTTCTTCCTGACCCTCCCGCCAAATCCCAACACCTGAAATCCATCCGGACTTCAGCCGTATGATGGACATCGGGAAGGAGAAAGGCAGGGAGAAAAAACCTCTATCCAACGTCGAATCCCGAGGGATAGCGCCGTACGGGCGATAACCCTTCGAATCCAGCTACGAAATCCCTCGCAATCCAAGGGATTTTCTCTCTAGGCTCGAACCCACTGCCTGTCCAAACAGACAGCTACTCTGACACCGTAGGATTGGAGTACCCAATCCAACCTAATACGGGCTACTCCAACACACGTTGCCCGTCCAAACACGCCCTTAGCCTCTTTCTCATTATTAGAATAATATGGATTCCGACTTGCAAAATTGAAAAATTGCACCCTCAAACACACTTTTACAGCGTATATCCTTAATTTCTTTGCAATTACAATTTACCCCCTGAAAATTATTTGCAATTTACTGTCTAAAAAATTATTTATAATTTAGCACATAAAAACTATAACTTTTCAAAAACCATCCAAAAATGAAAATGGAGAAGAATAAGAAGATTGAGAGGAGATTGTTGGAATTGTGATTTAAAATTGACTCAGATATGAGTTTATATAGAATCACAAGAGATGCTCAACTCCATTTTCATGAAAAGACATTTTCTTCCATGACGTCTTTTCAACAATGGTGGTGCTTTTTAACAATGACATCTCTCCATTTCAAATCTAAATGATTTTCCTTTTACCAAGAGGCAAAACCATTCATAAATGAATAGTCACCAATAATCACCAAAAGCCACAACCATTTTCCTAATCTCTTTTATAAATTAAAATTTATTTTCTTCTTATTTTGAAAAAAACCAACAATCTCCAGAGGTCAAGGTAAGGAAAATATGTGCATAGGAGAATGTGTTTTATGAACTTAAACTTTCACTTAGTGTAAACAAATCAAAATTGAATCAGAATCCTTAGTGATAATGGTTTTGAACTAGGTATTCTATATGACACAATCGGGCATGTTATACACACATATATTTCAATTATCATGTGTTCGAAAATTATAGCACATTCACGACATTATGCTTTGTCCTAAATTCATAAGTTCATGAGAGTAGCCAAAACTCTCGAATATCAGGAAGCGGCCCCACTTCCAATACTCATATAGGTAAGTCATTATGAATGCCCTTATAATTGTAGCACCCTTAAAAGGACTCATTAAGAGCAACAACTCATCCTCTTTTTTATTATTACAGGTACCCAGCACTATACATACATCTAGGAATGAGATACATAGAAAACGTACAATGCTATTTCAGACACTTCTTGTGAGGTAATTTGCTCATTGAACCTATTAACTTAGATTGGGTTTTCCTCATCTGGTGTTTGTGAAATTGACTTAAGTTTAATTCATCTTGATGTTCTATTGACAACATCCTTTGCCGGTCCCTTGGTGAACGGGTCTATATATTGTAGATAAATTATATATATTGTATTGTTATAACATCGTCACCAAGTAGTTGCCGCACAAAACTATGCCTTATATTGATATATGTCACGCCCCAAACTCGGAAACTAGGCTCAAAAAATTTTCGATCGCCGAATCCGGTGCCGACAGCCTCTGTAATACCCCATTCTCGGCTCCCAGAGTCTGTACGCCAGATTCCGATCCTAAGATCCTACAATGAAAAAAAAATTTTATATACATTTATCTCGTAATAAACATAACCACAAGTATACCCAACTCATAAAGCCAACATCATCATTACATATCCACTAATATAAACAGTTGAGTACAGTGCTGAAGGGAAATATATGTGTCAAAAATCAAAGCTCCATAAGTCTATTACATGCTCTAACCTCAATGTTGTTGCAACTTAACGTCACCTGCACGCATCTATCGTGCATAAGCTTATAGAAAGCTTAGTGGGTGATAAAAGTGTGTGTACAAGGTAAGTGTCAAGTAAGCAATATCCGAGTAATCAGAGTAAGCGTAAATACTGACAGGCCCATAAATTATACAATATCATAATAATGCGAAAACATGCTGATAAGCCCATAAATACCATCAGCCTTATCTAGGCTATATAATGCAAAAATATAATAAAGTAATATCATATACTGAGGAGGCAATGTAGATCAAATTTTCGGTGCAAAGACAGTAAGCCAAATACTATGTGCTAAAGATGCAATACAATATGCGATGTGAATGAAATGACAAAGCTGGAGTATGAAGTCGAGATAATAGAACGTAGTATCGTAGGCTACGGGGTCCATCACAAAGGGCTTCTATCCAAACTAGCTCATACCTAAATTTGAATAGTCAGACTCAATGTGGTAAACTCCTAATCTCATGTTAGTCGCGTGCCCAACCAAAATCCTGATCATGCGAAGGTACACAACAATTAGTTGCGCATCACTAGCCCGAGTGGATAGTAAATGAAATGAATGCATTCCTATGCAACTCCTGCTCAATAAGTCCACATATAAGTATAGTTTCTCTCTGAGAAATCACCGGGGTCTATTACATCTAAACTAAATTGTTGCCCCATCGTGCGCAACAAGGTGGGTCGAAGAGACCTCACTATCTGTCTGCCGATATCGGGCCCGGCTCGTTAATAGCGGACTCATTCCTTGAGCTGGTCAGACTCAGCCTAGCATTGTCCTCTCCTCTCGGGCAGGTAAGGTCGTACCCCCTTCCAACCGACCACGATACAGCGGGAGATGTGGCCTAACGGTATATGGCCTTCATATGCTCATACATCCACTCGGTCTAGACGTTGGAGCAACCTCTGGAACCAAGAGGGTTTTGGGACTTTCACCCAGGGATATTTATAGCACCTCATGCAGAACAAATTTTTGGTGTCCCATCTAGCCATTCACGATATGCCTGTGGAGGCTACGACCCTGATATCGCTAGGGCGTATGGTGGTCATATCACAAAATATGAGATGCATGAGTCATACCATCCAGCCATGCATCAAACTTGTGCGTATCGTGCGCTCATGTGGGGCAACTCCACCTATCAATGAATCTCATAAATGACTAACACTATGACATATGTAATGGTCAATCATATCTCATAACAAACATGCAGATGATGCGTATGGACATGTATTATGATGCTATGCTGTCATATGCTCATAATCGGTATCAATAACCGGTATCGATAATCGACCTCGACAATGTGGACATTTAACCAACATTGTTCCCAAGGAATGGCTCACATAGAGCCTAACATATAGTGGACCCATGGCCTCACACAAGGGCCAAATATACAGCATCATGGGCCTCACTCAAAAGCTTAATACACCTCACGATGTGCCTTTCACATGGGCCTTATTACATAGGCCTCATATACATCATATCGGGCGTTAAATACGAGCTAAATACACATCACAACGGTCCTCAAATATGGGCTGCATATGCATATCATCGGGCCTTAAACACGGGCCAAATGCACATCACAATGGGCTCAAATATGGGCTGCATATGCATCTCATTAGGCCTCTACAATCGGAATCGGAATCGTCAATCATAATCAGTATCGACAATCGGAATCGGCATTAATACTCGGCCTCGACAATTGGAATCGGCTTATATAATTGGCATCGACAAATTAGAATCGGCCTCGATACTCGGCCTCGACAATCGGAATCGGCCTCGATACTTGGCCTCGACGATCAAAATCGGCCTATACAATCGACCTCGACAAGCGAAATCGACCTCGATAATCGAAATCGACTTATACAATCGACCTCGACAAATCGGAATCGGCCTCGACAATCAAAATCGGCCTATACAATCGGCCTCGATAATCGGAATCGGCCTCGATACTCGGCCTCAACAATCGGAATCAACTTATACAATCAACCTCGACAAATCGGAATCGGCCTCGATACTTGGCCTCGACAATCGGAATCGGCCTATACAATCGACCTCGAAAAATCGAAATGAGCCTTGATACTTGGCCTCAACAATCAGAATCGGCCTATACAATCGGCCTCGACAAATCGAAATCGACCTTGATACTCAGCCTCGACAATCAGAATTGGCCTCGATACTTGGCCTCGACAATCGGAATCGACTTTGATACTCAGCCTCAACAATCGGAATCGGTCTATACAATCAACCTCGACAAATCGAAATCGGCATCTATACTCGGCCTCGACAATCAGAATCAACCTTGATACTTGGCCTCAACAATCAGAATCGGCCTATACACGCGGCCTTAACAAATCGGAATCAACCTTGACATTCGAAATCGGCCTATACAGTCAACCTCGATAAATCAGAATCGGCCTTGACAATCGGCATACATAAATAAAATAGGATCTATAGCTGGATAGCCGATCGACCATAATATAAAGATCGGCCCTCGGCCGTGGCTATATCAAATCTGATAGCACAGAGTTATCCGTCTATGCCGAAGGTGACACACTGATTAGGGTTAACTCACAAGGGAATGATGAGAATGAGCCTATCAAGACCTAAGGAAAGGTCATAATATTGACATTCAACCATCATTGCTCATTAATGTGCTCATTTAAACAACATTGTTCCCAAGGAGTGGCCTACATAGAGCCATACGTATGGTGGGCCCATGGCCTCACACAAGGGCCAAATATACAATACCATGGGCCACACGTACATCGCATTGGGCCTCACTCATGGACCACAAATGTATCACAATGGGCCACGCCCATGGGTCTCGAATACACCACAATAGGCCTCGCCCATGCACCTTAAATACGTCATATTGGGCCTTGTCCATGGGCCTCGGATACACCACAATAGGCCGCATTATATGGGCCGCACCAATGGGCCTTATATATATATATATATATATATATATATATATATATATATATATCAAATGGGCCGCACTAGTGGGCCCATGGCCTCACACAAGGGCTAAATATACAATACCATAGGCCACACATACATCGCATTGGGCCTCACTCATGGACCACAAATGTATCACAATGGGTCACGCCCATGGGCCTCGAATACACCACAATAGGCCTTGCCCATGCACCTTAAATATGTCATATTGGGCCTTGTCCATGGGCCTCGGATACATCTCAATGGGCCTTGAATACACCACAATAGGCCGCATTATATGGGCCACACCAATGGGCCTTATATATATATATATATATATATATATATATATATATATATATATATATATATATCAAATGGGCCGCACTTGTGGGCCTAATACACATCACAAAGGAGGGCCTAACATACATCAAGTGGGTCGCACCATCTACACCATTCATCTATTCTTAGGGATCATTTTATAGCATAAAAAAAAAAAAATCATATCAAAAGATTATCTGGACCACACTCCAAATAACAGTGGTGAAAATGATTTTTACCATTAAAATTCCCAAGGGCCACCATAATATTTACGTTCCATCCAATCTGATCATATGGTTATAAAGACCTGAATATGAGGAAAAAAACAAATTTCATATTGGTCCACAACTTCCGTGACCTAAAAAAAAAGGGTTTCAATGGTGGACGTTTACCCGACACTATTTTCTACTGTGGGGTCCACCTGATTATCAGATTTGTCTTGTTTTTAGTCTCAAGCCTTAGACGAGCTGCCAAATGGATGGACGGTTCAGATGTAACATATACATCAGTGGGTAGGACCCACCGTCTAGCCATCTGGCGGTGCGGCTAAGACCCATACAACACGGTGGTCCCCACGAAATTGGATGGACGGAGCAGAATGGGTCTAGCGGTCTGGATTGGATGGACGGTTCATATAAGGGGGTCCACTTAACGGCCATCATTTCTCAAAACAGGTGGGTCCCCACGTGAGGCCCACCATAGCATTTATATATATATATATATATATATATATATATATCAAAACAGGTGGGTCCCCACGTGGGGCCCACCATATATTATATTATAATATATATTATATTATATAATAATATATATATATATATATATTATACGTGTGTGTGAGAGGGTGGAAGAGAGGCCAGCGTCCAGACCCTCTGGACACTAGATGGACGGTTGACACACGTACATCGTGGTGGCTGGTTCCCACCGTGGATGGACGTTGCAGATATGAACTACATACATCATGGGTAGGATCCACATCCCAGCTATTAGACGGCTTGGATGTCACACGTGTGGGCCCTACGTCCCAAAGATGGGTGATGGAAGTAACACATACCTCATTATTTGACCGAAGGCATTGCTGACATCACTACAGTCGTGGGTCCAACCTTCCCACAGTTGGTGTGAATTTTATATATATATATATATATATATATATATAATATATATATATATATATGGGAAAAGGTATTATGAGCTCGACCTCACGATAAGCTCCCGTAAGGTCGAGCTGTGTGGGCCCCACTGTGATGCGTGTCAACCATCAACACCGTGCATTTGATGGGTCCCCTTTAAATTATGGGATATCCCAAAAATCAGCCATATACTTAACTCAGGTGGGCCATACCATCTAAAATCATGTGAAGACACCGTTAAAACATATAAAAGCACTTGGTGGGGCCCACCTGAAATTTTCATGCATCTGAAACTTGGTCTAAACCCTCATCCAAGTGGGACACACATAATGGATGGGTTGGATTTGCAAACCACATCTCGGTGGGCCCAAAAATGATTATGAATGTTTTAATGGTGCACGGCCCCTCTCCACTTCTGTATGTGGTGTGGCCCACACAAGTCATGGATTGACTTGATTTTTGAGACCTAGGCCCACGATGGAATGGTGCATCTGACTAATGGGGTAGATGTTCGAAATGCATTATGGTGGGGCCCACACAACTTAACCTCATGGGATGGACTCACGAGGTCGAGCGCATAGTACCTTTTCCCTATATATATATATATATATATATATATATATATATATATATATATATATATATATATATATATATATAACTATGGTGGGTCCCTCGTCCAGTCCTATGGACGGTACGCACACCACACATCAAGGTGGGTCCACACCCGATATACAAACGGTGTGGATGAAGTATGCATGCCAAGGTGGGTCCATGTGTGGGCCACACACCTCATCCTTACCATAAAAGATAGCAAGAGAGAGAAAAAGAGAGGGAGAAACATGATGGAGATCGGAGTAGCAGAGGGACCCCGCCACTATGGGTCCCTCTTTGATGCAACACATACATGAAGATGGGTCCCATATATGTGGGCCTTCAAATCACAAATCAAATAATAAAATTACCCACCTTTGATATTCTCTTCCTCCTTTCGTCAAAACATCCTAGAGCTTCAAAGGATGAATGTCAACGGTTGAGATTGGTTTTGGAGGGTGGGGATGAGAGATAGGAAGTGGGCCACACAAAACTCTCTCTCATGGAGCTTGCTTGGACGTGGGTTGCTTGGGAGGAAATTGAGAGAGAGAGAGAGAGAGAGAGCGAGGTGTGAGTGATATAAGAGGGTGATGGGTGAAAAGGTGAGTGATGGATGATGTGTACTTTGACATGTGAGGGATGGGTTGCTTTGACTTTGGAGTTGCTTGGGGATGGAATTTTGTACTTGACATGAAAGGTGATTGATGGGATTGATTGATGCGATAGTTATCTTGGGAGTGCAATGCGCGGTATTTTTCTCGAACTGAACACGGGCCCATATCTTCTGGCCTGGGTATCACTTAAGCGAGCAAGACATGGTGTTAGAGCCGTGGCGAAGGTGCAGTCGTAAGGGTACAAGTCTCGAGTCGCGCCGACTCTGATATATGGGACATGACTCAGGATCGCGCGCAAATGTCAATAATAGATCGCTGGTCGCCGAAATTCGACCGCAAGGACCATGGAAGCCTACGGAACGGTACAGTACAGTTTAAGATACGGGCCTTATAGCTGGCGTCGTCACCGAAATTTGACCGGAAGGACCGCGGAAGCCTACGGAATGGTAAAGTCTAGGATACGGATCTTACTATATGTCTAAATTTTCCATTATAAATCTTGTTACATCCCTTTAATAATGTCATTTCACTATCATAGTAGATATAGACCAGTGGTAAAGAACTTACCAATAATGGTATTCTAATAACAGGTTTCTTAACCATTTGCCTCTTTACTACTAACCGCTAAAATTATAAATTCAGATTCCATGATAGAGTAAGATATGCAAGTTTGCTTCTTAAATATTCTCCAAGAAATGATAGCTCTTCCAAGTGTAAAAATACATCCACTGGTAGACTTTGATTAATTAGAATCAGTGACCCAACTTGCATTATTACCCTTCAAGTACACTAGGGTAACTAGAAAAATATAAACCATAGTTAATTATTTTTCTCAAGTATCTGAGTACTCTAAAGACAGCATTCCAATGATTTAAACTTGAATTACTTGTAAACCTATTTAATTTACCTATTACAAAAGCAATATCAAGTCGAGTAGAAATCATAGCATACATAATACTGTTAATCACTTTGGAATATTCCAACTGAGATACACTATGACCTTCATTTTTAATTAACTTGATATTAGAATCAAAATGAGTAGAAACTGGGTTCTTATCATAGTGATCAAATATTTTAAGTATCTTTTTAATATAATATGATTGAGATAGAGTTATACCATCATTGTTTTTTAATAACTTCATACTTAAAATTACATTAGTTTCAACTATATCCTTCCTGTCAAAATTAAATGATAAAAATCTTTTAGTGTTATTTATAACTTTTAAACATGTACCAAAGATTAACATATTATCTACATAGAGGCATATAATTACTCATTTATTATTAGAGAATTTCGAATATACACGTTTATCAGATTCATTAATCTTAAAGCCATATAAGGTGATTACTTTATCGAATTTTTCGTGTCATTGCTTAGGTGCCTGTTTAAGTCCATATAGTAACTTGATCAGTTTATATACTTTATTTTCCTATCCTACAAATATAAAACATTCTGGTTGCTCTATATAAACCTCTTCATCGAGGTCACCATTTAGATTCGTTGTCTTTACATCCATCTGATGAATTTTTAACTTGTGGATGAATGCTAGGGCAACTATAAGTCAGATGGTTGATATCCTTTCTACTGGAGCATAGGTATCGAAAAAATCAATACCTTCTTTTTGTGTAAATCCTTTAGCTACTAATCTGGCCTTAAACCTTTCTGTAGTTCCATTTGATCTTAGTTTTCTTTTAAAAATCCATTTACAGCTTATTGGTTTTGATCCTGGGGGCAGATCCACAAGTTTCCATTTTACATTTTGTAATATAAAATCCATCTCATCATTTATAGTTTCTTTTTAAAAAAGAAACATCTTGAGATCTAAGGGCATCATCTGTTGTTACTGGATCATTTTCTATGTAACATACTGTTATGGGGAAATATGATCCAACAAGTCTAGTTGATTATGATCTCGGATCTCGGAGGGAAGACCTTGAGAGGCTATGAAGGTTCAGTGTGGCCGAGTCTGTTACTAGCGAATCACGACTCCGAGCTATGATCCTTATTCAATAATTCACGTTGGCGAAACAACCGAGTTATGCGTACATCTAAGTCCAAGGCAAATTATTCAACTAACTCCGAATACTAGTACTTGGCCTCAAGTCTAAACAGGATGAGGCTGAGCCCAGGTGAAGACACTCCGAGTGTCGAGCCGAGAGACATATAAATACGGTTGTGACCGAAGATCTCGTCTAGAGATACACACCCTTAAGACACGATTCGCTACATGACTTAAAGATTACGGATAATATCTCCACAATTACAATATCTGCATGATTGAGTAAATCGTGCTAAGATTAACAGACGCGATTCCCTTTACCCACAGGTATAAATACCAGGGGACCCCATTGCAACAAGTACGCAAGATCTTACACCCTCTCTCTACATTATGCAACTTAGACCCAGATTTCCTAGCCTGACTTAGGCATCGGAGGGTCCTCTGTTTAAGTCAAGGCCTCCTTTGCTCACCTTTCTTTGCAGGACCAGGGTCCGTTCGAAGCTCACATCATTAAGTGGAGGGTGGTCCAGATTTTGACCCCAACATTTTTTAGCGCCGTCTGTAAGAATCAAACAAAAAGCTAGAAGGTTTTATCAGAAATGGCGAGAGGGAAGAAGAAGGTTACAGTGGTGAAGCCCGAACCCAACGAGCAACATCAGTCTTCTTCGCTATTACAGACCAAATCGGCTCCAATGAGGCCATCCCAACAGACTCGGAGCCGAAGAGGAAAGTACAAGGCGTTACAAAATGAAGTCCAGATGCTAAAGGACAAAATCAACCGAATAAAGGTGCAACAAAACCAGCAACCACCTCTTAATATGGTGGAAGCCACCCCGGTTCCCAAGGAATGACCGTAGCAAGTCAGTTCTTGGGCCAGGGGGTCCCAAGCGCAGTCCGCATAAGCTCCCAACCCTACGCACAATGCAATGTCACAGAATCGGTCTACCTGAGTCTCAGAACCTACTCGGGATGCGGAGCCATCCTATGTGTCGGTAACTTCGACTCTGGTCCCCACTGACCTCCGTCATCGGTTCGAGAAGAGGAGACAGGGCAGAGCACCCGAGGTGACGAAAGCCCCCCAAGAGGCGGTAGCTGAGAATCAGAACCCTTGAAAGGCTCAGCTAAAGGAACTCCGTGACCAGATCAAGACTTTGCAGAATCAGCAGTCCACATCTGTCCCAACTGTAGTCTAGGAGATGATGGAAGAGACTGAGCCCCCCTTCACCTCAGAAATCATGAATGAGGTGATGTCGTAGAGGTTTCGAATGCCTCCAGTCATCCAATTCTCTGGGTCTGAAAACCTGTCTAAGCATGTAGAGTCCTACCATTCGTGGATGCAGATCTAGTTGTCTACAAACACAATGATGTGTAGAGTTTTCTCAATAACCCTCTTCGGATCTGCTCGGAGTTGGTATCGTCAGCTTAAGCCCAAGTCGATCGGCTCCTTTGCTAAGCTCAGCACATTATTCCTTACTCAGTTCATCTTCGGTAAGAAGAGTCGAAAGCTGACTATTCATATGTTCACCCTCAAGCAGGGGAACAAGGAGTCACTGAAGTACTTCATTGCCTGCTTCAACAAACAAGCGTTGTTAGTGGAAGATTACGACGACAAGATGACACTCTCGGCCATGTTCGATGGACTCAGAGAAGGGAAGTTCACCTTTTCAATTGGAAAGAATCCACCAACCACCTTGGCCGAGCTCATCAGCAGGGCTCAGAAATATACTAATGTCAAGAAGTTCTCCAATTCACGCAGGAACATACAAGCAGCTGAACAGTAGTTCAAGGAGAAGAGACTAAGGAATGAAGAGTCTCAGTCATCTAACAAGAAGCCTGATGATCGAACCTCACGATCGCCGATCAAGCAGGAGGCCTAAGAGCAAGTTCCACTCCTATACATCCCTCAATACATCTTCAGAACAGATCCTGTTAGACATTAGGGATCAGAGACTCCTGCAGTAGCCAGTCTGCATGAAGGACGACGCAGGACATCGAGACAAGCGCAAGTACTACCGTTTCCATCTTGACCACGGTCACAATATAAGCGATTTCGTAGATCTCAAAGTCGAGATCAAGACTCTCATCCGTAAGGGTCATCTGCGACGATACACCAAGGGAGAGAAGTTGGCTTGGAGAGAAGAGCAACCAAGTAAAATTGCGGAAGAACCTGCCAAGATCTGCACCATTTATGGTGGTTCATCTAGTGGGGGTTACTCGAATAGGGCTCGCAAAGACTACTCTCAGAATTCAGACCTTGAACATTACGTCCACTTGGCTGAATAGCCGAGGAAAGAACTCCGAGTGAGCCCCTGTAGCCTGACCTTTACAGAGGATGACGTGCGCAGAATTCAACATCCACACGATGATGCCCTGGTGGCGGTGATGACTACAGCTAACCACAAGGTCTACCGCATATTGGTCGACACTGGCAGCTCGGCTGACATCATCTACTCCGAGGCGTTTGAGAGAATGAGAATCGACGAGTCACACGTTCGACCTGTGAAGACTCCCCGCACAGCTTTACTGGAGATAAGGTGATCTCCGAGGGAGTCATCTCTCTCCTCGTGACAACAGGGGAAGGGCAGCATTAAGTCACACTTCTGGTAGACTTCCTCGTCGTAAACGTACTGTTAGTGCACAATGTGATACTGGGCCAACCCTCCCTTAATGCAATGAGGGCAGTCGTGTCCACCTACCATCTTATGATGAAGTTTCCCGCCGAGGGAGGGGTCGGTTACCTTCGAGGGGATCAACGTGAAGCGTGGAGGTGTTACACGATAGTTATATGAAAGAGATTAGTGAAGCAGACCCTCACTGTTAATGTCCTCGACCTTAGAGCTCCTATAGAAGACTCCATAGAGGACCTAGTAATGATCCCACTCGAGGAAGCCAATCCAAGAAGAACTGTCCAGCTCGGATCATCACTAAATTTTGAACAACGTTCCCAGATGCTGGCTTTCTTACAGCAATATAAAAATGTTTTTACATGGTCGTATGAAGATAAGCTGGGGATTTCCCCCAATGTTATGGTTCATAGGCTAAACGTAGATCTGAATCATAGGCCAGTGAAACAGAAAAGGAGAGCGTTCGACGCTGAGAGGTACTCGGCTATAGCGGATGAAGTATCGAATCTCCTCAGCGTTGGATTCATCGAGGAAGTGCATTAACCAGACTGGATCGCAAACACGGTCCTTATGAAGAAAGCTAACAGAAAGTGGCAAGTTTGTATAGGCTATTCAGACCTGAATAAGGCCAGCCCCAAAGACAGCTTCTCCCTGCCTTGGATTGATCAGCTGATGGACAACATGGCCAGACACAAGCAAATCTCCTTCCTAGACGCTTACTCTGGGTATAACCAGATTGTCATGCATCCTCCATATAGGCAGAAGATGACCTTTGTCATAGATAAAGGTCTCTACTGTTATCGGGTCATGCCTTTTGGCCTGAAGAACACTAGAACAACATATTAGAGATTGACGAACCAGATGTTCGCCAAGAAAATTGGTCAGACTATGGAGGTCTACGTCGACAACATGTTAGTAAAAAGTGTTAGAGCATCCGACCACATCGCAGACCTCGGAGAGACCTTCTCGATCCTCCGGGAGTACCACATGAAGCTAAATCCCTCTAAGTGCGCCTTCGGAGTCTACTCAGGCAAGTTCCTCAGGTTTCAAGTCAGCTAGAGGGGCATTGAGGCGAATCCCAAGAAGATCAAGGCGCTGCTCGACATGAGCTCTCCTTGTACAATAAAATAAATCCAATTCCTCATCGGACGGGTAGCAGCACTCAGTCAATTCATATCCCGAGTTACTGACAAATACCTCCCCTTCTTCCAGCAGTTGAAGGATCATAAGAAAGCTGAGTGGACCTCAAAATGCAAACAAGCGTTTCAGCAGTTAAAACTGTACTTGAGCTCGCCTCCCCTGCTTTCTAAGCCGGAAGAGAGTGAGCCCCTATTCCTATATCTGGCTGTCTCCATCTCGGCCGTCAGTTCTGCACTTATCAGGGATATTGGGGGCAGACAACACTCCGTTTACTATGTAAGAAAGGCGATGATACCCAAGTATGGAAAAGTTGGCGCTCAGCTTAGTTTTCTCGGGACGATGGCTGCGCCTATATTTCCAGGCGCATACTATTTTGGTCTTGTCCGACTCCCCCCTCAGGCAAGTCCTTCGAAAGCCTGAGGTGTCAGGACGATTGACCAAGCAGGTGATAGAACTCGAGGAGTTCGACATCTAATATCGGCCAAGAGCAACAATCAAGGGCCAGGCTGTGACCGATTTCATACCAGAATTCACCACTCAGGATGCAGAGATAGCAGACACGGGCATGGAGGCAGTTCCCACGTCCTCTTTAGCTCCCCCGCTTATCCAGGACGCGGCGTCAGATGGGGAGTGCAGATGGATCCTTTATGTGGATGGGTCGTCCAACTCTAAGCGCGTAGAGGCGGGGATCATCCTAGTTGCGTCCGATTTGACCTCCATCCAGTATGCTATCAGGATCAGCTTCAAAGCCTCAAACAATGAAGCGGAGTATGAGGCCTTGTTGGCTGGACTTAGACTAGCAGCTAGTCTGGGGGTTCAATCTCTCGATGTGTGATACGATTCTCAACTGGTTATAAACCATATCTCCGCCAAGTACAAGGCCAAGGAAACCCGGATGGTGACTTATCTCGCCGAGGCCAGGAAGTTGATAGAGAAGTTCTGAAGCTGCATCATCAATCAAATTCCGAGGATGAAAAATTCTTAAACCAACACCCTCGCAAGGTTAGCCACAACCACGGAAGGGAAGATTCCTAGGATCGTCCCTGTGGAATTTCTAGATAGTCCGAACATCGACAGGATTGATTAGGAGATGGTCAATCAGGTGGAGACTACTCTGAGTTGGATGGACTCAATGTAACATCCTAGATTTTCGCTATTTTGGATTTCAAAAAAAACTCTTGAAAATTTTTATTATAATTAACTTATGTTGTCACTTATTGGTCCTTAATGCTCGAAGTGAGCGTATACACAGGTAGTATCAGTAAAGAACTGCACAAATGTGATCAATCAACCGTAGGAAGCCAACTTATCCTGCCGATCACTTAAATATCGAGTTTAGCCATGTGATTTGTTCACGTAGAGTGCAAATCTAGCCGACATATCACTAACTAACCGAGACAAACATAATTAAATAAAGATCTACCCAAAGCCGGACAAGTAAAGGTTAGATCTTAATTAACAAACTAAATCAATCAGTTTTTCCTTTTGCCTAAAAACTAACGACTTAGACTAACTTTAACCAATTCGGCATTTTCGCTAATTGCGAATAGGTCACACTACAAACTTAGCTAATCCAAACCTTAATTATTACGCATGAAAAATCTCACTACCCAATTCATTCCAGAAATACCCCGATTTTCTGAACAAGTTCTATACTACTCATTAGTGGGCCACTAGTTCCAAAACTATACAATACTGTCTGCCTCACTGGGCTTGATGTCCATCGAGGGAGTTGGACCTGGTAATGTCAAGAACCACTCAACTTGAGTCGAGGGACGAGTGCATAAGAAGTACAAATACTCTAAAGGAAGAAGCTGAAACTTAAGTGAATTAGGTCGTCCACTCTTACGCAAAGTGGAAGATTTCGGACCATCGGTTTATGACCAAACTTCACGTGTAGAATAAGGATATTTTCCTGCTCATATCCATATAGCCACAGCCCCGATTGACTATCGATGACCATTGAACAGACTTCTAATCATATTTATCAATCGGTGCATCCAAATGGCGGGCCGATCATGTCCATACGTAGATCATCAATAGGGCTAACATCCTACGGTGTTTATTAACATGTACACCCCATAGTGGGCCCTAGAGGTTAGAAAGACTCTCCCATAAGGCTAGTATAGTAAAAACCTAGCCATTTGGGCCATTTACACCAAAACTGGCACTATAAAAGGGCCTTATTTGGGCACCCCCTCTCCCCATACGAATTTGCCCTAGAGAAAAGAAAGAGATAAAGAGAGAAAGAGGAGAAAAGACGAGAAAGAGAGAAGGAGAGAAGGAAGAAGGGAGAGAAAGGTGGGCCTAAGGGAGGTGATCTAGAAACCCCTCTTCCCTTTCCTTAAGAAACCCCACATCCATAAATACAAGCGATTTCTATCCGATTGGAGAGGTAAGCACCCATCATTTTTGTAATCCTTTGTGTTGAGCTAGGATTTGTATGAAATTCTAACATGCAAACGTATTGACTCAGGATTCTGACCAATCGACTGTGAGTTCGACACTTCTAGGTCGTTTCCCCAAGTCTTCAATGATCTATAGGTGCGGACTATTATTCTTAGGTGGCCTAGCACCAATTTTAGTTTGAATCTAATAATTATGATTGCTTGGATGATGTATTTAAAAAATCTATAGAAAACCTAAGCTAGACCTTACACGTTAGATCCTCTCAATTAATATGGATTGATTATGACATATTTGTTGTTCCTCAACATGATTGGCATGAGTTTGGTGAATGCATATAGATTATTGCTTGATTCTTGTGATGATCCCTTATAGCTTGTATGTTAGATTAATCCTTGTTGTATATATGTGATTGTTTAAGTCCCCAATGCATGTTATGCTAGCATTAGTTCTTGTTGCATGTTTGTGCTATGAACGATGTATAGTTCTTGATCTCCTCGCTAACCCACACTACATACATGCACATTTATCTTATAATATTGTTAGTATTTGCATTTATAGAAAAATCTGAATTTTCATGTCTTGAAGTATGAATGCATGACATCACTTGTGTCGGATGTTAAATTCAGAATCATTGAAGTGTCATTGATTACCCATAAATCCCTAGGTTAGTCAGGAAACTGAGGTGAAAGAAGGTGGTCCCGTTGGTAGGACTTCCCTGAGGCTAGACTGGCAGATTTGAATGGATGCGAATGGGCGACAGTAGTTGGACTACATGGGTCACTTGTACCCGATGTCGTCCGTCACGTGCTTGCCTGGACTCTCCCGGTCTAGTCCACGTACTGACTAACTATGTTTGTTAACCCTGTTTTCTCACGCCTGCATGAAACCTGGAACATCCTTCAACTAGTGAAGCCCATTGATAACCAATTGAGACTGATCCACTGACTCGAGAGCCGGACATGGTGGAATGGGACACTGTGTTAGAACTATTGGCCTACACTGGGGTGACGAGCCTCCCCGTAGTGACCGCGAGCGATCCCACATTTCAGCACCCCCATGTGCTTGAAGTTGGGGATAGAAAAACCCGACGGGATCAAAGATCGCGGGGTCTCGGCCTCACGCGTTGGGAGGCCTTGACCTCGCAACCAGTTTAGGGCATTGACATCATGGGGTGTACCAATTTCTCCAATCTATTGTTTGAATAAACGTAATTAAAAACACGGCTAACACGATCATAACCACATTGCACTAGTTAGGTTGGTGACTCGGCAGTTGAGGTCTCAATGAGGATGGTTGGTCATACGCGATCGTTAGATAGAGTTGCTCGAGGGAGTGTTATTGCGAGAGTATGCATCATATCATTTATCATGGACCTACATTAACAAGATTAGTTAGGTGTTTATGAATATTTTTCTTTTATTAAATTCATAATATAATTGATGTTTGTTACAACTTAAGACTAATAGCACCCACTGAGTTGATCACTTACTCCCATTCTGGGACGGTATTTTAAAACACTAACCAGACTCTCCTATAAATGTAGGTGACACAAAGTACGAGGAGCCTAGCGGCGTGAGTCTTGAGGAGGAGGATGAGTTATCCTACTTCCAGCTGATGGACGGTCCTCCATCGGCCTAGTGGACAAGTTTCAAATTGCTGAGTGGTGGACTCAGCGCACTATTCTTTTAGACTTGTCATTCTTTTGTGATTTTGTTGGGCAATGCCTTGAGCGACCCATTTACATTCTTTTGGACTTGTATAAATTTGACCTCTTTCATTTCAGTAGACTAGTTGTGATTGTGTTTCATGTTCTAAGAAATTCCATGCTGCGCATTTAAATCAGATTAAACGCTAATTAGTAAAAATCAGTATAAGTGATACCCGAAAACTTGGGAGTCGAGTGTATGCATGACCCCCAATTTTCAAGGCATTACACTCAATCTACAACTACCTTACATCTGATGAGACCAAGACAGATTAGAGGCTCGACGCCTGAAGACCAGAGTTGCACGATATGTAGTTTTGGATGGAATCTTATACAAGAAGGGGCATTCACAGCCCTACCTCAGGTGCCTTAGACCCGATGAATCAGACTACGTGATCCAAGAAATTCATGAGGGAATCTGCAGAAACCACTTCGGCGGTCGCGGCTTAGCTTTGAAGATACTCTGTCAGGGGTACTTTTGGCCGACCATTCAGGAAGACTCTAAAAACTACGTCCAGAGATTTGATAAGTGTCAGAAGTTTTCTGCTGTGTCGAGGCAGCCTACGGAAGAGATGACCTATATGAACGGACCATGGCCATTTGCTTAGTGGAGAATCGATATCATTGGACCTTTGCCCACTGGGAAAGGACAAGTTAAGTTCGCTATCGTAGCGGTCGACTATTTCACCAAGTGGGCCAAGGTCGAACCAGTGACAAGGATTATAGAATAGAAGGTGATCGACTTCGTCTGGAAGAATATCATTTGTCGATTCGGAATCCCGCGCACCATTGTCTCTAACAACGGAAAATAGTTTTATAACGACAGATTCCAGGGCATTTGTAGGGGGCTCCGCATCTCAAATGCATACTCTTCGCCTCGGCATCCACAGTCCAATGGACAGGTCGAAGCTGTAAACAAGGTCATCAAGTACCATCTCAAGACCAAGTTAGAAAAAGTGAAAGACAACTGGGCAGAGGAGCTCCCATTCGTCCTTTAGGCCTAAACGACTATAGTTCAGTCGTTTACTGGGGAGACCCCATTTTCACTATCGTCCCAGTCGAGATCGACCTCCCAATAGCTCAGGTCAGAAACTACCAGGAGGATAAGAATGCAAAGTAGATTACAGCGAACCTCGACCTGCTCAAGGATGTCAGAGACGTCGCTAGACTCCGAGTCGCCGCTCAGCATCAGCAGGTGGCACGATTCTACAATTTCAAAGTCAAAACGAGGCAGTTCTAGCTTGGGGATCTGGTCCTCCACCGCGTCTTCCAGAATACAGCAGAGTTGGGGGCTGGGACACTCGGACCAAACTGGGAAGGGCGTTATCGCGTGGTCAAGTCGACCATTGTAACATCCCGAAAATCGGGGGTCGGGTAGAATCCCAACTCCCGAGTTCCAAAATGTCGCTTATGCAACATAAATAATAATAAATGCATGTCGTCTGTAGAATGACATTAAACAAGATTGGAATTAAGCCAAAACAACATATCATACTCTAGAGATAGTTAAATTTTACAAGCGGAAGACTGTGATAAATATATAACAATGTATGATTGATTGGAAGTCTCCAGAGTGTGAGCATGTTACCAGGTTAGACATATATATGTATACTCTAAAAATGATAAAAAGGATATACATGAGTGCTCTAAAAATATAAAATGACAAGTGTCATGGCGCCAAATCAACCTCCCTGTAATCCCGTCGGTCAGAATACGCATATAGGAGAAATCCTCATCATCATCATTAAGTCCGACTTCACTTCACAAGCAGCGCCATCATCTGCAACTAAAACAGGGACTGATTGGTGTGTGCGACACCGCCCCGTAACGTGGGAGTGAGTGATCAACTCAGTGGAATCATAGAGCAAAGATTAACATGTTATCAAATCAATCACGCGATAATAGTAAAGCAGGCAATTAAACATTCATAGATAATGTTGTTAATGCAAGCATGAAATGACATGATGGATGCCCTCACCGACATACTCCCTCATGCGGCACCATCTTACGCCCGCGGCATACTTGTATTCCTCAATGCTCCACATCTTCCAGGCACATGCAATGCGGTATAGATAATGATTACCGAGTTGTTATTAGTCCATTCATACAGCAGTATTGGAAAACTAAGGTACCTTCCTTATATCAATCCCAACACAGATCCTGTCTAGGGTCGTCACTCCTAGCAATCTCATACGATGTTATATTTATAGGTCGCTGCAAGGGCTACCAGGGCTGTTGCTCGCACTCGTTGTACCGTTCCCCCATCACCTTATATATACAAGCCTATTTATATCCTTAAAACTGCATCAGGACTCGTCGCCCCCATGCGGTGTCAGGATAAACTCAAGGTCACTACAGAGGGCTCGTCACCAATCAGTGTAGGTCGACAGCAAGAATATAGTGTCTCATACCACCATAATCTGCTCAGAGTAGGGTGCTCATTGGTCACTACGGGGAGGTTTGTGGCCCCAACGTAGGCCGACAGCTCGACCACGGTGTCCCATACCACCATGCCCGGCTCATGAGTCTTTATGGATCAAGGTACCATGGTTAACAGGATTTTCAATGGTAAGTTCAGTACCCTAGGTTCAAGCAGTTATGACTCATACAAGGTGAACATACAATGGCCAGTCGGGTTACTTGACGGGCTCGACTAGTACGAGCGCATCTCAAGCTGAGCGACATGAAGTGCATGAAACACTTCGTGTGGCCTAACCACTGCAGTCTGTCCAAAACACAACTCGCGTTCATCGACACGTCCTTCGTGGCAAATAGAAGCTAACCACGAATTTGAATCTTTTACCGACTGCCCAGACTAACGTATAGCCCCAAGCATTTGTAAACAACATCAATGATTATATGAGAGTACTAGAATTGAAGTTCAAACAATACAAGCATGTTGACACATGTTATAACATACAACGTAAACAAATCAACCAACACATATATTCCATATATATGAGGAAATCAATTCATATAGCAGACATGGAGGAAATCATATACATCATCATGTTGATTGAGAATTCAATCTCAAAACTAATCTACAACAACATTGGCTCACTATATACTAATACAAACATTTATACAAACACTTAGTCTACACACTTTAGTCTACATAGCGTATGTCGACCCAAAGTGCGCATAGGGGCGAATCTCTTCGCCAAATAGATTATACACACATATTTAATATCATAACACGACAAAATCATATGGCAATCATTTCAGCAAAATACAGATGTATACAGTATTTTCTATAAATGACTAAAATACCCTAAATCTCAAATTCACTGTACGTATACGAAATAGAAAACGGACAGCATGTTCTACATGTCAAATGACGTTTTCGTCGATAATCTACTATTAAACGACATTGAAAGCTTTGAAATCAGTCAATCTACGCGTCTAAAATCCTCACCTTTCGCCTTAGACGCGTATCGATTCGAATAGAACGTCTACGTTTCGTCAACCACGTTATGGCGACCTAATGCACAGGATACATAAGCTACTTCGCTACTTGTATCAAAAGAATCCTTAAAACAGCTATAGGTTAGGGTTTTCTTACCTAGAAGTGAGTTGGAATCACCGGGAAAGGGATTTGAAGGCGATGCTTAAGCACGGGCAGAAGCTGTAGTAAGTGGCAGGAAATCTCTCCCACAACTCACTCACAATCTCTCTCTTTCTCTCTCTCTCTCTTTCTAGGATTTATAGCAAATTCGGATGTGAGAGATATGAGAGGGTTTAAAGCCCTTATATAGGCTAAAACCTCACCTAAATAGACTTGGGACAAGGGTATACTTGGGTTATAACCAAATCGGGTCTCTTACGATCCAAAAGAACGTTTCAGGAGGTCCCCTGGCCAAACGCGGTCGAACTTAAGCTCATGCACATTGGATCCTGCTCATGTCAAGTTTTCAGACTGGTAGAGTTCCCAGATCGCACGTGGCGGACCAGTTTCAGTTCAGCGGTCACGGAGAATCGATCGAGGATTTCAAGTACACTGACCTGGGTGAGAAATGTTTCCTAATCCGAGGGTGTATTTGAGTCAGATTCCGACGGTCTGAATGCTTATACTGAACCCGCAAGCGAAACGTGTCAGATTCATTTAAATGATATTTAAATTTTTATTAATTTCACTCTTTCTCACACTCCTTGCTCCAGGCTCAATGAAATAGCCTCAGAACATTAGTTGGGCTTGATTTTCGAAACGATTGTCAAGTCTAGCTAAGTGGTCATAACGGTGTAAGATTGTGGATATTGGACTTTCGACACGCGATCTAGATCCAATACAAAGTTTCAAAGGGTTCCTGAGAACAAACAAGTTTAGAGTTTAATCCTAGGTTTTAGGGTAACGTAACAGTAACAATTCTAGAGGTTTTGGGTCTTACAGATCGTATTTAAAGTGATTGGTGTTAATTTCACAGGTAATCTAGCGTAGCGCTAGTTAATTCACGTTAAATTTTTAAAGAATTTGATTCTAAATGATTTATTTGGCTTTGGAATTAGGTTCTAAGAGGTTACTAAGGCGTTATGGTTGGCCCATTGCCTAAGGACGTGTAAGACCCGTATCTTGGTCCGTACCTTTCCGTACACTTCCGCGGTCTTACCGGCAGAATTCCGGCAACTTTCGACCCTTAAACGATATCGACGCGCGACCCTGATTCATGTGCCGACGACCCGAGTCGACTCAACCCGAGATCAATACCATAGCGACCGCACCGTCGCCGCGGTTCTGATACCGCGACTCGCGCGCCAAGGCGATACCCTGGTCAAGAGTTATGGGCCAACGTTCGGTGTGAGAAAATTCCGCGCGTTGCGAAAATTAAGAGAATCTCTACGATGTGTCACATCAATCACATCAATCCCATCAATCCATCACATGTCAAGTACACATCACTTCCATCCCTTTTTCCAAGCAACCACAAAAGTCTCCCAAACCCATACCTCTTTTACAAAAAAGCCTCAAAAGTCAATCTTTTCTTACACAACCATCACTCACCCATCCATCCATCACTCTCTCTCTCTCCCTTTACATCACTCTTTCTCTTTCTCTCTTTCTCATTTCAAAACTCCAAGCAAATTCCAACTCCATACGTATGGAATTTCTCCAAATTCCTAAGCTCCAAGTGGCTCACCTTCCTACCACAAAATCTCCCATCTCAACCCTCCATTCTTCATCTTAACCATTGAAGTTGAAGCCAAGGTGCCAAGGAACCCCTAGGAGCGAGAAGATCGGACGGTGGGTGCCTCTATAGGGTAGATTTACTTATTTTTATGGTGGACCAAGTGAGGCCCACCGATCCATGGTGTGGATCTCACTTGGGACCCTAATACGTGGCCGATGGACCACTTGGATCATCATGATCATTCCATGATGGGGCCATTCTCCATGGACCCCACCATGATGTTTATTTTCATTTAGAAAGGTCATCTAGACCATCCATATCGGTGGAGAATGGATCTCCACCGTTGATTTACATTTTCAATGGTCTCATGTGCAAGGGATCCATTTATTGTATAATTTTCTTGTAAGGGAGGGCCCATAATGTCGGGGTCCCTCCATCACAAGCCGTGTCCCACTCTCCATGTCTCTCTCTCTCTCTCTTTTATTTTATTTTATTTTCTTTTATGCAATAGGATGGTATGACACACTTGGATGGATCCCACCTTGATGTATTTATTTTATTCAAGCGGGGCCCACCTTAAATGTTAAACCCATGTCACCTATCATGTGGTGGCCCACTTCATCAGGGCCCACCATTTAAAATAAAAATTTTGTATACTGAACCGTCCAGCGTCTGGGACGCTGGACGTTGTAAAGAAAAAAAAAAAAAGAAAAAGGAAGAAAGAAAGGGAAGCCTTTGGGGTGGCCCCCTTGCATAGGCCCCACCCTGATGTTTATGTCCGATCCAAGCCGTCCATCCTCTTACCCACGGTATTTTATCCGTTGGGTAGAAGTTTGGAGCTGATCCAATCACCTGGTGGGCCATAGCGTCAAATATTGCGCCCTCACCATTCAAACTCTATTTCTTAATTTATTTCACTTCTAAGCATCAAAAAAATTCGAACTCTGGACTCGTTCCGACTGTTGCGGGCCACTGAACACTATGGCTGGAGCGAATTTCCAGGAAGTGGGCCCCACACTAGTTTTTTTGCAAAAATTCAAAATTAAAGGAGAGAGAGGACGAGGCCTCCCTCCCTCACTGACAGCGGCTGCACGCGCCCGGGCGGGCAGGCGTCCAGTAGGCCACCCACGGCTACTGCCGTGGGCCCCACCTTGATGTTTAATGCCATCGAAACCGTTCATGAGGTGGGTCCCATCCTCAGGTGGGCCCCCTCCAATTTTCAGCGGATTCTAAAACTCAGGTGGCCCGCACCAAAGGAAACAGTGAAATGAACCTCTACCATTAAAACTCTGTTTAGGGGCCACAGAAGTTTCAGATCAACCTAAAATTTTTATCCTCACTTCATACAGGTCTGGGTAACCTTATGAACGGGTTAGATTTCAAATAAATATTACGGTGGGCCATAATTGTGGGACCCACGGTAATGTATGTATTTCACTCTCTTGTCGATTCAACCATCTCTTGTCGCTAGGGTGATCGAGGCTCAGCAGGCTGATCAGTCGTTACAGAGTTATATGGCTGAGGCGGCATCTGAGGGTCAGGCAGATTGGCAGATCGGTACAGACGGTGGACTTCACTTCAGAGGCCGATTATGTGTCCCGGATATTCCAGAGTTACACAGAGATCTTATGACCGAGGCACATCGATCGCGATTTTCTATCCACCCGGGCTCGACGAAGATGTACCGCGACATGAGGCGACAGTATTTTTGGGCGGGGATGAAGCGCCAGATCACTAGTTTTGTGGACGAGTGTGACACGTGCCAGCGTGTCAAGGCCGATCATCAGAGACCTCCTGGTCTGTTGTAGCCTTTGAGCATCCCGATGTGAAAGTGGGAGCACGTGTCGACCGATTTCATTATGGGTTTGCCGAGGACTCAGCGCGGTCATGACGCCATTTGGGTTGTTGTGGATCATCTGACGAAGTCGGCACATTTCCTTGCGATGCGTGTGACTTGGTATATGGACCGGCTTGCGAGATTATTCATCGAGGAGATTGTGAGACTGCATGGCGTTCCAGTCTCGATCGTTTCTGACCGAGACTTGAGGTTTACGTCTCAGTTTTGGGGGAGCTTCCAGCGAGCGATGGGGACTGATTTGCAGCTCAGCACCGCGTACCATCTGCAAACCGATGGCCAGACCGAGAGGGTCAATCAGATACTTGAGGATATGCTTCAGGCCTGCGCGATTGACTTCGGGGGTAGCTGGGATGAGCATCTGCGATTGGCTGAGTTCGCGTACAATAACAGCTATTAGGCGACTATCGGCATGGCTCCTTTTGAGGCACTATATGGCAGACCATGCAGATCACCGAGTTGTTGGACCGAGGTTGGAGAGCGCCGTCTCCTAGGTCCCGAGCTTGTGTAGGAGACTTCAGAGGCTATTGACATCATCAGGTAAAGGATACGCACAGCTCAGAGCCGACAGAAGAGTTCTGCTGATCGTCGGCGTCGTCCCTTGGAGTTTGATGTAGGGGACCATGTGTATCTCAAGGTCTCGCCCATGAAGGGCGTAGTTCGATTTGGAGCGAAGGGCAAACTTGTCCCGAGATTCATACGACCTTTTGAGATCACTGGGCGCGTTGGCGCCGTAGCCTATCGGCTTGCCTTGCCATCACAGTTGTCTGGCGTCTAAGACGTTTTTCACGTCTCTATGTTGAGGAAGTGTGGGTCAGACATAGTTCCCGGTATTGATTGGCAGCCGTTGGAGGTTCGTGAGGACGCTTCTTACATTGAGCAGCTAGTTCGTATCCTTGATCGGAAGGAGCAGGTCCTCAGAACCAAGGTCATTCCGTTGGTGAAGGTGCAGTGGGGTCACCATTCTCTAGAGGAGGCTTCTTGGGAGCGTGAGGCTGAGATTCGAGAGCGTTATCCTCATCTCTTTGATGGTTGATCATGTGATGTATTTTGTATGCTATCTCCGATTCTATATGATGACGTTATATTTCTTATTTTTCGCGAGTTATGCTTAGTTGCGATGCTTGTGTAAATTTTATGGACGAAATTTTTATGAGGGGAGAGCTGTAAGACCCGTATCTTGGTCCGTACCTTTCCGTACACTTCCGCGGTCTTACCGGTCGAATTCCGACAACTTTCGACCCTTAAACGATATCGACGCGCGACCCTAATTCATGTGCCGACAACCCGAGTCGACTCAACCAGAGACCAATACCATAGCGACCGCACCGTCGCCGCGGTTTCGATACCGCGACTCGCGCGCCGAGGCGATACCCTGGTCAAGAGTTATGGGCCAACGTTCGGTGCGAGAAAACGCCGCGCGTTGTGAAAATCAAGAGAATCTCTACGATGTGTCACATCAATCACATTAATCCCATCAATCAATCACCCATCAATCCATCACATGTCAAGTACACATCACTTCCATCCCTTTTCTCAATCAACCACAAAAGTCTCCCAAACCCATACCTCTCTTACACAAAAAGCCACAAAAGTCTTCACCACCCATACCTCTCTTACACAAAAGCCTCAAAAGTCAATCTTTTCTTACACAACCATCACTCACCCATCCATCCATCACTCTCTCTCTCCCTTTACATCACTCTCTTTCTCTTTCTCTCTTTCTCATTTCAAAACTCTAAGCAAATTCCAACTCCACACGTATGGAATTTCTCCAAATTCCTAAACTCCAAGTGGCCCACCTTCCTACCCCAAAATCTCCCATCTCAACCCTTCATTCTTCATCTTAACCATTGAAGTTGAAGCCAAGGTGCCAAGGAACCCCTAGGAGCGAGAAGATCGGACGGTGGGTGCCTCTATAGGGTAGATTTACTTATTTTTATGGTGGACCAAGTGAGGCCCACCGATCCATGGTGTGGATCTCACTTGGGACCCTAATACGTGGCCGATGGACCACTTGGATCATCATGATCATTCCATGATGGGGCCATTCTCCATGGACCCCACCATGATGTTTATTTTCATTTAGAAAGGTCATCTAGACCATCCATATCAGTGGAGAATGGATCTCCACCGTTGATTTACATTTTCAATGGTCTCATGTGCAAGGGATCCATTTATTGTATAATTTTCTTGTAAGGGAGGGCCCATAATGTCGGGGTCCCTCCATCACAAGCCGTGTCCCACTCTCCATGTCTCTCTCTCTCTCTCTTTTATTTTATTTTATTTTCTTTTATTTTATTTTATTTTCTTTTATGCAATAGGATGGTGTGGCCCACTTGGATGGATCTCACCTTGATGTATTTATTTTATTCAAGCGGGGCCCACCTTAAATGTTAAACCCATGTCACCCATCATGTGGTGGCCCACTTCATCAGGGCCCACCATTTAAAATAAAAATTTTGTATACTGAACCGTCCAGTGTCTGGGACGCTGGACGTTGTAAAGAAAAAAAAAAAAAGAAAAAGGAAGAAAGAAAGGGAAGCCTTTGGGGTGGCCCCATTGCATAGGCCCCACCCTGATGTTTATGTCTGATCCAAGCCGTCCATCCTCTTACCCACGGTATTTTATCCGTTGGGTAGAAGTTTGGAGCTGATCCAATCACCTGGTGGGCCATAGCGTCAAATATTGTGCCCTCACCATTCAAACTCTATTTCTTAATTTATTTCACTTCCAAGCATCAAAAAAATTCGAACTCTGGACTCGTTCCGACTGTTGCGGGCCACTGAACACTATGGCTGGAGCGAATTTTCAGGAAGCGGGCCCCACACTAGTTTTTTTGTAAAAATTCAAAATTAAAGGAGAGAGAGGACGAGGCCTCCCTCCCTCACTGACAGCGGCTGCACGCGCCCGGGCGGGCAGGCGTCCAGTAGGCCACCCACGGCTGCTGTCGTGGGCCCCACCTTGATGTTTATATGCCATCAAAACCGTTCATGAGGTGGGTCCAATCCTCAGGTGGGCCCCCTCCAATTTTCACTGGATTCTAAAACTTAGGTGGCCCACACCAAAGGAAACAGTGAAATGAACCTCTACCATTAAAACTCTGTTTAGGGGCCACAGAAGTTTCAGATCAACCTAAAATTTTTATCCTCACTTCATACAGGTCTGGGTAACCTTATGAACGGGTTAGATTTCAAATAAATATTACGGTGGGCCATAATTGTGGGACCCACGGTAATGTATGTATTTCACTCTCACCGTCCACAGCCCGTGGACGGTGAGACTCACCGTGATGTATTGCTTCACCCACCGTCCAGCGGACGGTGGGGCCCTGCTGCATGTGTTTCACACGTGCCGTCCATCTGTCTCTTGATGATGGGGCCCACTACCAGCTGCCCATATTTATTTCTGTGGGACCCACCATTATGAATATTTATGTAAGTTATATAGTTTATAATGTATATTTTATAATATGAAAATTTTAGTGGGCCCTAAACCATGTGTCCCTATGAATAGTTTGGTTGGAAATAAATATCTTGTAAGGCCCACGAGTCGGAACCCATTTAATTTCAAAAGGGCTATGGGTTAGGCCTATTGATTTATAAAATGCTTATGGGTTAGGCCCAATTGATTCATACGAGTCCTATGGACTTGGGCCCACTTGCTATGAAAAGCCTATGGGTTAGGCCCATTTGAATTGTTTAAGGCCTAGGGGTTTAGGCCCATTCGACTTATATAAGGCCTCTTGGTTGAGGCCCATTTGATATACATTTGGGGGTCCAATTGGTGTGGCCCATTTGATACATATTAGACTCATATGCCCAGGTCCAATTGATGCAATCCAAGGCCCACGGGTTTTAACCCATTGCAATGCACATAAGACCCATTGGTGTGGCCCATTTATATGGCCCATCTGATGAATAAAAGGCCCATAAGTTATGGCCCATTTGATATATATGTAAGGCCCAATGGGATGAACCTAAGGTCCATTGCAATGTGTAATCCCAATACAGGTTATGTAGCGACGTTTAAGAAGATCGTGCCTTGAGAGCAATGTTGGTTTGACGTCCACATTGCAAGTGTAATGTTGGTTGGATGTCCACATTACGACTCTCCTTAGGGCCCATTACTGGGCCGTACTTATCGTATATAGGCCGTCCAGGTCCATCTGCATTGTAAGATAGTTCATTTTATTATAACATGTTTAGTACAGTTCCATGACTCATGATCATACGCATCATATGTATGCTTGACGTGAGAGTTGTCTGATCATAGCATTTGCCTTCGGACAGGTTGTTTATGGGCTCCCGGTTAGGCGGTGTTGCCCTACATGAGCGCACGATATGCGCAGGATTGGTTGCATGACTGGATAGCGTGATTCATGCATTCCGCATTTGTGTGACATGGTTATTGTACGCCCTAGCGACATCGGGGTCGTAGCCTCCACAGACAGATTGTGGTTGGCAGGATTGGATACCGAAAATCTTGTTCTATATGAGGTACTATAAATATCCCTGGGTGAAAGTCCCTAAACCCTTATGGTACCAAGAGGTTGCTCCAACGTCTAGACCGAGTGGGTAGATGAGCGTTGAGTGCCGATTGCCAGACGGTTACGCTCTCCACTGTGTCGTGGTCGGTTGGAAAGGGGTGCGGCCTTACCCGCCCGAGAGTAGGGGGCAATGCTAGGCTGAGTTTGACCAGCTCGAGGAATGGGTCCGCTATCGACGAGTCGCGCCCGATATTGGCAGACGGATAGTGTGGTCTGTTCCACTTATCTTATTGCGCGCGATGTGGCGGCAATCTGGTTTTGAGTGTACTAGACCCCGGTGATATTCCATATTTTGAGCTGTATTGATGTATGGACATAGATGAGGACCTGTATGCTTGAGTTGCATTGTACATCGCATGGCCTTGGGATGGCCGATACATTCATGTCTGGCATTGTATAGCCTTGGTACGACTCATGATATCATGGTTCCATTTGCATATTCCGCATCACTCTGACATTGCATGTACATATTACTACCTTGCGCACACACTTTCACCACCCTCTAAGCTTTCTGTAAGCTTATGCACGACCGTTGCGTGCAGGTGACGTTGGATCGCAGCAGCGCTGAGGCAGGAGCACGTTGCAGAGTGTTTTGGAGTTTTTATTCTACACCACTGTATTTCTCTTTATGCTCATTGTACTTGTAAAGTTTTTTATCATAGTGAAAATGTAATGGAGTTTTTGGTTGTTGTTTGTGGGTTATGCCTTTGGTTATGCTTATTACGAATCAAACTGATGTTGAAAATCCTCCTCGTAGCATCCCAGGATCGGAACCTGGCGAATGGGAGCTAGGAGCCTAGAATGGGGTTCTACGGAGGCTTTCGGCGCCGGATTCGGCGATCGAAAATTTTGTGAGCCCGGTTTCCGAGTTTGGGGTGTGACAGGACGTCTAACCCCAGGTTGACAAAAATTCGGGGTGTTACAACCATGCCGAACTCCTACTGCTTGGAAGATCACAAAGGGCGTCAGCTCCCACACCCTTAAAATGCCGAGCACCTGAAGATCTACTATCCATGAGAACTATTGGCCATTAGAGGCTTCTCATAAAAGTATAGCTCAGAGCTACTAGCCCTTTAAGGCTCTTAATAAAAATCTCTTTCTACATGATCCACTTGTGCGGTCTATATACAAACGAAAAAGTTGCCTCTCATAAGCAGAGGAGAGCTCAACGGACCGATCCTTTAAAGAAGGGGTTAGATCGTTAATCCATAAAAATCTATAAAAGGGTCCTCTTATATGTAGAGAAAAAACTCATAAGTGACCGATCCCTTGAAGAAGTGGTCAGCTCATCATATGTTAAAAGGTCTGCAAAAAACAATTAAGGGTTGCACGCCATTCGTGCGGGGTTGATCTCCCAACACTACCAAAAAAACGACTTATGGCTATAGACTATGCTAGCTTTTAGCTACAGATATAAATCGTAGATCAATTGCTACGACTTAAAACCGTAGCTAAAGCAAACCCAAACCGTAGTTAAAAGCTACCACCATTCACACGTGCATCTAACCTGCATATCCCCATGAGGGACTCTACGAGGCCCATAAAAATCCGTGTGCTCCATCTAATAGGTCTATCCGTTTTGAAAAAGAATGTTAGGGCAAGAACCCAAAAATGGAAGTAGATCGAACGATCAAGTGGACAACACGTTAGGAAATAGTGGAGATTAATACTTACCATTGATTGTTGGTGTGGTTCAATTGGACCTTTGATTTGCCTAGATGTTGGGGTCATTCCTTATAAAAAAAAATTACAAAATTAATGGACGGAGTGGATATGTCAAATACATCAAGATGGACCCCACAAAGCTTATGAAAAATCTGTATGTTCGGATGCCGCCGAACGTGTGAACGCGGAAGGGCTGTTACGGACGGATCAATAGCTACGGCGCAAGGGACTTTTAGCTACAGCTTTAGACCGTAGTAGATCCATAGTAGGTACAATATCCCAAAAACCGCGCTCCTTTTTCTTTTCCCCCTCTCACGAAATTTTATTCCCTCTCACGTCCGACTCTTAAGTCCGTCCCTTTCTCTCTCACTCTCAATCCCCCGCGCCTCTTTTCTTTTTCTCTCTCGATCTCTGGCACCATTGTTCCCGTCTCTCTCTCTCTCTCTCTCTCTCTCTCTCTCTCTCTCTCTCGATCTTCCGCACCATTGTTCCAAACATAAAAAATCGTCATCAACATTCGTCAAATTGCATCGTCAGAGAGGAATTTGGTATGCTGCACCTTGATTAATTTCTTCTCTCTCTCTCTCTCTCTCTCTCTCTCTCTCTCTCTCTCTCGATCTCTCGCCCCTTTTCTCTATCTCTCTCGATCTTCGGCACCTGTTTAATTTCTTCTATTTATTTGTTTTGCCCTCTTTTTTTATTTGTTTTTATTTTTTAATACCCGTTTGGCTGCACCTTGATTAATTGCAAATCAAGCCTCATCCCAATTAATTGGATGATGAGGCTTGGATGATGATGAGAAATGCTGCAATAAGTCAGTAGTCATCCAACCAATGGCATGAGAAAGGAACTGTTCACTCAAACAAGAAGCATTGGTTGACGGGCTATTGAAGACAGAGCCTAGGGAGTGGTCATGGGATGATTAGAAATCCAACGGTGGGATTTCAAAGTGGGATGGGGTAAAGAACAAGCAAGCCCAAAAGGTGTTTGATGTGTGGTTTGGTAACGTTTGCAGTAGGTGTTGTTGTTGGTTTTTGAGAACTGGAGTGTTCATACAGTGCCCCATTATAGATGGGCGATAACCAACAATCACACAAGTCAGAAGGTTAGGATCATGTAACTGTTGTGATTCTTGGATATGGTCCATCGGTAATGGAGCTTGACGAATGAACGGTCCAGGTTTTTTGCATACCTGACGGGTGTGCCTGTGGAGCCTTTGTTTCTGAATCTTAATTGGACAGATGGGTCTTTCAAATTTTTTGCCTATATACACTCATGTGGTGGCCCACCAGATCAATGATTTCAATCACTAGAACTCATATGGAGTGTTCTATATAGCATTTCTCTTTATTTCAATTACTAGATCAATGTTTTCAATCACTTGATTTCAATGAATATGAAAATTTTGCTTATATTCATTCATGTGGTGGTCCACCAGATCAATGATTTCAATCACTGGAACTATGAAGTGCTCCATATAGAATTTCTCTTGATAAAAATATGTTATGGGTTCTGTTGTGTTAGTGAAGAATAGCCATGAAATGGCACACTTCATGTCTCTGCTACATGGTTAAACCAGTGATAATGAGGGACCCATATTAGTTTCTCTTGTATTTCAAGTTCTACAATACATCCCTTAAATGGGCCATGAATTATATTTATGCAATGTATTTCTGGTGTGTATATTGGAATTTGATGCGGATATTTTTTTTTACTAACTTCTGCTATTCTTTATTGCTGTTTGATTAGAGTAGTTTGTAATTGTACTTATTAGATCTTCGGGCCACCAAAGTTTGTAATTATTTGTAGATAGGCACGCGCCAAACAATGGGAAGTGACCAATGATCAAGGCAGCCATTGTGTCCAGTCCTCCGCAATCAACAATTTGCTGACAACCATCAGGATTGTCATTTGTTAGGTTCATCAGAACCTGCAAAGAGGAAAATAAATTAAAACTTTTGAGAATTCAATTCTATGCTCTACCATGACACACATATACTGAAGTGGGTCCCTGCTGAATTTAATAAAATAAGGATATACACGACGATAAAATAACTAGCCAAAAAAAAAAAAAAACGGCAATCAGGAATTGGAGGTAAAACTAATAGGTGAACATTTTACTTTGATGTAACAGTCTCAGCTATAAAATGGAAGCATCTATCGAAAGGTAAAGCGGACTAAAACTGAACTAGACTTGCAGTGGTTGACCATTGAGAGAGTGAAGAAGAGGAACAGAGTAGCAATCTTGTTGATTTTAAGTTTCTTTAAAACAGAAACAAGGAACCAAAGAAGCAAAGCAGGTGTGGGAGCGGGGAACCATCTATTTCAAAATGTTGTCAAGTATAAACAGCTAGGCAGCAGGAGTAGCACGCTGTCCAAAGTGAGAGAGAGAGAGAGAGAGAGAGAGAGAGAGAGAGAGAGAGAGAGAGAGAGAGAGAGAGAGAGAGAGAGAGAGAGAGAGAGAGCAGTTCATCGATACTTATAGTCTGCATGAATTTTGCGCTATATATTTGAATATATTTATAGTCTTAGGCTCCATTTGGTCATCACATTGGTATTTATGAATGTAAATTTATCTCAAACCAAATGGAGCTTAAGCCCCTTTTTAACTCCGCCAGTGCAACTCCTTGAATTGCCGGTCCCAAGCCCAGGTAAAGGAGGAGGGAGAAGGGCTTCAAGGTGAGTTTTATCATTTTTTTTTTCCATTTTTTGAAGCTGTTATAATTTTTGAGTTTATTTTTGCTTGCAGGCTAGCAAGGACATTCATGCTGTTGAGAGAAATTCAGGCATAATGTCGGGAAGAAAAACCCTCTATTATTCTTGTGGCGTATGGTGAGTCGTGTCCTTTTCTTCCATTTTCTAAAACTGTTATAGATTTTGAGTTTACTACAACTAGATAGTTTCTAATTGGTGATAACCACTTTCCCTTGAGATCAAGCAAGAGCTGGGAGGAAGCATAACTCTCAGGTTGTTGAAATCATTGACTGGTATGAGACAGTGCATTCCAGAGAGCTCAAGAGGCAATAAGCTTGCATTTATACAGGACCCGAAAATGGACAAAACCTGCACCAGGACAATAACGGTAAGATTTCCTTGTAATTATCATCTGCTGATTGTAAAATTTCCCCCTTTATCTGGGATTTATCTCTCTGCTGAACTGTAACTGCATTTTAGAGATGTGTTAAGATCACTAAAAGTTTTAGGATTTCAGCTCAGCGATTGAGCTTTAGAAGAGTGATTTCAGCTCAGTGATTGAGCTCAGCGATTTAAGATCCTACCCCTATTGGCACTCTGTTTTTGAAAATTCTGTTTGGTCATTTTAATGGTTTTGAGAAATCGAAAACCATGTAAATAGAATTAATATGAAATCTAATGTTCAACATGGTTTTTTAATAAATATGAAAACTCTAGAGATCTCTACACTGTACAGTTCTAGCATTTCTAAAATTCTGCACACAACTCTATACACTATGCACAAGCCTCTAGTGTAAAAAATGAGCAGAAAATGGGCAAGTCTCTTGAATAGCTCCTTGGAGATGTTGTCTTCTTGACGTAGTGCACCAAAGTTAATTCTGGTGGTAGCATTATTATAAGGTTCCTACCACTTATCCACACTTGAATAGGTGCTTTCCTGAGTTGCAGGGCACAGTAGAATCCCACACCTAACGTGGTGACTGCCACTCAAGCAGCAGGCAACAAAAAAGCACCCATCTAAATAAATGGGGCCCACATTAACCGTACCATTAAGAGTAATAATAGCACACTAAGAGAATGCTGCCTCTCCATTTTCATTTTTCTCAGCCCTGCAACCCAAAAGAAATTGGCAACTGCAACTCAGCACAATATCAGTTGTTTGGATGTGCCAATCTATGAGAAAAAGAAAACACAAAAGAAGTTCTGAGTACTTCCTGACAGCTACTTCTTGAAACAGTTCACAATAGAAAGCTGAGGTGCATACAGCTGATTAGTTTAGAGGATATTCCACAGTGGGATGTGAGAGTTCTCAAAACTGCAACTAAGAGAACTGAAATTAACCATAATTCATGGGCTGCAATCTGTGTTATGATACATTCATGTCTCTGATGCCCCACTGAGCTTGTACACGTTGGTGTTCATAGACAGAATAAAAGATCATAGACTTGTGAAGGAAATGCAATCTGTGTTTATTAGCCTGTACCACTTTTTACATTGTGTTGCTTTATTAGTGCAAATATAGGTTTCCCCACTGAATTTTCAACTTGTGAAGTTGATTAATTGACTAGGTTGGGTTAAAGGAGCTTGAAATATGCTCTTGATTGATCTTTCGGTAGACCACTATGTTAGTAATTTAAATTGCTTCAACTGGATTTGTCTTATGCTATGTCTTGGCAGCAATTTTCTTTTTAGTTTGGTTTGTTACATTGTTTTATGGTGTAAGATGAATGCTTACGCATGATGTGTTAGATTTTGTGTTCTAGAGTATTTTGAGCCTTCCTCTTAATAGAAAGATTGGATCAGTAATATTATTCTGCTACCATTTCAATTTTCTGCTAGTCACAATGAGGAATGGCAGAGGTGAATGTTGATGAGCACTCAGGTTGAAAATGCTAATTGTGCCTTCTCATTCATGATACTCTTGTTTGCCTGCAGATCATGTCTTTCATTTGTACTGAGTATTTAACAACAATGCAAGACTTCAAAATTTTCTTTCAAGAAACAAATGCCTTATTTTGCGTCTAAACAGGGCTGGGTATTTGGGGATCCCTTTTTTTCTTTTTTTTTTTGACTTTTGCCCCGTTGTTTTTCTAAAGACTAAAAACTTTGATACTGGCAGTGTGCAATGGAGGTTACACAGGCACCTAGATTACTTAGAAATTGTGTACGTGGCATACAGGTCATTGAACTGTCCAAATTATGGCCCAGTTTAGATATATAATGAACAGAAAAGTTATGCTTGTTTGATCATCTATTGGTTTTGTGCTGAGTTATTTGATGGAAATGAAAAAATATCCTATAGTCCAATTTCAACTAGTGTCCTCGGATCAGAGGTTAGGATTGTTCGACCAATCTCTATTTTGGGACTGACTTAGTGACAGTGGGTTCCTCAACTAAGCCAGTTTAATTTGTGTTAATGTATGCCACGTGTTCAATTTCTGAGTGCCTGTGTATCAAGCATCATACTCTTCCAGGGTATCAATCAAGCCCCCTTTCAATGACACTAGTTATGTGGTCCTAGATGTATTGTCAGTTATCTAGAATATATATATATTTATCTTATACCTTTTTCTAAAATATATATTTTTTTAATCTTTCAAAAAAAAAAAAAATTTTTTTGAAATATATACCTTTTCTAAAATAATGCTCAACTATTTTGTAAAAACATATTTTCTGGGTCATCTCTAATTGTACAGATGTGTGGAAGTATCGTGGCAGAGTCCACCGTGTCTGGGTGAGATGGTGCAGCTGCAACCCTTTTCTTATTCTGGTCATGAATACATTGGACTGGTTCTTTAGCCATCACTATTATTTTCATATCTATATTATTTTCAGTTCATTTGGAGTTGACTGCTCACTGTATTTTTTTATTTTATTTTATTTTATTTTATTTTTTAAAGAAGGGAAATTCATTCCTCTGCTCACTGTATTTTGTTGTTCTGGTGCTTTTCTCATTCTGTAAATATAAATGACTGTCGTAAACCTCAATTTTTTCCTCTGCAGATGGCCAATGGCCATTTTCTTGCCCTAACCAGCTGGTTCTCTCCTAGGCATGGTATTCCAAACGTGTGGGACCCATGATTCAGTGATCCTATTTTTTGATATTGTGGGTGCCTTCTTGGATATAGACGGATACTCAAAAGCCTGATTTATTGCAAGATATTAACCCTTTGATATCTTTGGCAAACAACATATAGACAGTGAATAAAGAAATACAGCAACATTCCACATTTAATGGGGAATGGGCCAAATATCTTAATTTCAGAATCTTCAGATCTAGGACATCTTTGGTGTGGTCCCCCATCATGTCCATCTATAGACCTGGTTACAAATCTATGATCTTTCGAGAACATAGTATGAGTGTAACACATTATATGCAACTTGCGACTTTGCTTATTGCATGCTGAATTTCAATTAGGATAAGTGATGCTCATGGATCAGTAATCCAGACCATTCATCGATTGCATCCCAGTGGACAGATTGTGCCCTGAGAATCCCTTGGATTTGTTGCACCCTTTTAGCAACAAATCTGGGACTTCTCTCAATCGGAACTAACCACCTACAGGCACCTATACTGTTATCTGCAGTACAAGGCATTTTTTAGCTCCAAGATGTAAAAAAGGTTTTTTTTTTTTCCTTTTCTTTTTCCATTTTGTGGCTGAACACCCGTACTGCAAATTGTGGTCGAGGTGCCTGGAGGTTATCAGTTCTCTCTTTTTTAATTCAGTGTGGGTCATTTGATTCCCCTACTTAAACAATGCTAGCAACAATATAGATGTGCAGTGACTGATCAGGCTTTTCAATTATCTAAGGCAACTAAATTATATTCTTAATATCCTCCATTTTAAGTTGTCAAGGGTCAGGATTTTATGTTTAGAACATCTCTCGGGATGGTGAAGATTGGCAGATTTGGGATCCTAATCCTAACTGAAATAGCTACAGAGCCGTCATTTCAGGATGTTTATGGTAGCAGCAGGCCTGACTCAAGTTTCAGACCTTGTTTCGTTTAGTTTAGGTTTATTAATATTATTATAATCATTTTTGGAAGGTAGTTTCATGGACGAGATAAGGATATGAAAAACAGAATCAAAGTAAATAATATCTGATGGAAGAAACAAGAGAATAGAACTTATAAAAATGACCTTTCCAGCATTTTCTGGCCTCTTTGCGATCTTAATTGCAGCAGCAGCAGCTGCTCCAGACGATATCCCAACCTGAATGTTCACCCTCAATCATCGTTGAGAAGTAAAAAAGATAAACTGAAGAAAGGCAGCCTCTCACACCCTAGATAAATATGCAAAAACAAATAGCAGGAAAACTCACCAGCAATCCTTCTTTGAGAGCAAGAAGCTTTGGGCATAATGTGGGGCTGATCCAATTTTAATTTCACTTCTTACGCAACATAATCACCACGATAGAAGTGAATTGTACATCCAAATGCATCTGCCGTTCATGATTATGCATTGGGCAAATAATCTGTTTCATTTTTTTACTTTTTTTTTTTTCCATAGATCCATGTCCATTCCTGTTGGTACATTAATCTGTCAGCATTGAGCATCTAGAGTGCCTCGTTCATATCTTCAATTTTACTTGTTGCAGTCATATCAAAAGATCCATCATACAAACCAGCTGCAGCATGTCTTGCAATTGTCTTAACAGATTTGGGCACCTGTTTAAAACTGGCTGGAAACACTCAGGAGGGAATCCAGAAGTATTGTGAAGCTCTAAAGATGGACAGCCACTATGCCATAATCTCATGATCTCTTCAATTCTTGTTTTGTTGGTATGACCTTCATATATTTTATATTTCACAGCAACCTTGTTAATTCTTGTTGTGTTATGTTTCAAATCTAGCCTGCATATTACAACATCGGGGTGGTGTATTATGAGATGATGTAATATGATTTGGCTCTTAGCTGCCACGCGAAAGCTGCACTACAAAGGCCTATGTATGCCGAAGCATATTGCAACATGCTTATTATATATAAAAACCTTGGGGACTTGGAATCAGCTATTGCTTGCTACAAAAGGTAGTCCACTGCTTATCTGCTCTCGTATTTGTAGCGTAAATAGTGTGTGACTCTTGATGCATTTTGATTGATATTTATCTTTAGTCATGGATGTTCTGCTGTGTCAGGTGTTTGACAGTGTCTTTAAGTTTTGACATTGCCATATGCAACACATGTAAATGGCCCAACCAATGAGTGGATCAAATTGGTTTTTAGGGCAAGGCATGTTGATGGTGAGACCCACCTGATGAATTTCCCTATCATGCTGGCCATTGATTTGGTTGAACATTAGAGTGTACTAATGTGGGGCCCAACATAGAGATCCCAACATAGAAAGATAGGAAATTATACAGAAGACAAGGAAGAAATTTTGAAAATAAAAATAAAAAATGAAAGCATAAGCAAAAGGATCTAGAGAAGCAGAGCTTGAGTTTCCGGCTAGATTGATCTACAATGTTGTTCACACCTGATACACGGATAACATTTTCCAAGTTGGCATGTGGAGCCCCAAGTAGAGGTGCATGTGGACCAAAGGAGGATACATGCAGGTTTAGCAAACTTCCACAATCTCAGGTATGCTCATGGAAATTGAAGTCATCATGCATTGATGGCATAATGTTCGGCTGATGACAGGAGAGTCATCTTGGCATAGAAAGATCATAAATAGAACCGTTGTCCAAGTCCTTGAAAAGTATTCATGATGACAATATACAACAATGCAAAATCAGGAAATCAAAGGGAACTTTCGACCAAGTGGATTGAAACTAGCATTGAGAGTTAACAGCAGAATTAATCCAGTTCACTAACTGCATCATACAATGAGAACAATCTGCCAAAATTTGCTACTGAATCATGGAAGATTAATGATGGACAACGAGGAATTATTCCAAATATCAAACCGACTTGTAGATGTCCAAACAACTAATCAGATAAATGATGTTTGAATTGCATTTCATTAAGAGAGTTACATTACAATTTATAAAGTTAAGACAATATCAGTTTACACAATCAAGAATTGATGATCTTTCTTTTCTTTTTTTTTTGAAAGATCAGTATACAGAATGTCTTAATGGCTGCAGTTATATGTTTTTTTTTTTCTTCTGGTGTTGATATTTCAAAAATATAGGAAAGAGATTGTACATAACACTCATCCAGTGGTCTAATTTCACTTGTAGAAACAGCCTCTATTGTAATAAATTACAAAATAAATGTGCTTTTATCCATTTGTCTGAACTTGTAAGAGGTTTCATGCTGGCAAAGGTCCCTAACACACATAGGTGCACTAACATAACATACAAGAACTATATGCTTTTACAAATAAAGTGATAATAATAATAATAGATATCTTTCCCATGTTTGATTGGTGTAGATGCTTTTGACAGTTATTACCACAGGAATCCCATCGAATGTTTCAAAATAATTAAATCTGACAAGGTGACATCCATTACACTCTGCTTGAGCATCACAGCTTTTCTTTTTTTTGGAATTGTTACTAAGGATCCCAAAATGCCCAAAATGCTTGATACAACTTCCTTGGTTCCTAAACACCACAACAGGAAATGAGAGAGAGAGAGAGAGAGCTATTTTCAGATCTGAAACATCTATGGGTCACAAGATTCCAAGATGCTCCTTCTAGTTTTGAAAACACATAAAAAGGAGATTGCAGTTTTTATTGATTGATGGAGAGTAGAGAGGATTAACACACCTTATTTGCTAGTTGTACAAGGCACTTCTCTAGAGCAGAATGCAGAGCAGCCCTCTGCTCATTTATGGCATCTCCCAATTTTGGTAATTCAATGGAGCACAGGAAGCATTTGTGCAAGTATCTCATCAAGTCATTTATTGCACCAACTATAGCTACAGAAGGCTCCAGCCTTGAGTGCTGAGCTAGATTTATGGTAACATTGACTACATTGATCAACATGCTAGGCTGTTTATTGACATTTTTGTGATCCAAATGCTTGATAAACAAGTGGCCTAGTGGCATACTTTTGACTACTCAAAGTTAGACAAATTGCCCATATCTAGGACATCACCATATCACCATACCAACATCAGAAGACCATGAATGCACAAAAAATTGGAGAAAATTCAAGCTACCACTGACCTGCACCTAGTCTCCATCAATGAATCCACTGCAAAATAAACTATCCCAAGCAGTGGATTCAGCTAGCCACTAATGCTTAGATTGACCATTAACAATGGACATCATCTGCACTCAACTAATAAAAAAAGAAAAGAAAAGAAAGAAACCAAGAAGAAAGAAAGAAATCGACTCTAACTGCATCAATTCGGAGACAAAAAGATGCTGCAACACATGAATCACTGAAAGAGTGTCTGACATTTGAGCAGCCCATACAAATAATTTATGGGGCCATTTCATTTTATGATAACAACCAAACTTTATGAATCAGTCAAAATCAGAACAGATCCTTGGGGCTGTTACTGACCTGCAATTCTGCACTACAACTTAAAACCATGGAATTTAATAGGATACTGCCCAGCAAAACCCCCCTGCTCAGGACAACAACAATCCATTTTTTCTGAAGGGTTTCTTACTTATCATAAATGTTCAAAAAATTCTAAGAGAAGGTGAAACATGAATGTTAGAATGCATTACTGAAGCTCAAATAAAAGACCTGAATGTCGAATCCATCAGCAATATGCATATCGTTTATACTTCGTTTTCCATTTGAAGGGGAAATAAAAAAGGAAGAAGAAGAAGAACGAAGTAAAGCTATAAAAAAAGCCAATTTCTTTGGAAAATAAGGATCCAACCAGATAAGAAAATATCTATGTATCTCTGTATAGATATGATGCATCTTCACATTCCTTGGCTGAATGAGCTACAGGACCCAGCATAAATATACACATAAAAGCCACTTAACCATGCCCTGACAAGTTCTATTAGTGTCAACAATCCCATTTTAATCCTTGAAAGCACTTTAACAATCAAGCTGGCAGAGAATTTCTCATTAGGTAGGATTTTGTACATCCCAAAACAGCATCGGCTCCAACATGTCAAATACAAATTAAGGCAGGAAGTATCAAACCCAACAATCAAGATGATTAAAATTGCAATTCAACACCTAAGCTTGGAGATGTGATATTCATTATACAAGTATGTTGTGCTTGTAAATCATCAAAAGTAAGCACCGATTTAATTGAAGAGCCTCAAGAGCCTCCAACAATCTCCAAACTTGTCACTTGTATCACTTCAACTTCATTGATTGTTATCGCATCTCAAAAGTGAAATTTTAATATGTAAATGGGATTCCATTACATCCATAAGTGGAATTTCAGTATGTAATTTCATCATTTTTCAAAATTACTGTACATGAATTCTTGAAGATCCACAAAAAAGAAACATGCCTCACCTATCGTATAATGCATTTAAACAACACAAAATGTACATCAATACAAGTGAGTCCCCTCTCCTAAAAAAAAAAGAAAAAGAGAGAGAGAAAGAAATGGAGTTCACCTTTCTCGCGTATCGTATAATGCACTTTAAAAGCACAAAATATATATGAACTAGGACATGCCTCACAAAAAAAGACCCTACCTATCATATAAAGCATGTATATAATACAAAATGTACATTTGTTGTAAACAAACAAATACACACACACACACACACACACACACACACACACACACACATATATATAGCCATTCTGAGTTCTTCAAACATGTCAAAATTTGAGCATCCTTCGACTTGAACAATGATCCTTGACACAACTGAATTACCCTCCCACAGCATATAACGAAGGAGTTGTTGTTGTTTGAACTTCTTATCTGCATAAGTCCATCCATAACTAAATTGCCCTCCCGTAGCATATAATTCAAAATGAAATTCACCCTCATGAAGATCCCGTTCATAACAACACACCACTCCTAATTCAAAGCAATACTTGAAAAAAATGAATGAAAGCAATATATAATTACACATTTAATCCACATTTTGTATATTTGCGTTATACACTTGGAGATGTATATATTTACATTGTGCATGAGAATGTGAAGAGGTTTGAAGACAAAGATGATAGGGTTTTAATGATAGTGTGATCAAGTTGCGCTTGATCATATGATATGCATTTATATTTAGGAGTATAATGAAAATGAAGGTGTGTGTGAGTTGGTTACACTTAAGAATGTGATGTGGTTGGAGTATATATCTGAGTTAGAATATGTGATGGGATTACCATTGAGAGTGTGATGTGGTTGATTGAGAGTATAACTTGGTTCCACTTTAGGATGCAAAGAGATTTTCAGATAGAGTGGTCCCATTACAATTGACAGTATCATAATGGTGATGAAGTGTGTGTTGAGGTTAAACTTGAGGATGTGATATGGATGGTAGAGAGTGTGATTGGCTTACACTAGATGATCTGTTGTGCATTATAAGGAAGTGTGATGTGATTATACATAAGGGTGTGATGAGGATGGAGTATGTGATTATACTTAGGGGCTGAGATATTTTAAGAAAAATCTAAAAACGGTTTAAGAAAATATTAGATAGGATGAGCCTTATCATATTTTATTTCGATAAAGGTCATTGTTCCTCTGTTCCAAATATTGAATTACTGCCTCTTACCATGGACTGTTAGAATGCACCATATGTAACAGGATACTACACAGTCAACATTTCATAAATTTCAAATTAATTTCATTAAGATATAATTCAAATCAAAGTTCAAATTGAATAACAGCTACTTTTTTAATTACTAAAATACATAGGTTTACAAAATACATATACATACATTTTCATTTTACAAAACTAAACTATATCAGCTTTCCTTAAATGTTATTCGTTACCTGGAGTAATTGAGTAAAGTTGAAATTATCATGTATATAAAAATTTGAATCAACTTCATGTTGGATATATGGATGTGGTTGATTCATGAAAGGAAACAGTTGTGGTTAACACAAAGAAGGAGAGAGTTGTGGTTGAATCTGTGCTTCCGGTATATAGTATGTGGTCATGGGGAGTGACCTGATATTATTGTATCCCTAACATTATGTACAAGTAAATATTAAGTTCATCAGAAATTTTCAATTTCACTATAAAATAAATTTTCAATACTCTAAGGGTAATCAAAATGCTACCTGAGCAAATGGAGATTGAACATAAGAGCGTATTAATGTGGGCTGTTTATTGGGATGGACTGGATTTGGTGTATCTCTCTACTCTTTCTGTTGACGTCTCTTCGATTTTCCTTTCTCCAAGCTATTCTTAATTCTATGTTTACGACGACAATTCTCTTTTCTTTTAATTTCATGAGTTTTTTTTTTTCTTACTTTAATGATTTCAGCGCTTTTTCTTTCGATATAATAACTTTCCATTGCTTTCTCCTAAGCTTGTTTTTTAATTTTAATGATTTTACTTCCTTACTGCACATCATCATCTTCGAATTTTACCCGATAATCTTGAACACCTTTTTCACTACTCAGGCTTTCAACATGTGATGAGGGTTCTTTTTCATTCTCTTTTTCTTTCAAAATCTTTTTCAAATCTTGCAACATCCATTATAAATGCTTGGAAGCACATTTAAATGCTTCTTCACTTTCACAACCCAATGTTGCTAATTTCATAAAATTACAAAAGTAAACTATTGTAACATCAGGATTGTGATTTCTTGCTTTTGTCATTGGAGTCATATCCACTACTTGATGAGGGGAATGAAATTGAAGTAGCTTCTCGAGTCCACCTTTTCAAGATGTACTTAGCCGGGATATTTGTGAGGATATGATTCGTAGCTTTTAATGCATGAGAACATAAAATACCCATGAATTCAAACTTTCTACAGCTGCAAGTGATGGACTGGTCCATTGAGTCAATGGTAACAATGTGAAGACTTTGATTTCTTCTATTCAAAACTTGATATTTTCTGACTGTACCGGACTCATCTACTTTTTCCACTATTTGATCAAGGCTATCACCAAATTCTGCTTAAAATAATTTGAAAATAGTTGGCGTATATATATTAACTGGGTGCTTCAGGATACTAACAGGAAAAGTCACAATTGGTGAACTTTGGGTCATTTTGAAATTGGCTTCTAATTCTACATTTTGTCTATCATCCACCAAACATTCGAAATGTTTAAAAAATGTGATTATATTTTGGCAAGGATGCAAGTATTTCTTCAAATCCTTATTTAAACTTTCACAACGCTGCATGCTCTTCATATCTGCACAAAAATTGTTCTTTCCATATACTAATGCCCACTTTTCTTTTTCATTGAATAACTGTTGTAACCATATATTATCTGTGAGATTATATTTCATGATCATTCTTTCGCACACTTCAAGAAATTCATGTTCCTCATCAAAATCATATACACATCTACTAAAATTATTGTCAAACAACTTAGAAGAACAAAATAGATGACTTAGATGTTTACAAGCGTTCTGAAACATATGCCATACACAAATATGGTGAACCGTTCCAAGTAACTCTGTCTTAATGGCATTGGACATAGCCTTATCTTGATATGTGAAAATGGTTTGAGGTTTTTTTCTACACATTGCATCACAGAATGTTCTAAACAACTATCTGAAAGAATCGATTATTTCATCATAGAGGAGTGTAGCTCCAAAGATAACTATCTGTTTATGATGATTAACACCGATGAATGGTGCAAATGGCTATCCATACTCATTTGTTTTATACATTATGTCAAAGCAAATCACATCTCCAAAATGTTCATAATCTAAAATCATTCTTCCATCTACCCAAAAAATGTTAGTGATACAATCTTCAACATCAAATTGATTACAATAAAAGAACATTGGATCTTCAGTTTGCTTTCTTTTGAAAAATATCAAAAGACCTTCGTCATCAAATTTCTTCATTGCTTTCACCCTTTTAGTTCGTAAATAATTCTTGTAATCTATCAAATTATATCCAACATTCTGTCGACTACCGGCTTATTTAGTCATGAAATCATATGTCACTTTTGGCTTTATACCTGCATTATCACAGTTATCAGCAACTACTTCTTAAATAAATTTCCGTTGTGATCTCAACAAATAAGCTTCTTCAGGAGATACAAGAATATGATTATGATCAATCTTAATATCAGTAACACGATATTTTCCATCAACTCCCAATTTAATTTTCATATGTGCCTCACAACATGTTTTTATTTCATCCCGATGATGCTTCACATTAACATCAAGTTTATCAAATGAACGTTTACTTTCTTTGGAACAAACAAATATTTTATTTTCAATACACCTGTCTTTTTATCTTTATTTATACTATGCTTTCGAATACTAAAACCAACTTTCTTTCCAAGACTATTGTAGAAATCATATGCATCTTTCTCTGTTTTAAACTTCATACCAATTTCTGGATTCAGTACGTTCTCTTCCATGTCTAGATCATCCATACCAACTTTCATTTATAAGTCGATATCTATATCATGTCATGAATGAGGCATATAATCCACCAAGCATGGTGTATTTTCTATTAACCTATAATGTCAAGAGAAATTTAACATGAGGACTATGATTAAAATAAAAAAAAGTTATATAATATATATATATAACCTGTCACCTAACATAAAACACTTCAAACAAATCTAAAAAGTCTTTAAATAAATCTATGGGGTCATCATTAAGAGCAATCAACGAAAATTATCCCCAAATCCTATATAATCCGTGGGCCACTAGAGTTTTGAATGGCCTAATGAATGCCTTAGAATGATCAATCAAAGTGGGCTCAACAAAGCTCCTGGTATGGCTATCCATCTCTAGGTAGGTCTTGGTGGGTGTAGTACCCAATCCATACCTCCTACGGGACCCACCAATGGTTTGGATGGCAAAAAACCATTTAGACCAATTTCAATGATGATTGTTTAGTACCACCATTATTATCTAATTGAGATCCATACATTTTTCGATGCAAGAAGAGTAAGATCTGCAAGGAACACCGTTATGTATATGTGTAATCCATGCTGCCAACCATTTATTTCACAAATGGACCACACCACGTGAAACAGGGAAATTGAACATAGACCGTTGAAACCTTCTTAGGGCCATAGAAGTTTTGGATCAAGCTGATATGTGTGTTTACCCTTTATTCATCTTTGTGTGACCTTATGAACAGGTTGGATGACAGATGCACATCCTTGAGAGCTTTGATCCAAGTTTCAGCGTTCAATTATAGACGTCATTGTTTCACTTGTTTATGTGGTATGGTCCATTTGGGCTTTGGATATGCTTCTTTCTTGATCTAGTGCCCTAAAATGAATTAGTAAAACGGACGGACATCATGGATCAAACACATAAATTATGGTGGGCCCTACATATTTAATGAAATACAATTCTTGTCCGATTAGTAGCATTACATCTAATTTTTGGATAATTAAAATGGTAATTTCCTTCTCTATCAAATACTAGTGAAAACTAATTTTATACTTTCATTTACATTTACAATAGAGAAACAAACGGGCCTTATAATCAGACCAGTTTAATAATTGGATTTTGGCATACATGCAAATAAGAAGAAGAAGAGCATTTTACTTACCACAAAAGTACTTCCTTCCTAATTCCTTTGATAGAGAGAGAGAGCTTTCATTGTTTAGCCAAATGCAATGAGAGAGAGAGAGAGAGAGAGAGAGAGAGAGAGAGAGAGAGAGAGAGAGAGATGTGAAGAAGTGTGGAGAGGCTTGAGGAAGAAGCAATGAGTGAGAGTGGTAGGGAGAGAGAGAGAGAGAGAGAGAGAGAGAGAGAGAGAGAGAGAGAGAGAGAGATGTGAAGAAGTGTGGAGAGGATTGAGGAAGAAGCAATGAGTGAGAGTGGGAAGGAGAGAGAGTTGTGGAGAAGTATGGTGAGAAGGGACGCAGAAGCAACGAGTGGAGTCCGGATCGTTGGCTTTTTTCTTCCCGTTTTCTTTTTCTATTTGTTTTTTTTTATTTTTGTTTTTGGCTTTTTTTTCATAATGGTTTGGAGTTTGATTTTTTCTTTTTGTTTTTTTGTTTGTTTTTAAAGTGAGTGGTGACGTGGACCAATGAGGATTAGGCAATCAGGGAATCCCTGTTTACCGAATAACAGAGGATCCGGACGCATAATGCATATGTTTCTTGATTTCTCCTCAACTAATTACAGCCATCTGATCATCTGAAAAGTTTCATAATATGGATTTGTTTAATACATCCGGTCCGGTCCGAATCGGATTTCGGATCGGTCCGGTCCGAATTGACAATGACCGGAACCCAATCCGATTAACGGTTGGATCTGCCTGATCCTGCTCGAACCTGACCAATCCAGGCCGTCGGTTTGGTTTGAATCGGGTCGGATCTACCAGATCGGGTCCAAGATGCCCAGCTTTAAGACGAAACATACTTTTCTTGTGGATATTAAGGGTGGGCTTAACAAACTTATGTGATTTTGGAGACCAAACATACTTTTTTTGGCTGATATGTGGAACCTTGGTCGCGCATGGCAGTGTGCTGGCTCACCTTAAGTGCTCATTTTACTCGGATCTTGTCACTTTTTTATGTTGATAGGTTTGTATGACCCATGGATGGTGCATATTTGTTTTGGAGTTGCCACTATCCAAATTTACCTTAAGATCTACAGCCGGTTAGCAACCATAAAATGCTTATGAAACTAAAGATTCAAAGATCTGAAAATTTAAATGACTCTTGTGGTTGATCCGTAGCCAAAGATCCTAAGTAAAGGCCCAAGTGACAAAAAAGGAAGGGGCGTCATTTTTTTGCCAACACTAAGTGTAGTCTCTAGATTATTATATTTTAAAATTTCAAATATTCAGAAAGGTTCTAGAGATAACTACATCCAAGGTCTAAGTTGACAAACATGGGAGAAAAAAAAGTAAAAGAAAGAATAAAAAAGATGAGAGTGTGGTACTGATGTGTGCTATGTATGGGATGCTAATATGAACCCGTAGAGATGTAAGAATAGAAAGAGGAAGACCAAGCACTTCTAGATGAAAAAAGAAAGTTGGGCGTCCTTGATTCTAACTTTACTCTATTTAAGTTGGGATTTTTCATAAATTGGCAGCCTATCAGCATAGAGAAGATTGTTAGGAAAAAGATGGCTACCAAACCGTCGGAACCCTCTCAAGCTATCTTTATAAGTATGGCCATTTTCTCTCAACCGTGGCCCTTTAGTGTTGAGGGAGAATGACTCATAGACATGACCGGGAGAATCGGATTTCCACCGATGCTGATGAGGCCCGTTTGCACACATTTCAATGTTAGTGGGGTGATATGAGCTATCAAGCTTAGAAAAGGACTTTTTTTAGAATCCGATTTTCGCCGGTATTATTTCATGTTTTATAGACAATCTTATCACCTTAGGTGCCATCTGTCGACCCAGATCATCGTCAGGTGGTTTAGTGGGGATTGAGTTCCCACCGTTCACATTTGGCCAATCCCAACCGTCAATTAGTTCCAAATAGGCTTGGGTATCCTTTTAATGCAATTTGTTTCCAATTATGATGCTTCGTTTCATTGATTGAATATCAATTTCGTGAATTTACTACGTTCCAACAAAGTATTATCTACGATTTGTTATGTATGCTGTTTCCAAACCTTACCTATTCATTGAATAAATCGGTATGGAGTGAGTATGTTTTATGCGAGCCTCATCTCTAACAGTAACCTGTTATCCAATCAAATTGAATCTTGTTGTACTTGTATTGATGCCAACACAATAGTAGATAAAAATTAGGTATTGTTGTTGTGTGTGCTCACATTTGCACCAACACAACACAATAACACAATAGTATTTGATTAGACAACATGCTACTGTTAGAAATAAATAAAGTAAAGTATGTACTTGATTGAATATACTTTGCATGGGCCCCATCTCTATAGATGTAATGCCATCCAATCAAATCCCACCACGTCACACAAGCATGACATGGTAGAATTGAATTGGACGGCATGTCATTATTAGTGATGAGCCAGATTTAGTTGATCCGTGGGTTGCATCTCTAACAGCAATTGATCATCTTATTTAACTCTAGGCCCGTGTGATGCACTGGAACTTGATTGAATGGCTTGTCGTTGTTAGAAATGGTCCCACACAAAGTATATCTGGTCATCATATAGAATAAACTCGGGTGGGTCCATTGTGAATGTACATGGTTTATCAAAGCTGTACATCCGTTTTTCTACGTCCTTTTAGCAGTTGAGCTATGTATACACTTCATTTTTGGGCTCGATCCCTAAAATTAACGGCTAAAATGGATGAACAGAGCGGATAAAATACATAAATCAGGGTGGACCCCACAGAGTTTACGCAATACGCTTCCCCACAGCTGATGGGCGTCTTTGATTAGTAGACTATCCCAAATCAAATGTACTAGGTGAACGGTCGAGATCACCACATGGTGTACTATGAAAGTCGAGCTTTAAAAGAAGAATGATATTCTGATTCTTCTCCTTGACTCCGACGGCTTTAAAAAAAGAAAAGAAAAAACACTCCTTCAAACACATGTGTACTCTGTATTATGCGCCGTGGACGAAATCGCTACTCTCAACCTGCAGAGACCCAAAATCGGTCGCACAAATCCACGCCCTGATGCTCATAACTGGAATTCTTAATCACATAGATTCCAACGGTCATCTCATATCATCTTATGCAAGATCAGGTGATATTCCTGCCGCCCGGCAGGTGTTCGATGAAACGCCTCAAAGAGCTACACCCACATGCAATGCCATGATAATTGCATATTCCCGTCGGAGTTTCCCTTCCGAAGTCCTCACCCTGTATCGTCGTATGCTTCTAGAAGGACCCCGGCCCGACAGCTCGACTTTCACCCTCGCACTCAAGGCATGCGCCACCCTGTTCAATCTGAAAGTAGGTGAAGAAATTCGACGTCAAGCAGCTGATTGTGGATACAAGGATGATGTCTTTGTTGGGTCTTCGGTTTTGAATATGTACGTGAAGTGTGGAAAGATGAATGAAGCGATGAGAGTGTTTGATGAAATGCCTATGAGAGATCTTGTTTCTTGGACGACGATGATTACGGGTTTTGCTCAGAGTGGGCGGGTGATTGAGGCAGTGGGGGTTTATCGGAGGATGCGGTTGGAGGGGATTGAAGGAGACGGGATTGTGATGGTGGGTTTGATGCAAGCATGCGCTGGTCTTGGGGATTTGAAGATGGCCCTTTCTGTTCATGGGTATATGATTAGACAGGAACATCCAATGGAAGTTGTTGTCGAAACGAGCATTGTTGATATGTATGCGAAGAACGGGCTGTTGAAGCTTGCTTGTCAAGTATTTGAGAAGATGTCTTCTAGGAATGTGGTTTCGTGGAGTGCATTGATTTCGGGCTTTGCCCAAAATGGTTTCGCAGCGGATGCACTTAGGTTGTTAATTGAGATGCAGGATCGTGGATTCGAACCGGATTTGGTAGCACTTGTGAGTGCACTTTTGGCGTGTTCCCAAATTGGGTATTTGAAATTTGGTAAATCCATGCATGGGTTCATCGTGAGACGGTGCGAATTTGATCGGATTTCAGGTACTGCAGTCATTGACATGTACTCAAAATGTGGGAGCTTGTCAAGTGCGCGTGCCCTTTTTGATCGGGTGAGTTCAAGAGACTCAATCTCATGGAATGCAATGATATCTAGCTATGGAGTCCATGGCCATGCAAAGGAAGCTCTTTTGCTTTTCATTCAAATGAAGTCGCTGATGAAACCCGATGATGCAACCTTCGCTTCACTTCTATCAGCATTTAGCCATTCAGGTCTAGTCAAAGAAGGCCTGTATTGGTTTGATCTGATGGTTAGAGAATTCAATATCCAACCAAGTGAGAAGCATTACGCTTGCATGGTGGATCTTTTAGCTCGTGCAGGACAAATCAACGAAGCTTATGAGCTAATAAAATCTATGGCGATCGAACCAGGGATTGCAGTTTGGGTCGCACTACTTTCAGGATGTCGTAATCATGGGAACTTGAGTATCGGAGAGACTGTGGCAAAGAAGGTTCTTGAGCTGAAACCGGATGATCCGGGGATTTATGCATTGGTTTCGAATGTTTTTGCCACTGCAAGAAAATGGGATGAAGTTGCTCATGTGAGGAAGGTGATGAAGAAGATGGGAATGAAGAAGATACCTGGTTATAGTGTCGTTGAAGTGAATGGAGAGCTCCATGCATTTCTAATGGAGGATAAGAGCCATCCTCAACACGAGAAGATAATGGCGATGCTGGAGAGGTTAGATTTCGAAATGCGGGAAATGGGTTATGTTCCAAACACTGAATTTGTGTTGCATGATCTTGGAGAAGAAGTGAAGAAGACAATGTTGTGTAATCACAGTGAGAGATTGGCCATTTCTTTTGCATTGTTGAATACAGGCCCAGGAACTCGGATCCTCATTACTAAGAACCTTAGGGTGTGTGGGGACTGCCATAATGCGACTAAGTTCATTTCGAAGATTGTTGATAGAGAGATTATTGTGAGGGATGCAAAGCGGTTTCATCATTTCAAGGACGGCGTTTGCTCATGTGGAGATTACTGGTGAAAAAAGCCGGGGGCAACGAGATTGGCAGTGAACCACTAGACAAGGGAAGACCGAGCACATCTGGGTTTTCACTCGAAGAATGGGCTGGCAAGTTGGGTGTATTGGATGTATATATATAGGTTGTTGTCCGCTGCCTTCTGACCAAGCTTGATTTTTGACTGAGTTGTCCACACGACAGGTCCCACCTGATATGCAGCTCAGCTACCATGAACATGTGCCTGGTTAGATCGGGATCTGTCTTTGGGTAGAGATGCATCTCACTGGACTACTGAACTTCCTGATTTGGGCTGGATCATGTGCAGAATGGGTCCCACTAATACATGGCTTGGATGTCCTAAACATGTGGCCCGTCTGATTAGCAGATGCATCAGTGTTTGGAGGTGCATGTGTGGGCCTGCAAAATTCCTTCAAGCGTTCAAAAGAAAGTAAAAGGAGAGATGGCATCTGGATTGAGTTCATAGCTCAATTTCAACACCATGCAAGTCCCCACAACTGCCGAAATGAAGAAGTCGGAGGGCTTCTTAGTGGATTCAAATTATAAAGGGGAAAAAAACCAATCTGGGGGAATCATGAGCAGAAAACTGATTGAATGCATCCATTGTGAGCGTATCTGTAACTCAACATGGGGCATTTTGGGATTGGAAGACGTGTCATGCCACATTGATAACTTCTCACATGCCCTACATTTTGCCGAAAGGATTATGATCCCTTTCCTGGTAAAAGATTAGCAAAGAATGAAAAATGGCGATGTGCGATATCTGACAAAGGATGCAGAAGACATTTCACATCTGTGAGATGATGAGATGCTGATTTACAAAACTAGGAGGAAAACTATGTCGAGCTAATGATGGCATGATAACAGGTTCAACCATAGTTCCATAACTTGTTGACTCAACTTGAAACTTGGCTGAGTCAACTTGATTCAGTGAGATTTTGAGCATGACTCAGTCCAGATTCGCTAAGACTAGCTGAGTTGGATCAATAACTCGGCTGACTTGGTATAACTCGGTGTGACTCGAACTGAGTCAAGTGCCCTGTCAACTTCCGAGTGCTGTTAAAGTGCAAAAAGTTACCTGTGAGAGCTGGACACAACCTCATTGAGACATGAGCAAGTGCATTACCAGCAGGCTACAAGCATTTGTTTTGCTTATTTAACATGTGAATCAGTTTTAACAACTTAAAATATTCTTCATATTATTTATTTATTTATTTCAACTCGAGTCTTTGAGTTGATCTGACCCAAATGGACGTCGAGTTGAGCTTTTGGGTTTTGAACTATGGTTCCGGCGCTCTCTCCTTGTGGAAGGTTATCAAAATGGCACAAGATTTGACACAAGGTTAGAAGACACCTTTGGAATTGAGTTCTTCAGCTATTTACAAATTGGAGGAGTCCTTAGAGATGATAACTGGGATATCTAAATGGATTTTTCTTAGTCCCATTGGTTGCAGAAGCTGCAATTAGAGACTGGGTGAGGAAATTTTCTTCTTTTCCTGACAATTTGATAGTAGAAGGAAACTCTAAAATGTTATGGTTTTCCAACATTCTGACAACTTTATGCATTTGTAGAACAACAGTCCCTTTTGCCTGTAAGTAGGCTTTTCGGAACAAGATGGATTGCTTACTTCTTTGTATGAGATTGCAGGTAGTAGTGATTCTGCAATGCTCATGAACCCATTTAACATCTCAATCTCAGTTTATGAGATCCGGCCATGATTGAACATAAAATAGCTGTTCTGCACATTTTAAAGAAAGAAAACAAAGTAGGTTCTTCCGTGAAATTTAGAGGTTTTTTTTTCTTTTCTTTTTCATGTTTTTGGGTGGCTCTAGTGTCATCACATTCCAATAGAAGATTTAGAGACCTTCAGAGCATTCGAGATCCTGTCAGCTGCAGGTGGTTTGTGTATGTGACGAGCAGGCTTTTTCAAGAACAGTCATCGTCCTGGTAGCTCTCTTTAGTTCTAAGGAACTCTTCTGAGCCATCCTCCACCACCCTTTTCATGCTGTCTTGTGGCACCTGGATTATATCAGTTCTCCATAATCTGTGTTACCTGTCCTGGTGAGAATTAGGTACATTTTTGCAATGTTCAAACCCCATCTTGCAATGTTCAAACCCCATTGAACAAACAGGTACCTATTAATCACATGAAAAGGATTCCACTAGTGGATGAATACCACAGATTCCATAAATTTTGGGCCATTACATTTCTTGATGATAATTGTGGGTGGTGATTAGGGTTATTTGCATTAGTGAGATAAATCCCATGGACGGCATAAATTTCGGACTGTTCATGCAAACTCAAAATTGATTGAAACTATTCATTTTTTTTTCCTGCAAATTTCTTTAAGGAAGAGGTGTATACTGATTAAGGATATGCATTAGTGAAATAAATCCATGGATTGCATGAATTTTAAGCCGTTGAAGTGTGCCCAAAATAACTGATGTTATTCATCACTCTCTCTCTCTCTCTCTCTCTCTCTCTCTCTCTCTCTAATTTGTTTAAGAGAGCATTATTTTAACCTTGTAGTTTTATATGTAGTAGGTTTTTGTCTCAAATTTGTTTAAGAGAGCATTATTTTGACCTTGTATTTTTACATGTAGGGGGACAACAAGGAGTTGGGAGTCTGGGGTTGACAGGTTGTCAGTTGGACACCAAGTTGGTCAGTGATAAAGCATCATCATCATCAACAGGCCCTTATCCCAACTAAGTGAGGTGGGCTACACAAATCCTGTTCGCCATTGATTCTATCGTGGACCATAAGTGGGGCCGCACCAATCTTGGTGCGCCATTGATTCTATCATGGACTGTATCCTCATTCACTCGTGGGTCTCTCTCTCTCTCTCTCTCTCTCTCTCTCTCTCTCTCTCTCTATTCACAGGTAACTTATTGTGGGGTTGTGTATTGTCTACACAGATACATATGTGGGAATTTTCTTTTTCTTTTTTAGAGAGACATTATGTATGGTAAGAAGTTGGGAGAGAGGCTTTTTGAGAGACCATGTGTATGGTGAGAAGTTGGGAGAGAGGCTTTTTAACAGACCTTGTGTATGGTAAGAAATTGGGAGAGAGGCTTTTTGAGAGGCCTTGTGTATGGTGAGAAGTTGGGAGAGAGGCTTTTTGAGAGGCCTCGTGTATGGTGAGAAGTTGGGAGAGAGGCTTTTTGAAAGACCTTGTCCTTGTGTATGGTGAGAAGTTGGGAGAGAGGCAAGTCTTGTATTCTTTGACTTCTCTTGTTTTGGTATTCTTTAGTTTTTCTTGGTTTAGTGAAGAAAAAAGCTCTCTTATTTTAGTGAAGAAAAAAGCTCCTTGTTACTCCCTCATGGATATGAACATCCATGAACAAATTACCAGAGCATGTAAATCTCTATACAACTCATCTCTTGTTAATATTTTGCTATTTTCATTTTTGGTTTTGCTTTGGTTTTTATTTATTTATTTATTTTACACACGCACACACACCCCCACACACTCACGCTGGTGGAATTTCACCATCCATGGGTACTCGAACCCTTGATTGGGAGTTGAAACTCCTAAGAGTCTACCACCCGGGTAAGAGTAAGGACCCCTAGTTTTGCTTTGGTTGCTTCAATTGTGTATGAGTGTTTTTCTACAACATCAAAATGATACTTTTCCTGCTCCCAATGGTCGCGGGCTTGAGGACTTTTTCTTCTTCCGAAGATTTTGTAGTAGGAAACGAAATGTTAAGAGTTTTCCAATGTTCCAACTTCTATGTACTTGCAAGAAAACAGTCTCTTTTGCCTATGAGGCTTTTCAGAAGAAGATAAAAGTGCTTACTTTCTGTGTATGAGATTGCAGGTACTAGTGATTATGCAATGTTTATGCACTTGATTTTACATTTCAATCTCAATTTATGAGATTGGGGGCCATGGTTTCTCCCCCGGTATCCATTCAGACATTAAGAGTTTTCATACATTTCTGTGTATTTACTGACAGCAGTTTCTTTTACCTATAAGAAGTCTTTTCACAACAAGGTAGATTTCTTACACCTGAGAATGAGATTGCAGCTAGTAGTGATTCTGCTACATTCGCTGCATTCATCTACATATTTTACATTTAACTCAATTTATGAGATCCGGCCAGGATTTCGTTGATACAAATACAGGACATGCGGGCAAAACATATAACTGCCTTTCCACTGTAATTTGAAGAATGAAAACACGGTACATTCTTATATGACTCTTACAGAGGCTTTATTTTTCCCTTTTCACATTATTCAGGTCTGCCTGTACTGTCATCACATTCCAACAGATGATTTAGAGACCTCATTCAGAGCATTCGAGATTCCGTCAGCTGCCGGTCCATCTGTGTGCGCGATGAGTGGGCTTTCCTTAGGAACAATGTCATCCTTCTGATAGCTCCCTGCAGTTCTAAGGAACTCTTCCGAACCTTTCTCCACCACCCCTTTCATGATCACAGTCTTGTGGGACCCGGAGATCAGTTCTTCATGATCAGTGTCACCCATCTCACCAAGGATTACGTACATTTTCGCAACGTTCAAACCCCACCTAACAAACAGGTACCTAATAATCACAGGAAAGGGAAAAATGGAACTTCAGCTATCTACTTTGCAAAAGCTTGCCATTCAGAAATTGTGTGGATCCTCTTTTTGGCCTTTCAGATAGTTGGTTTGTCACGGTCCCACAGTGTGGATGGTTGATGACCCAAAAGTATCCCAGACAGGTGTGGTCCACATAGGATCATCTGATTGGAGAGAATTTTGAGGCATCCTTCATCCATGTTGGGAAGCATCAGATTAACATTCAGGATTGCCAAACTATGGGCCCCACACATGGAACTGGGAAAGTATACTATTATTCCGATATCATGTAGATCATTCATACCTGAGTGCCTGTGATCTTGATGCAAGGAGAGGGATGACCTGCAATCTTGTAGAATTCCTGCAGTACATTAGATGGCAGCGCAGGCCCCGCATTCGTAGCTTCTGCCTCAAATCATCCACTTTCTTTGCCTGAAAGAAATCGGCCACTCTACACGTAAGAAAAAAACCAACCGACCCAAACAAATTCTCTATGAGATTAGACTAAAAGAAACAGCATTTTTTGTTTTTGACCCAGCAACCGTACAGGTCTGGCACACCATTCAGTAATTTGATCAGTTAATCCAGTAGGCTCCACCATCAAAATATTGGTAACACCAAAAGGTGGGGCCCCACATGTGCATTTTGTCAGGCCATCCATTTTCCAATAGATACAAACAAATACCTTAGTGGAATCTCTAATGAAATACGAAATGCAGTGAGTGTTGCTTGATTTCGCATCTTCGTCAATTCCGGTCGAAGAATGCTTGGACTTGTTACTGTCCGTGCCATCCTGTGAGCTCATTAATTTCAAGATAGTTCTTTTCAAGCCGTCCCGCCCCCAACGATAATCAATGTGTGAGGCATAGTCCAGGTCTGGGCAGAGCTTCCCGCCATCTTCCACGCAAGTGCCCGGGTAATACACTTCACTTCCACTGCTGCAGATCAGAACATCGAAATCCTTCACTTGGGTCTTTCCCGATTTCAAGAATTCTAGTGTCTCGGAGACGGGCATTGCCGTTGACAGCACAAAACCTGAGAATCTCGACGTTTGAGGATTGGACCGGACGGCCTTGAAAGTCTCCTGTATGACCTGCAGCATCCTTTTACTGGGGTGTCCTTTCTCATCGTAGCAGTCAACCGCTATGACGAATAGCCTCCGCCGGCGCCTCAAGATGGGATACTTATTTGCCACGTTTCCAGTGTTCTCTGGCTGCATCTTTCCCACTTCTGAGCCTTGGGTTTCCAGCATCGGCTTCTTTATCTTGTTCAGAATCTGTTTCACTTGGTCTTGCAGCTCAGGCCCGACCTTTCCCACGGCCACTTTCTCCAAATCAGCTGGGCTGTGCTCCACCAATCCGTTTAGGGAAGGTTTGTCGACGTCAACAGAGAGCCGGAGGGACATATCCTGCATGTCCTTGAGTGAGTCTCCCAACGACTCCTCCACAGCCACGTCGTCAGATGGCGTGTCCGTCTTCCACTGTGGGTGCCTCATCCGGCAGGCCGCCACCCTTGTTAGGTATGACCGGCAATGCTCAGGCCAGGAGAACAGGTGTATGTTCTGCCACCCATTCTTCCTGCATTCATGCCATAGATTCTTGTCTGCAACTAGTTTTAGTAGAGCGCTGGCAATCGCCTGCTGGTCATGTGGGTCGACAAGCAGTCCATTGTTCAGTGCCTAAAATCATTCCAACAACAGTGTTAAACGTCATCCAGACAATCCAGAACGAATGGACGACGAGCAGATGGGATCATATACAAACTAGGTTAGGCTATTTTTACCCGATGAATGTCAACCGGACCGCCATTTTGAGTAGCCACCATTGGAAGCCCATGTGCAGCTGCCTACACAATTCCAAACCATTGAATTAGATTTTGAGACATGTGATGGCCCCTTGCGTCAAACGCTGGTGTGTGCAGCATGTGGGCTGTTCAACAGGTGGGCTGAACATGAGTGCCGCATGGCCTGAAAATCAGGCTGGTTGCTATTGGACAGACCACATATGTACGAAAGAAATGGATTTTGATCCAATCCATGTTTGATGCATGCAGACTTATGAATGGCATGGATCTTGTAAATGGGCCACATTGGCACACGAACTTCAAATACAACTAACCTCGATTAAGGTAAGTCCAAAAGGCTCAACTAAAGCTGGATTTATGAAGACTCCCTGCAATGGTTTCAAACTTCAGTTGCATACATCATCTGAAATTCAAGAAACATTGTTACAAGAAAATCCATAACATGACACAAACCTTTGTGTTTGCAGCGAGGCGATAGATTTCTGGAACGTCAGCCTGCTTGTGATGCTTTGGGTAGGCTACAAGCCCGTAGAGGTCGTACTTGTCGATCAGCTTCAAGACTGTCAGTAGGACGCTTGCATTCCCTGACGACATCTCGTCAATGTCGTCTCGGTTTCCCATTATCAATGTCTATAATCATGCATGCATTTTCTTAGTCAAGCAATAACATGGTGCCAGTGGGGCCCACCATGCAATTTATACTAGTGGTGCCCATGATTCATTGATCCAGACCATTGATGACCCATGCCTCAATATTCTTCCAAGTGAGACAATTGTAACCCTTCACTTTCTGGCCTTCAAAAAAACAGTTAAGGAAAGAAATACAGAATGCCCACAATCAACCAAAGGAAAGGCCAAACATTGGCTGGTTCAGATCTTTCAATCCAGGAGGTTTCAAGAATGGTCCCCCCCAGGGTTGGATCATCCATTATATCAATGGTTTGGATCACTGAACCAAGAAAATCCCACTCATACAAATTAAAAACAGAGGATCACATAAATCCTTAAAACTCAACTACCAGGGATCACTTCTTACCAGATTTGCAAGCTCCCTTAACGGGCGGCATTCACCAAAGGCTTTCAGGAGAGTGGTGATGTTCTTTTTCGGGTCCGGTCTCGATAAGGCCAAGATCATCGGCTTGTGGGGATTTGTGAAGAAGCGCATCACCTGCAATGACAGGTCTCATTTTATCAGGCAAATGATTTCAACGATGGAAAAGGTAAGATGAGGCGATCGCAGAAACGGGACACTCACCTCGGCCCATATGGGTGGGACCACCTTTGGAGAACTACCATCGGCACCACTGATAAGCACTGCAAGTTCTCCGTCTGCTTCTGCTGTGTCTTCCTGAACCACAACATTGCTGAAGTCCATACCAGGAGGGATAACCTGAAAATTTTACATGTAATAGCACGTAGTAGTCAATTGCTAGTGGCAATTAGATGTTCATGTTCATGTGCTTGTAGCCTGTGTATGATAAGCTCATGCATGCTTATCAACATGCTTTCTTATTTCGTGTGGATATGAATGCTCATGGTGTTTTTATAGAGTTACTATGGATGTGTGAACCACCTTTTGCAGAACTGAACCATTGGTATGGTGGGCCACATTGTGGATTTACAATCCTAACTGTCCAAATTTTGACATTAAAAGTGGAATTGTGGATGGAAATTGCACATACCACCATCCTCGGCATGTACCGACCGTGGCAATTGACCCCACGTCTGGCCCGGGCCCTCAACACCTTTTCGAGCTTTACATCAAAACCATCATACAGGCCCCACTGTTCGTCAATCTCTTGCTTGGTGCTTGTGATGACGAGCTCTGCAGCGTCCAGCGACAGTTCCTCAGCTTCTATCCGCCGCATGATCTTGTAAGTAGCATCGATATCCTCCTTCGATTGGCGGCCCTGCTTAAGAAGCTGCTCCAACTTATTCCTCCCAAGTGAGTGGCCCGTCAGGACCATCGGGACATTTAGCGCACCCGAAAGAAGGGCTGCGCTATCTCCCGCATCGGCATAATGGCCATGGATCACATATGGCCAAACCGGCTGGCCCCCACCAATCTGGTCGCCTAACACCCTCGACATGTTAAGAATGTGGGCCAGAGCTCCATCGACGAATTCTTGAATATGGGGCCATAGCAACTCTTTTCGAAGATATTTATCCCTCGGACCGAATGGTATCCTTATGATATAAGCCCCACTACTCTCACCCACATCATTACCGTCCGCATCATACGAGCCTGAGTTTAACATCTCTGCAGGCTCTCCATAGCTCCAGTCCACATCAGGGGATGATATCTGTCGTGTGAAGAGGTCTACCCGATACACCCCCGGCATCATAGCAAGTGCGCGAGAAAGTTCGACCACGTATTTGACCTGCATACACCCAAGAGATCCATTAACCAATATCCAATAATGCATGTTCTCATCGACGGTCGGATATAGATGATTACCTGACCACCTGTATCAGAATCTCGGCCCAGCTCCATGTTTTCTCCACGAACTAGGCCATGCAAACTGGTAAGCAAGGTCAGGTTTGTCAGCAGACTAATCACAATTTTAGAAACCAACAACGCGACTCGGTACTCGAAGAATGTTTCAAAATGCTCCACAAAATCAGCATGTGAGTGTTACGAAAATGGAAATAAATGTCATGCATTTTAAACTACTGCATCACGAAGCGAAACAACATTGAAATAGAAATCCAGAACCTTTTTTTCTCATTTAAATCAAACCGAATTTAGAAGGTGAATTGACTCGAAATTCAACCGAGTCTAGTCAACTTGGCCAAGATTTGAGTCGGCTCGACGAGTTTTAGAACTGTGGGGCCTACGATAGTCTCTATTTAGTTTACTCTAATCAAGGCGTGTTTGTCGAATATCCCAGTGTACTATATGTCTTTCTTTCAATGCCCCAAGTCAATCATTTCAAAAATTGATAAGCTTGGAAGGGAATTCTTGTGACAAGGGGGGTCAATCTCTAGGAAATTCCCTCCCCTAAATTGGAAGGAGGTGTGCACCCCTTTCAATTCAGGGGGAACAGGAATTAAATGCCTTGATTTGGTTAATGATGCTCTCTTAGGCAAACGGGTTGGTGGATTAAAAAGTCCTCTTTTTATTGGATGTCTCCATGTTGAAAGATATCAACAGGTTGACTGATTCGGTTCTCTAGGGTCAAATTTTTGGTCGGCCAAGGGGAGAATTAGATTCTAGATTGACCCTTGGATTGAGGATCAAGCCTTAGTTAACTCCTTAGCATTGATCCTGAGGTGTGTGTGGCTTCCTGTTTCTCGTAATCTGGAGATGTTATCATTTGGACTCCTTTTAGAAGAAACCTTCGTGAAAGTGAAATTGTTTCCTTATCAGCACTATTATCTCGCTTGCAGGGTCAGGCCTCTTCGCCTCATCAAGACTCTATTGCTTTGAATTTTTCAGTGTCTGGATCCTTTACGGTGCGGTCTTTCTACAATGAGTTAGCATCTCAGGTCATTCGACCGTCGTTTAATCACACCAGCGAAATCGGGCATTATGGAGCTCCTCCGAAAGTGGTGGCTTTAGGGTGGCTTGTGGGCAGAAATAGAGTATTGACAGTCAACAGCCTCTGTAGAAGAGGATCAATCTTTCCCAACATATGCCTTCTTTGTTACAACCAGGCGGAGTCGGTAGACCATTTGTTTTAGCACTATTCATTCTCTTTGGGAGTTTGGGTGGGGATTCTGAGTTTGGCCTCAGTTCACTGGATTATGCCGTGTTTCATCAAATATTTCTTCAAAGTGTGGCATGTGTCAGATGGAGGCTCTCTAGGGAGGAAGAAATGGAGACTTGCAATGCTAGTTGGGATATGGTCTCTCTGGGGAGAAAGAAACAATCGCTGCTTCCAGAATTCGAGTTCCTCCATGTTGAGGGTCTTTAGTAACGTTGTTCAGCTTTTCCGGGATTGGGCGCCATAATTCTGGTTTCTAGGTTTCAGCCATGGGATTGTCTTGTTGTTGTAATGATAGTAGGTTAGTTGGGCTTTAGTTTTCACGTTTTTGTCTGTTTTTTCTTTGCTTTTGTTCTTTGTTTTGTCTTCGCTTCTGTTTGTCTTTCTTGGTCAGTTAGGTCTTTTCTTTAGGTTTTTTTTTTTCCTTTTGCTTTGTTGTTCGGTTGTTTGTTTTCTTGTTTTTCTGGCTGTTGCCGAATAAATTTCATCTTTCAAAAAAATATATTCTCTATTTAGTTGAGAACCAAGAATACAAAATGCGTGGAAATGCATATACAGGCATGCAAATTAACTAGTTCATACAAGAAAATAACAACGGGCAGTCTGATCAGACTGAAATGAAGGAAAATGCATGCGTTAATGACATTTGATATTTGAATTATAAAAATTATAAAGAAAGTCCATCTAGATGTCCCTTATGTGCCCACATTTTACTCATATTTGAGATCTAAGCCATTCATCAGGTGGGTCCCACAACGCAGATGCCCCTGCTAAAAAATCAGGCTAAGTCCCCTCATCAAACAGGCCAATACTCTAGAAATAAAAGGATGGCTTCAAAAAACTTGGCTAGATTTTTTAACCGTTAATTGGTTTTGTAAATTATGGCCCAACTAATCAATGGACAGGCCTGATTTTTGGTCAATGCATCTGCTTGGTTGGACCTACCTGTTGGATAGCTTGGATCTCGCACACCTATGCTGCTCTGGCATAGGGGATTGGTGTATGGATGGGTTCTATTGTACAGGTGTGTGGGCTTAGCAAAGCTCTCTAACCTTTGATATTTGAAATTTTGAATGGTTTTTGTTGTACAGGTGTGTGGGATTAGCAAAGATTTCTAACCTTTCATATTCGAAATTATGAATTATGAAAATTAGTGGAAACAGATTCTAATATGGTATCTCATTGCATTACCCAATAATGTTCCAATCGAATCGATGGAGAATTAAAACATCTAATGTCCTCCAAAATTTCATGGATTACTCAAAAGTTTCGTACCTGATGAGGATGATGTAGAGTTTCTTCCCCTTGTTATCATCAGACCAGACTGGAAGATCTGCGATGTTCCTTTGGAACTTTTTTGCTGGGGTCTCGCTCTGCATCATCTCCCCCATTGTATCCCCCTTCTCGCCCTCTGACAAGTCCTCCGACAAGTCTTCGGTTGCATCTCTCCGCCCTTGCTCCCGCTCCCACCTCCGGTTCGTGATCCTTTGAAAATCTTCCAATTCTAGCTACTCATTCACCACCACCACCAACAACAACAAAAAGAAGAAGAAGATAAAAAAGGAGCTTTTCGAACTGAGAATTGCTTCCATTTTCAAGGTGTGTTTGGATAGATGTATTGCAATATTGAAATGAATTGTAAAAGTGCAATGACTATAAATTATAATATGTGTCTTCTGGTCAACGTGAAATTTGACCAAGAATTCCCATATTTGGATAAACATGGTAAGAGTGTAACTATGAGACTTTTACATTATTGAAATGTTGAATCTAAAGGAAAAATACACTGATTCCTACGTTTGGAGAGGAGATTTCTGCTATAATGTATTAGAAATTTGTAATGATTGCAAATTCCTTAAACTGGCTCCTATAACATCTGCATTTGACCACTCAATTACATCGGAAGATCATAACGATGGTGCATTACAATACTCTTAAATCCCACCATCCAAACAGCCCCAAAAGCCGTGTTCAATTGCATTAGCATTTTTCCAAGTTTATTTGATCGGTTTCTCAAAGTCTACAAGTGCAGCCCATGGCCAATGCACCGGAGTCCCTAGATGATAAGATCCTAACCCTTCAATTGCTTATCAGCAAATGGATGGTTAAAGATGAAACTACAACATAAGGGTCCACATTAAACTGAAAAGAGGCTATATTTCAGTGGCTGGGATCTCCCAATCTAGCGGTATTTGGTAAATAAGTGATGATGGAACCAATCATATCAGTGGTTTGAATTATGGAATAAAAAACATGAGTGGACACTAAATTTCATATGCTTAATCTTGCTTGGAATCTATGGAATTTCATAACGGTGACTGGAAATTCTCTACAAAAGTATAAGAAAATCCCAATTTTACTTGCATCATATCTGCTCCCTCACCACAAACACCAAGAGATCAACCATCATGATCTGGACCGTTCCTTGAGTAGGTACCATCATGAACAGAAAACAAACAGGTTGGATCATTCGAAAGAACCCAAACATTGTATACAGCCATGTCAATAAAAAAGATAAATAAAAATAAAAATGTAAAACTAAGAAAATGCTCATTTAAAAATGACAATTAGCCATCCTTCTTGAAATTTAATGTGCTCATTTAAAATGACTATTTTCTAGGATTTAAGAGGACCATTGTCAAAGTATTGCTTAGCCCACATGCGTGTGCAAGGCATACCATCCACACACCACTACATGTGCCAGCATCGCAAACCGTCTAGATATTCTATCCGTCTAGATATTCTCACCCAGAAAACTCAATCCGGTTCGTTCATCAGGTGTGCTATGACGTTAGAAACACGAGGACAGGTGAACTGTGCCCCACCTTGACTAGGGAATCTACATATTTAGACCCCTCCAATAGATGGATTAGATCTCAGTCCTATTTGCCACGCTGGCACATTTGATGGCATGTAAATAAGCTTCCTCATATTCATGTGGGCTTATCAAATCTCTCATTTCTAATTATCACCTGAGAGCCAACAACAGCGTTTAAAACTAGACCTAATAAACAGGTCAGGTCACTAAAACTTCGTTTTTTTTAGAAAGAAACGGTTCAAACTGTCAGGGACAATTAGTCCAACCATCTGAGATGGGTGCTTAATCCAGTAAAAATCCCAGATCAACAGGTCGAACCGATCAGGATCGATCTGGCCATAGAATTTTTCCTACAACAATCCCAATACATGAAATAACTTTGGATATGAAAATTAATATTTAAATTTTATTTTTTATTTTATTTAAAAAAAAAAAAAAAAAACCACTAAAAAGATCAACCATTATTTCGAATTCGAAGTCTTTAATTACTAGGGCCTTTTTGGTAGCCACTCAAAAATGAGTTTCTCATTTTAGGTAATTGTGATTATGTATTAGAGTGTTTTTTTTTTTTTTTTTGTTAGGGGGGGGGGGGGGGGGATTAATTAACCAACAATTTATATAATCTCTAATACATCAATAATATTAGCTAAAAATGAGACGTTCATCTAGTGGACCCCACAATTGATGGCTCACGGTTTAATAACCTGTCTTAAATGGAATTTTTTGTACTTGGCTAACTGCAAGAAGTGACATTTGCTTTTCCTACCGTCAGTTTGAATGCTGCCAATCAGATGTGTAGGATGGCCTACTCGCTGTGGTTGTTGAACCACATGGCCATCCATGGTAGGTTTTACCACATGGATGGTCCTCATTTAGCCACATCCCAGCAACCTGAAGAGGATGGCTCTATCTTATCCCTCACTCAAACCATCCTCTACCACAATAACACTCGTGAATCAAGAAAGGGAAAACTCACAAGAAAATGACTTGTGGAAATTAATATCCTAATAAATTCAGCTCCGTTATTTTCACCATTGATTGGTGGGGCCAACAAAATGGACAGCCCTGATTCAATTGTCCCATAGGGGGCTTAATCCATACTTTCCGAATTCCGAACAGAGTATCATGAAAAACTAAAATTCATAAAAGGATAATTGAAATTAACATCCTAATAGAAATTCTAAGGAGAGAAATGGGCAGACCTGCTTCTTGCGGCGGGCAAGGTGCCAAATGCGCCAGCACATGTTCTCGAGGCGGTTGTTCCGCTCACGGGTGTTGCGTGTGGCGACGACCTTTATCCATGTCCGGTGGAGGTCAGTCTCATTGACGCCCGTCACCACCTCCTCGACGAAGTACTTGGTGGGATTGAAATTGCCCCGGTCCCGCACATTCACAGAGGGCGATGGCCTACTGTCATCGATCGCCGATGCCCCACTGTCCAAGATCGCTTCCAAGTAGCCATTGATCCATTCATTCCCAGCCATTGCTGTGGTATAAAGACTCACTATATAGATATAAAGATTGAGAGAGACAGACAGATGGGTCTTGTTTAATAAGAAGTTACAATTGAGATTTTCCTTCCTTATATTTGTATGGAATGTGAGAGACAGAGAGATGGGTCTTGTTTAATAAGAAGTTACAATTGAGATTTTCCTTCCATATATGTGTATGGAATGTTTAGAGAGAGAGAGAGAGAGAGAGAGAGAGAGAGAGAGAGAGATGGGTCCTGTTTAATAAGAAGTTACAATTGAGATTTTCCTTCTTTATAGTTGTATGGAATGTATAGAGAGTGAGAGAGATTCTGGTATTTGGATTTTGTTTAATGATGAAGAAAAAATGGATTTCTTGGAGAGAGAGAGATGTTTTTGAAAGAAGAAAGAAGGTTTTGAGTTCTCAGGAAATCATGTTTGTGTTTATATAGAGAGACAGATAGATAGATAGACAGAGATAGACAAGGAGATCTTACATGGCTTTCTGTATAAAAACCAGAGCAGTTGAAACAGAATCCTTCTACACTAGGAAATGTGATAATGAAAAATGAATGAGGTGAGTGTGTGGGTGAAATGGGTGATGAACGTGTGTGATGCAGAGAAACACGTGTCACATCAAGGTCCATCATGCACACGTGTCTAAGATGTCCCACCACATCAAGGAGAAGATTGTGTAGTCTATTTCATGTAATTGGTGGTGGCCTATTGGCTGTTTCTAGAGGTAGATTGCTTCCGATTTGTATTTAGGCGCCTGTATCTTTTCGTTTTTTATCCATCGAGACCCAATGTACTCCCAGTTTAGTCCCCCAGTGGGGCCCACATGATAAATATTTTGATGATCGAAACCGTTCATTTTGTGGGTTGTATTATATAGTGTAATTATTTACAAAATTACAAGGAATGGATGAGTTTAACAATGACTTTATGTGGATGGATTTAGAACAATGAAATAATATTTTCAATGGCTGAAATTAGACTCTGAAAAATCAAACGTTAGGATCATATATCAGTCCTGAGTATGGCGTAATAGCTTGTTCGTGATACTGAAGAGGATATGGGATTTCGGATCATCATAGGATCTCAACATGTGGACCCAATGTGTGGCGACACACTGTGAATGCTTAGTCGCGACAGAGTCGAAACGAACTCGGCCCCTCTCTCTGAGATTGTAAGTCTTGCGTATGCCTCCCCCGTTGGGTCCACATTTGGAGATGATAAAAGATGATTTGAACGGTCCATATTATTCTTAATATCATAGATAAGAAACGACATCATTTTCAATGTTTTTTGATAATCCAGTCCTTCGATTTCTAAATTTGAATTTGGATCATTTAAAATCTTTGTTTCAATGTTGTAATTTTATCACATATAGGCATGATCTGAACTACCTTTTAGCATAATAAGACGGCCCACATTTCTGATAATACAGAAAATCGTCGATTCTGATCATTGATAATCCCTTATGGATCGTAATATAGACCTTTAATCCGTGGATGTGGGTGCCGATTGGGTAGGCCCTGACCGTGGGGCCCACATTGATTTATGTGTTATATATCCACTCCGTCCATCTGTTTTTCCGTTCATTTTAGGGCAATAAGCAAAAAAGATGAAGTAGATCCAGGTCTCCAATGAACCACACCAAAGGAAACAGTGGTGATTGAACACCCACCGTTAAAACCTTCCTTAGGTCTGTTTCATTTTTGGGCTCATGCATTAAAATGAGCTGTTGAAACGGATAAACGGCTTATATATAAAACACGTACATCAAGGTGGGCCACACAGCACCCAAAGCCAACTAGCTGGGTGGTACTGAGGTCAGCACCCAATCCGCTTCCCCACTCGTCAGGTGGGCCATAACTGTACGGTGAGTAAGAGGATCAGTGGGAGCCATCTGATGTGCTTGCCCGCATGTTTATTGCGCCACGTGACCGTCGGATGCGATTTGGCCAGTGACACTGCCATCAGCCAGGTGGCTAGTGATCGGTGTTATGTGGGCCCCACCATGATGTATGTGTCTTATCCACGCCGTCCATACATTTTGAAAGATAATTTTAGGGCTTGATGCCAAAATTGAGATAGATATAAATCTCAAGTGGACCACAGCATCGGAAAACAGTATTGATTGAATGTCCACCATTAAAAACCTCCTAGGGCCCACTGTAATGGTTATTTGACATCTAACCTGTTGATTAGATCATGCAGACTTGGATGAATGGAAAAATATATATTAACTTGATCCAAAACTTTTGTGGCCCCCAAAAAGTTTTTAATGGTTGGTGTTCAATCAACATTGTGCTGTCCACTTGAGATTTGGAGCAATTTTATTTTTAGTCTCGTACCATAAAATGATCTAAAAGAATGGGTAGACGGCATGGATGAAACACACACATTATGGTGGGAGCCACAGAGCACCGACAACCAGCCATTGGCTAGTGAGAGGGGAGTAGCCAGTCCGTTTCCATGTTTACTATGACACGTGGCAGTCATGGTGTGCCCTACCATTTATATTATGCGCCCTACCATTTATATGGTGCGGTCATATGGATGTCCTACAAACGTGGTATCTTGAGAGAAAATGAGAAATTTACAACTGTACGATCCATTTAAAGCCCATTTACATTTTTAGGCCCATTTCATTTTTCCTATCAAAAATACGCCCCATGCATACGGACGGCGTCCCAAAGGTCCATAATGCCCCTCCTATATCATTTTCACTACGTTTTTCCCTTCACGCGAAAAAGATTGCGTGCTGTACACTCTTATCTTACTGACTAGACTCAGTTGAGCCGCCCGTGAATGTATTTGTCTTATCCACTCCATCCATCCGTGTTTTGATATCATTTTAGTGGGAGAGCCCAAAATCAAGATATATCTAAACCTCAAGTAGACCATACCATAGGAAACCGTTCCCATGATGATTTTCACCCTTGAAACCTTTCTATGGCCCACCGTGATGTTTATTTGTCATCCAACATGTTCATAATATTACAAAGACATGGATGAAGTGAAAACACAAATATAGGATTGATCTAAAACTTCCGTGGCCCCCACAAAATTTTCAAAGATAGATTGTCAATTCACATTGTTTCAGTGGTGTGGTTCATTTGGGTCTTGTATATGCTTAATACTTGGCTGAAGACTTAAAATTATTTTCTAAAATGTATGGATGGAGTGGATAAAATGTATGAATGACTGTGGGACCCACAGAGTTTGCTCAGTAATACGCTAAGCGAACTAAGTTACTTGGTACGTAATCTGTTTTCCCTTTTTACACCCAAATACACGTCCAGACTCACCTGTATCATCCTTATTTCTTAAATTAACCCATTTTCTTTACTCAATCTCCATAAAATCTCCATCATACTGTCACATTACATCTTCCATGTAGCATTCTACTGAAGCCTAAGTGCATTCTTTTTCTAAGAGGATGCCAATGCATTGATAGACGTGAATCTTTATGACCTTTCTTCGAAGAACATGTTTCACGTCCACATTTCACACCAATGCATTCTTATTCTCTCTCTCGAACATTGATTTCACTGTGTGTCAGGGAGTGGTTGGAGTTCGCAGTCAATTACCTTGAAGTTTAAATTCTTGGTAAATTCTTAAGTGTTCACCTAGAAGTTTGTGGTCAATTTCATGCATTGTTAAGTCAATTTTACGTGGCTATCTAATAAACCTGAAGAAGTTCGTAGTCAAATCGACGAAGTTTCGTGGTCAATTTCACCTTGTTCCCGGTCAATATACTCAATTGATCAGTCAACTTCGTGCCGTACTTGGTCAATTTCACGTATTTTACCGGTCAAATTGACGTACTTTTTTTGTAATATGACTGTGAATTTGTAGTGCATTTTTTTTGTAATACGATTGTGAATGTTATATATTGAATGCATTTGTTGCTTGCTTTGAAATTGTGAATTTCTTACCACTATGATTCAAAATTCCAATAAGGCATTCATTCCACAGTCAATTCTATGCAATTCACGATGAAATCACTTCATTTCACGGTCAATTCTATGCATTTCACGGTCAATTCACCTCACTTCACGGTCAATTCCATGCATTTTACGGTTAATTCCATGCAAATGACCTTCACTTCATGGTCAATTCAATTCATTTCACGGGCATTTTCATGCATTTCACGGTCAATTCCTTTCACTTCACGGTCAATTCCATGCATTTTACTGTCAATTCTCTTCATTTCACGGTCAATTCCATGCATTTCACGGTCATTTCAATGCATTTCACAATCAATTCCCTTTACTTCATGGACAATTCCATGCATTTCACGGTCAATTCCTTTCACAAAAAAAATGCATGGAATTGAATATGCGGACTCCACTGTAATGTATATGATATATCAACACCCGTCCATCTATTTAATTATAACATTTTGAGGCATCAGACCAAAAACGAGGCTGATCCAACACTCAAATTGCTCACACAAATGGAAACAATGACCTTAATTCTTATACCGTTGAAAGTTATTTCCTTAACTGGGCCCACATTTAGGTGTTTTCATCATCTAACCTGTTCATAGGGTGACATAGACATGGAGAAGGGGAAAACACAAATATTAGCTATATGCAAAACTTTTAAAGGCCCCAAAAAAGTTTTTAATGGTAGGTGTTTGATTCCCGCTGTTTTCAATGGTGTGGTCCACTTGAGGTTTGGATCTGCCCCTTTTTTTTTCTCATGCCCTAAATTCAGCTAGCATAACAAATGAGCGGTGTGGATACGTCACATACATCACGGTGGGCCCCACATTGATTTTGTAAATTTCTCAATTTAAGTGTCAAAAAAGTAAGTTGTCACATCTACATTAGGAAAGATGTGGCAATTACCTAGGTGAATAATTGTTACCCATTTACATGGTAATTACAATTGACCCCAAAATTAAGACACACACACTCACTTTGCACTCATTTCCAATCACTTAAGGACCGAGAAGTGAGTGAAATTCAATGCGAAGTGAGTGAAGTTGCCCTACAAGTGAGTGAAATTGACTGCGAAGCGAGGAAAAATCATCGCGAACTGAGTGACATATTTGAGAACTTTGAAAATGTGACCGCTAATTCGATCATATTTGAGATAGTACAATGGTGGGTTGCATACTACTCGGCAAATCCACCTTATACACGTGAATACTAATCAAGTTTTATTATTGTGTTTGTTTTCAAAAAATGGCTTTGGTGATGATCATATCCTCATATGATGGGGAGTTAGTTTACGAAAATAATTGATACATATACAAGGGTGGTTACTCCAAACCTTCAATGGTGGGAGTTGAGACTACATATGAACAACTTGTATCGAAAATGCACCGAGTTGCGAAGACTATACCTGAGCATTACGATATAAGGTTGAAAGTACTGTACCTTTGCACCAACGAATTAGCCCCTCCTGCTATACTTGAAGACGATGAAGATGTGAGAATGTTCTTAGCAGTACAGCTGAAGCATCCGGATTGGTACATCCCTCTATTTATCGAGACAACGCAGCGCATTAATGAGGCAGTACTCGAAGACCCAGTGGCTTACAGTGCGTTCGAACATGACGCCCCAGCTACTGTAAGTTTGGGTGAGGAACATAGATGGAAATATCAAGACATGACATCACCTTCACAGGTTCTTCTAAGCAATATTCCAATACCCGAGCCTGCTTAGACATCAAACCTCATGACAAGTCAAGTGAGGGTGTCGGTTGACCTGAATCTCAGAAGTGAATATACGGCATCCCCTTCATTTACAAGAGTAGACTTGCCCTCAACATCCAACGTCCGAAACATAAGTGGAAACGACATTCCATTGCCCGAACAAGCTCCAACATCAGAATTCACCATCAGGCTTCCCATTGTGCCTTTCAAGGATGTTGGTTGCACCAATGCAGACCTGTCACTGTATTCATATCCACTTGATGACCCGATTGATATAGTCGTTGGAGAAACGTTTAAGGATAAGAGCCGGTATAAGTATGTATTGAGCCAATATGCAATTCGCAACAACTTTCAATATAAGGTCCAAGCTTCCACATCCAAGAAATTCACTGTGGTATGTATGGAAGATAAGTGTGAATGGAGGGTACACGCATCCAGGGTGAATGAAGCGGAAATATTCAAGATTAAGACAGTTAGGTCCATACATATATGTGGAATGTCATGGATGAAGAGCAATCATCGGCAAGCAACCAGTAAGCTGGCCAGTGAACTGGTTGTCAATCGCATTAAGCAACGCTTGGGGTTAAGGCCAAAGGACATTATATTCGCAATACAAGAGAAGTATAATATTATTATTGGCTATCAGAAGGCATGGCGCGCGAGGGAGATTGCAATCGATTACGTAATGGGGTCTTATGAAGACTCTTACGAAGAACTCCCGATGTACTTGCATGAGTTGAGGATGGCGAACCCGGGAACAGTGACTGCCCTACTTGTGAATAAACAGACGATGAGGTTCAAAAAATGTTTTGTTGCGCTGTGACAGTGCGTCAAAAGTTTTCAAACATCTCTGCGAAGGGTCCTAGCCATTGATGGGACACATCTAAAAGGTAAATACAAGGGTGTTCTGTTCGTTGCTACGGCTTTGGATGACGACAATCATATCTTTCCAGTAGCTTTTGGTATTCGAGAATCAGAGAACAACAGCAGTTGGAACTGGTTCCTTACCTACCTCAGTGATTCGTTAGGGGATTGTCCTGGTCTTGTGATCATATCAGACCGAAATAAAGGTCTAATGAAAGAAGTTTCACAGGTCTTCCAAGCAGCAATCCATGGGTACTGTGCGTACCATATATACCGAAACTTGGTGGACACGTTCAAAGATAAATCATTAGAAATGTACTACTGGAAAGCTGTAAAGACATGTAGGAGGGCTGAGTTTGAAAAATTAATGCATGATATCGAAAATGGCAACCCCCCGGTACATGCATGGCTGAGGGAAATAGGGTATGAAAAGTGGGCATCTTCACACTTTATAGGAAAAAGATTCAATTTGGTCACTACAAATATAGCTGAGCGTGTTAATGCTCTGTTTAAAGAAGCACGAGAATATCCCGTTACTATGTTGATAGAGACGGTCAGAATAAAAATTCAAAAGATGTTTTATCAGAGAAGAGAATCAGCATCATTATTCGTCGGACCGTTGACACCGTGGGCGGAAAAATAATTAAAGGATCTTATACCGAAGGCACGAGATGTTCGTTGCCATGCAATTTCTCGGGATGAATACTATATTGTGGGAGACTATAATGATACTGTCAAGTTCAACGAGCTTTCATGTACATGTCGCGAGTTTGAAGTAAAGGGATACCCTTATTTTCATGTTCTTTCGGTATGTATAAACTATAATCTTCCTCATTATTCGTATTGCTCCCCGTTGTACACGTCCAGGAATTACCAGATCACGTACGTAGAGTCCGTGTACCCAGTACGGGATAAGAGTCAATGAAAAATTTCTGATGAATTAAAGGAGTATTGTTCAAGTATCAAGCCCCCGCTACAAACGAGGTTAGTTGGAAGACCGAAGAAGTCACGGATCCTTTCCCGTGGAGAGGAACGAATAAAAAAAAATGTGGACGTTGCAGACAAACAGGGCATAATCGTCGGAGTTACAAATTTCCAATACATTCGGAATAATGTCTGTTGTAGTGCATTTTTTGTAATACGACTGTGAATGTTATACATTTTTTGTAATACGACTGTAAATGTTATACATTTCTTGTAATACGACTGTGAATGTTATACATTTTTTTGTAATACGACCGTGAATGTTATACATTTTTTATAACACGACTGTGAATGTTATACATTTCTTGTAATACATATGTTATTTTCTTTAAAATTGTGACGGTCGATTCGACTTCACTTCATGGTCATTTTCATGCATTTCACGGTCAATTCTATGCATTTCATGATCAATTCCCTTCATTTTACAATCATTTCCATGCATTTCACAGTCAATTCCGACGATTCCACCTCACTTCACGGTCATTTCCATGCATTTCATGGTCAATGAGGGCGATTTCGCTTCACTTCACGGTCATTTTCATGCACTTCACGGTCCATTATCATTTTCATGCAGATTAAGCCTTTCGAACGGTGGATGGTGATGGATAGTAGTCCACCTCCACTTCAAATCCTTCACCTGATGATGACAGAGACCCTTTCTCTATTTACCGATGCAATATCACCTCCTCCAGTCCATTATCATATCCTTCTTCGAGCCCTTCGATCAATAGAGATTCTTTACCAGATGATGATCGACAGTCATTCTCAATTGACTCATACAACAATACGCCCTCCATCCTATCACCATCTCATCCCCCTTCTTCATTTAAATCGAGCTTCTCGATCAGCGAATGGTGGCCCACCTCCTCCACTTGAAACCCTTCCCCAGGCAATGAGATTCTGGTGAAGTTCTTCACGCCATCTTCAAAATAATTCTCTTCATTTCACGGTCATTTCCATGCATTTCACGGTCAATTTCGACGATTCTGCTTCACTTCACGGTCATTTCCATGCATTTCACGGTCAATTCCATTCACTTCACGATCATTTCCATGCATTTCACGGTCAATTCCCTTAAGTTCACAATCATTTCCATGCATTTCACGGTTGATGAAGGCGATTCCGCTTCACTTCACGGTCATTTCCATGCATTTCACGATCAATTCCCTTCGCTTCACGGTCAATTCTATGCATTTCATGGTCATTTTCATGCATTTCACAGTTAATTCCCTTCACTTCACGGTCAATTCTATGCATTTCACAGTCAATCCCCTTCACTTCACGGACATTTCCATGCATTTCACGGACAATTCCATTTTACGGACAATCCACTGGAGTAAGTTGTCTGCCAATAAGAACATCGCAAGCAGAAAGCATCACATCCTCATCACATCTGTTGTTTCTCAAAGCCTGTGCAAAACCAGGAAATTATGAAAAGAACCATGGAATTACCAATAACCTACACCTATTTGCATGTGGAGAAGAAGCTGCTGGACCTAATGGCAATGAATTAGCCAATAACCAACACCGATTTCATTAAAAGAACAAAGAAAAACAACAACTGCCAGGTGGCAGAAAACAGGAAAAGAAAACGAAGAAGAAACAGAAAAGACAAACAGCTAAAGGCCATTTAGATGCAGGTTGATATTCTTTCTTTCAGTTGCCCATAAGGATGCAGAACTAGATTGAATTATGAATTGTGAAAGTAAATTACATGATTAAAAGACTCAGTGACTCTGTCCGACTCATTCAATCTTGAGTTGAATGGGGACTCACCTGAGTTGGGATATTGTCTCACAGGGTGACTCATGGCATGGTATAGAACTGGATTAGGTCCTACTGGGTCCGTGTCGACTCAGACAAGTCACATTAGAGTCTTAAGGCCATGGTTAATTGCCTTTTAGTGTATTCACACAAGGAAGTAGTCTCAAATTGCTATTATGTTTCCTTCAAGCCTGACTAAAAAGCTTCCAAATTGTGATTTGGAGCCTATTCCACCTTGGCATGAATGTGAAGAAAATTACAAATTGTCATTTTACACTTCAATAGATTAGTTGTTTCAATTCAAATAGACAGTGCATCCAAACACACCTTTGTTCCTTTCAGTCCACCCACCTATAATGGAGATTCATCCTTGAAAAACAAAATTAGTTGAATCCAGAAAAAGAACACGACTCTATTTGGGGCTAATACTTTTGCACACTCTATTTTCATAAGAAGATATACACTAATTAATAATCTCATGGCGCTATGAATGTAGATAATTGTAACCATATGCATATGAATGATAGTTATTGTTCTGTTTAGAAATTCCTTTTTAGGGTAGATTGATTGTTTGATAAGAAAAAAGAAAATGGGAAATGGGAATTCAGTGCCTTTAGAAATTTTATTTTGTGTCTGATGAATTGGGTCGGCTAGATACGAATTCTTGCAGATTTTAACTATGGTGAGCAGCAACAAGGCAGTGGTTTTTACAGGTCACTCCATTGGAGGAACAATCGCTTCGCTCGCCACTCTTTATCTCCTCTCATCATTCCCATCCCTTTCTTCCACTGTCTCTCTTCTCTGCATCACCTTCAGATGTATACAGTACCTCATAATATATATGCACCTGATTATATGAAAATGAACCATGTAATATATCACAGGGGTTATGAAGTAAATCAAAATTTAAAGAGTGGGGAAGCCTTTCACAGGTAACCCTACTTCCTGAAGTGTCCCGATTTTCTGGCCAAGACACATACATGGTGAGACCTACCTAATAAACAGCCTGGATCTCACACAGTGAACAGAGTAGGATCCAAAATCTCTCTAAGGAGTAGACTCAGAACTTGGTAGGTTCAATCTATTTATATAAAGACCTTCCAATTGATCTGCATGTCAAATACTTTCATAGGTGGGGTCCAGGCAATCCATGCAAATTATGAGTGAATCTCAACTATCGTTTAATAGTTGAAGACCAAAATTACTACCCTTCATTCATTGATTCACCGAAGAACATATCAAAATTACTACCCCAAGTTTGGGTAGTATAATATGGGAGTCACGTGCCTAAAACCACTATTAAAATATATGGGAGTGTTTATCACCACAACCGTACATTTGGCCATTGAGTTACAAATCCACTCATTAGGCAAGTCACCGCATATGAGAACAACGGGCAGTTAAATATGGCCATTGAGTTGTGTCCCATTTGCATATATCATCATCAGCATTATATATTCTGTTGCAGGCAGAAGGATTATTTTACAGCTAAAATGAACTTCATTTTCTATTTTAAAGCAATGAACACAATAAAGAACTTCATTATGTGAAGTGTAGAACGTGAGGGAGAATTTCGATGTGCGTCCATTAGCATTCAAAGCAAAACATTGCCTTTTAAGGTTGTTTCACTTTGTCAAGCTGGACTGAGGAAATAAGAAACACAGCATACATTCATAATCAATCTACTGACTAGAAAAATATAGTATGGTCTCAATAAAATCAGTTTCCTTGCTTACTGATATGTGTCTCCATTGTACAATTGTTAAGAGAACTTTAACTCGAGTTGATTAGCATTCAAAGGAAAATATTGCCTTTAAGGCTATTTCACTTTACCAAGATGGACTAAGAACATTAAAATCGTGGCTTACATGACCCATCCATAGAATTGTATATTCTCTCCATATTGATCTGCAACTCCATTGAGTGCATGAAATGCAGAACTAATAGAGAGGACCTTCAATGTGACTCCATTATCCATTTTCTATGTTTGGCAATAAAATAAAATAAAATAAAATAAAAACAAAAAATAAAAACATAAAAAAATAAAAACAAAACAAAAACCCAGATTAAAATGGAGTGTATATGCAAATGCAATCCAGGCCATTCAGACGGTTCACTGAGCCTGGATGAAGGGTTGGGCTAAAAATCAGGCTATTTTGAAACTCGTGAGGGCCCTGGTGCAAATCAAGGGAGGGTGTTCCTACCCAAATTCATTCCCCGTGATGTTGCCCCGCCAGAGTGTTCAGCTCATGCATCTGATGCATGGATTAGGATGTCACATCACAGTAGACCTATACTACCTGCAACTGGATTGTTTGCATTGATTGTGTGACAAAAGGATGATTTCATAACTTCTAATTCAAATATAACCTTGTTAATAATGTACCAATGGGTCCAAGGCATTGCCCTATTCAATTCTTTAGCATATTCCACCACCACTTGCAAGTCAAGTGTAAGCAATTTGATTACTTGCACGTCATCATGAAAAAAAGATTGTCTTACGAGAAGGCACCCACTGCATTGCAGTGATAGATAAACGCAATTCATCTACTAAATGCGCCTACTACTGAGACCCAATCCATTGCTTGGTCCAACCAACATTTTCACTTGCTCCCTGTGTGGTGTGGCTGCCAAGCTAGCTAGCTAGCTAGCCATCTCAAAAATCTCAAATAGTTGAAAACCAAAGTTATCATCATTCATTCATTGATTCACCATAGTCACAAGAAAAATTACTATCCCAAGTTTGGGTAGTATGATCATCGTCCAAAAAAAGAATAAGAAGCCCTTTATGGGCATACAAAATCCAAAAAATTTCAATTTACATAATTTTACAACTACGCATCAGGCTGGGCTGAAGGACCGACACCATGTGTCACGGAGTCATCTCGTCTGCATGTGATCATCAACATCAGGTCATGCAGCTTCTTCTTCACTCGCTCAACAGCTTCTTTTGTCGTAACTATGATCTTCTCGATCTGCGACAATCGTTGATCGTGCTGGCGAAGTTGTTCATCTTGCTGGCGAAGACGGTATATAATCGATGTTCGACGGTCTCAGTGGCCAGCATGACGACGAGTATATGGGACTGGTGAGAACGTTGGGTCATTATGTTGGGGTCTCCCATCTCCAGTGTCTGTTGTCTCGGTGTCCATCGCATCAGTCTCAGCTCCTTCAGCTTCGGTTTCGGCCATAGTATCACGTGGAACGGAAGAGGAAGCTGGTGTGTCAATTCGCGGTATCATTCTTTGTATGTTTGTTTTGGTAAATTTACGAGGCTGTCGGGAACGGTCAGTGGTGGCAAGCAATCCCACATGTCGAGACAATAGACAGATAAGATGAGGGAATGGAATGCACACATCTCTAGTGGATTGAATTGCCACGGCCAGCTGATGCAACATGAGGGTAGACAGACACAGTTTCACTTTTTGGCTAACGGCATAGAGAATCTCCAAAATGAATGGGGTAAGATCAGACCTGTTAGTGCTCCTGGGATAGACGTTTGTGCAAAAAATTGCGTGAAGAATGCGTAATTGTGAAGACGTGGGATGCACACAGAGAGTTGCCCTCTGTCCAAGGAATGTCTTCGCCATTGCATACATGTTTTGTAATTTCTGAACGTACTTCAAGTAAGTCAAAGTTGTAGTTTGCAAAGCCTTGGGATTTACACAAAATTCCAATTAACTCAGCGATAATGGCAGGAGTGATGTGAGTTGTGGTTTGACCAATGGTGACATCTATTGCAGGGGGGTCAGATATGGGGGAATGACAGTAAGTTAAAAATCTGTATATTTGTTCATTCCGTGTCACTCCACCAAAGTCAAGCATACGAGACCAATCAATGGCCTCGAGCATTGGTACAATCTCATATCAACTTGCCTTTCATAGTCCATCTTCCTTCCCAAAAACTTTTGATATACATCCTCAGGAGGTGATGGCACATTAGGGATTAGAAGTTCGGGTGATGGAATATTTGTAGGTGGTGGAGAGACATTTTGGGTTGCGGGCTAAGCAATTTTTCTCCTGACAACTGTTTTAGCATGTTTTGGACGAGGATTGGATGATTCTCCCTGATGAACCGATTTACTCCCTTTTCCCATGAAGATCAAAACTTGAAGAGGATATCCAAATAAAAGAAGTGAAAATCAAGGAGATTGAAGAAGTGGAGAACAGGAAAAGAAAAAGGGACAGAAAATATAGGGTTTTAACAAATTGACAAATAAAAAGGATTTACAAACCTAAAGTGCTAAACCAAAATGGCTCAAATGACCGTGACCGACTTCTTGGAGGGAATCCGACGCAGAGGAAGATGAAAATGGAGGGAATGAAATGGAACGTCGACAGCGTATTTTAAATAAGCTCATAACTTCGATATATCGACTCAAAAATGATATATCGACCGAGAAACCAACGGTCGGGCAAAGGGCTTATGCCTTTTCAAATATTTTTTCAATCGAGAGTACTTCGATATATACCGACAGTTTTTGGTGTTATTCTATATATCGACAAAGCAACGATATTATCGATAATTCCTTTAAGAAGAGCAGTTCGTTGCTGGACCATTGAGGTACATTTTCGATATATCGATATCTACTTGATACATTATTACTTCGATATATCGAACTTTTGTCGATATAATCGATAATTGCACTAAAAAAATCAGTTCGACGCTGGACATTTTCTGACATTTTCCGATATATCGGCGCCTAGTCGATATATCAATACCTCGATATATCGACATATCCTCGATTATATCGATAATTCAATTTAAAAAGCATTTGTCGCTAGACAGTGTGCGACCATTTTCGATCAATCGGACAATAGTCGATGTATCGGTCGGTTGTAAGGGTGACTTACTAAGATTATATCGTCTAGATGTCGATATAATCGACAACTTATTATACGATTAATCGATTAGATTTTGAGTATATCGAAATGTACTGAAATTCGATATATCGTGTTATATTAGATATATCGACGTGTAATTTTTTCTTTTTTTTTTTTATTCTAATATGTTTTTTTTTTTTTTTTATAGATTTTTTTTTTGTTTTGCTTTTTTAGGTGTTATTCGATATATCAAAGTTTGGTCGATAAATAGTTTTTATATATATCGAAACGTATTCGATACTATCGATAATTCCTTTTTAAATGCATTTTGTCACTGTATTTATATTCCGACCGTTTTCGATAAAGCGAAATAGAGTCTATATATCTACACTACTTATTTCGATAACATCGAATAAATTTCGATATAATCGGCAACTTAAGCCAGATGTAATCGAGTAGACTTCGATAACATCGACGCGAACTTTTGTTTTTCCTTTACAAAATTTCTGTGGATTCTGTTTTTACAATCGAGTGTTGTTCGATTGATATCGAAATTTCTTCCTTTTTTTTTGTTTTTTTTTTTGTTTTGGTTTTCTTTGTTAGGTTAGCTTGTTAGTAACGCCCATGTCGGTACACACTCCATGTTATCCACCCCCACTACTCCACCTGGAATCGTGCAGAACAGTATTTCAATACTTATTCTGGTTACAGCCGAGAGGAAGATCTGCTTTCGTCCTTGAAAGAGGGAAGTTCGATCAAGCAGGACAAAAGAAATGAACAGAACAAAGAGAACTTCAGCTGTTTTGATTAAGATAAGGAAATTGAGAATTCAAATCCTTCGGGCCGTTTCAATAGAGTCCAGAATTTCAAGAATGAAGAAATCTTACGGCAACCGCTCAAAGAAAATAAGGCCCATCGGAGCTTACAGAATAGCAAGAAGGTGAATACAACTCCTATGAAGAAACACCTGCCGGAAGAATTCGACAAGCAGAATCAAGGGCAGGCACCAAACCTGCTTCCAGATTCGCAGAAAAACAATCCAGAGATTGAATCTTTAGTGGAAGAAGATCACCCATTTAACACTTACAAAAAATCAGACAACTTGGAAGAAACATATTTGTAATTTGGATCCTAAATGCTCAATATGTATGTTGCGTAACGAAACTAGTAATTGCAATTCAATCTGATAGTGCATCAAAACAGGGGGTTTTGTTTTAGTGTTATAGTAATCTCTATTTCTCAATCTTATTGGAACTAGATTGGATGTTTTTATGTTGAGTCATAGTTCTGTTGAACTGAGATGTATTGATTCTGTAGAATCATATTGTATTTGGGAGTAGATCCCTCAGCCTAAGAATTGGGGTGGTTCAATCATTAGGTGGGCCAACATAGAAATAAATGACCGTGAAGTGAAGCGGAATCGCCTTCATTGACCGTGAAATGCATGAAAATGACCCTGACGTGAGGCGGCATCGTGGGAATTGACCGTGAAATGCATGAAAATGACTGTGAAGTGATGGGAATTGACTGTTAAATGCATGGAAATGACCGTGAAGTGAAGGGAATTGACCGTGAAGTGAGGCGGAATCGTCTGAAATGACCGCGAAATGCATGGAAATGATTGTGAAGTGAAGGGAATTGACTGTGAAATGCATGGAAATGACCGTGAAGTGAAGGGAATTGACCGTGAAGTGAGGCGGAATCGTCGGAATTGACCGCGAAATGCATGCAAATGACTGTGAAGTGAAGGGAATTAACTGTGAAATGCTGGAAATGACCGTGAAGTGAAGGGAATTGACCGTGAAGTGAGGCGGAATCGTCGAAATTTACCTCGAAATGCATGCAAATGACTGTAAAGTGAAGGGAATTGATTGTGAAATGCATGGAAATGACCGTGAAGTGAAGGGAATTGACCGTGAAGTGAGGCAAAATCGTCGGAATTGACTGCGAAATGCATGTAAATGACTGTGAAGTGAAGGGAATTGACTGTGAAATTCATGAAAATGACCGTGAAGTGAAGAGAATTGACTGTGAAGTGAGGAAGAATCGTCGGAATTGACCATGAAATACATGGAAATGACTGTGAAGTGTAGGGAATTGAATGTGAAATGCATGGAAATGACCGTGAAGTGAAGGGAATTGACCGTGAAGTGAGGCGGAATCGTCGGAATTGACCGCGAAATGCATACAAATGACTGTGAAGTGAAGGGAATTGACTGTGAAATGCATGGAAATGACCATGAAGTGAAGGGAATTGACCGTGAAGTGAGGCGAAATCATGGGAATTGACCGAAAAATGCATGGAAATGACTGTGAAGTGAAGGGAATTGACTGTGAAATGCATGAAAATGACCATGAAGTGAAGGGAATTGACCGTGAAGTGAGGCGGAATCGTCGAAAATGACCGCGAAATGCATGGAAATGACTATGAAGTGAAGGGAATTGACTGTGAAATGCATGGAAATGACCATGAAGTGAGGTGGAATCGTCGGAATTGATCGCAAAATACATGCAAATGACTGTGAAGTGAAGGGAATTAACTGTGAAATGCATGGAAATGACCGTGAAGTGAGGCGGAATCGTCGGAATTGACCACGAAATGCATGTAAATGACTGTGAAGTGAAGGGAATTGACTGTGAAATGCATGGAAATGACCGTGAAGTGAAGGGAATTGATTGTGAAGTGAGGCGAAATCGTCGGAATTGACTATGAAATGATTGCAAATGACTGTGAAGTGAAGGGAATTGACCGTGAAATGCATGGAAATGACCGTGAAGTGAAGGGAATTGACCGTGAAGTGAGGCAAAATCATCGAAATTGACCGTAAAATGTATGGAAATGACTGTGAAGTGAAGGGAATTGACTGTGAAATGCATGGAAATGACCGTGAAGTGAAGGGAATTGACCGTGAAGTGAGGCGGAATCATCGGAATTGACCGCGAAATGCATGCAAATGACTGTGAAGTGAAGGGAATTGACTGTGAAATGCATGGAAATGACCGTGAAGTGAAGGGAATTGACCGTGAAGTAAGGCAGAATCATGGGAATTGACCGCAAAATGCATAGAAATGACTGTGAAGTGAAGGAAATTGACTGTGAAATGCATGGAAATGACCGTGAAGCTCCCTGAATTGACTGTGAAATGCATGGAATTGATCGTGAAGTGAAGCGAAATCGTGGGAATTTATCGTGAAATGCATGAAAATGACTGTGAAGTGAAGAGAATTGACTGTGAAATGCATGGAATCGACCGTGAAGTGAAGAGAATTGACCGTGAAATGCATGAATATGTCTGTGAAGTTAAGGAAAAAGTTACAATTTAGAGAAAATATACAACACATCATTTACACCATTCATAATGAAATCACTATTAGGAAGACATCATTTGCTACAAAATGTAGAGAAAATATACAACACATCATTTACACCATATCACCATCTATGTTTTACAATACATTATTCAGCCCAATTTACAACATTTCACAAAATTTTCTGATTTCTCTCATCCCTAAGACAAATATATCATATTTTCAAGTCACTCAGGCAATCATAGGCTATTGACTTCCTAAAAATGGAAGTGAATTGCTGCAAGTCTCTCCCTAACAAAATTTCATCACTGTATAAAATGTTCATATATTTCATGACAAAAATGCCACAATCATGTCCTTTGGTCTGCTTTGGTATAGAAGTATCTTCTCTGATCGTCCAAGCATTTCCTTCCAACGCAGACATATCTCCTGCGGCATAGAATAATATGGGCAAGGCCTCCTTCATCAGCTCGATATGTTCCCTGTATCGACCGAGTACCCCGAGTATAAACTATCAAGTATAATGATTTCTCGGTCTCAAGGGTAAATGACCATCAGGTACCAATGACTGTTGGCATGATTGACTGGTACGTATGCCTGTCCATATTTAGCAAGATAAGATATCAATATCCTCAACTTATAGAAATGGGTATACCCAGTATTGATAATAAAAAAATGACACTATTACCTCTTCATGCTGCCACATGGCCTTATGCCCGTCACGAGGCTTGACAATGCTGATCGCAGTGAGTTTTTTTAGGCCTTCGAATAATAAATGCGCTTCGTCACTACTAGCATCTCAATACAGCCATTTGCATGTCGATACATGGCTATTACAGATAACATACCAAATTAGAATAAAAATCATATAATAAAATAACATATTAACCATGATTCAATTCATACAGTTACCTGAAAAAATGTGAGACAGAACTTGCAATCCTTTGTATATAAAGTAGGAAATGATCGGTGTCTTCTCTCCAAGTAATCGACGTACTTGTCGATCGCCTAATTAAGAAAGATGAAAAATTAAGCTCTACTCTAAAATAAGTTTTTAATAACCATGTATGCATGTATGTGATTTACTTACCACACCATCAACCCATGCATTTTTCTCCCATATGGACTTAAACCAACAAAATTCTGGTGACTCTTTATTTTTGTTGGCCCAACTTTCCAATTCCTTGAGTTCTTCCTCCGGTAATACCCTAAATGGATCGATCTTAGCCTCGAAGGGTATCGGAGAAGTAGGAAATTCTCTCCATTTCTCATTGTCAGCGACGTTGCTTGGAGTGGTTTACACGATGGAGATGGAAGTGAATGGAGAACGCTTATAGATAGACGGCTTCACAGCCCTCTTACCTCTCCTCTTATATACCAAAATGGAATGCAGTGATTTCTCGCATATATCAACGCCTAACGCATCCTAATTCTCCTTCTCATTCTCTAACTCTTTCTCCTTCATAAACCGAATCTTCTCTATACGAAACGCCTCCATCTGCCTCTTCAACTCCGCCTTAACCTCATCTAACTCTTCCCTCTCCTTCTTCAGTTCTTCCCTCTCCCTCACCAGCATTTCCCTCTCCTTCTTCAATACCGCCCTCTCATTCAACTCTTCCTTCTCTACCCTCAAGGCTTCTTTCAGTTTTAGCATTAGTTCAACCTCCTTCAGTATTACTTCTCTCTCTCTCTGCAACTGAAGCCTCAGCGCCTCCAGCTCCTCCCTATCATGCATCGAATCCCCAGTCAATTGCAATTCCGCTCCCTCTCCCTTTCCCTCTCCGTCATCAGTACTCTCTTCCTCTCCCCTTTCTTCTCCCTCTCCCTCTTCTTGTCCCTCTCCGTTATCAGTACTCTCTTCCTCTCCCCTTTCTTCTCCCTCTCCCTGTCTCAATCTGTCTTCCATATCTTCATCGTCTTCATCTTTAGCGCCCTACAAAATGAGGCAATGTATGTATCATATTATATAACATATCTAATTAAATACAAAATATCAACATACAATAAGACGTTTCTGACATCTTACATCAAGTCTATCATGGGCCAAACAAACGGCCTCCATCTCCAGCTCCTCAGTGGTAGGCTCTAAGATAAGAATGATCTCAGTCTGCAAGAAAAAATCTTCGTATTATGTACAAAAACATATATATATATATATATATATATATATATATATATATATATATATATATATATATATATATATAGTTGAATGAGTGACCACTTAGCTTCAAAAAAAAATTGACTTATATATTTACTCTCTAGAATTTCATGAATCTTCTTATACCTCCAATCCTTCCATCCCCGATATTGTATAAATCGTGAAATTTGGGAGGGAACGTATGAAATTACACATTCTCAGAGAGCCAGTACTCTCTCAAGAGCTCATATCTGTTACAATGAAATGACAAGACGATCTTAAGTAAATATATTTTGCTATAACTATGAATTAAAATAGACAAGGAAAGAATCCTTACTTGTAGGGAAAATATGCAACCGGTGACATTGTAATGATGCTTCTGCGATGCAATCGAGGCATTCTCGATCCTTTCCGTCATCGTATGGAAGGCCAAACTACCCCCAAGGGTAGATATTAAAGTCTTCCAATGAGTCAACAAGGTCGATAAATTCTGTACAATATATAACATTTGTGTCAATTTCCCTAACAAACCATTCTACACATAATATTAGGGCTACCTTCACGACATCTTCGTGCTTATTGCTATCAACTATCCTACTGAACACCTCCTGTACATGTTTCTTTAGGATAGGATATTCATTGAAGTATTTTTCTCTTAATGACTTCTTTGAACGATGGATATTGGGTATGGAGAGGTCACCAGTTCTCAGCCTTATTATTAGAGTGAAGTCCATTTTGAAAAATTTTACACACTTTCCTTGTATCTTGAATACAAGATTGCCTATATATCTCTCAATAAGTGAGTGAAAAATGGCTCCTACAAACATAAATGATGGAATGTATAATAAAAATGAGAATGAGGACAGCCTAAATATAGTTAATCTAGTGCTATTCTTCTCCAACCCACTCTTCACACTATCAAACCACCAGGTCAAAGAACATTTACAAGAGATGGTGGAAGTCGACTTGCCAAATCCCTTATGCAAGGGTTTGCCACCTGCAAGGATGAAATCAAAATTAGTGATTTTTCACAAGTTTTGGACCGGAAAGTGTAAGACCCGTATCCTAATTCGCACTGTTCCGTTGATTCCCGCGACCCTTCTCGTCAAATTTCGGCAATCCGCGACTTATGGTTGACGTTGCGCACGACCGTAAGTTGTATCCTATTCATTTGAGCCGGTTTAATCCAAGACTTGTATCGTTGCGACCGCACCGTCGCCGCGGTTCCAACACCGCAACTCACGCACCGATCTGATACCCAGACGATGAGATACGGACCCACGTTCAGTTCGAACAAAAACACCGCGCGTTGCAAATCCCAAGGAATCTCTACAATATGTCCCATCAATCCCATCAATCACCCATCAATCACCTCTCATGTCAAGTACACACACACCCATGCTTCCTTTCTCCACAAGTCAAGCAACCACCCAAGTCAACTAACACATCACTTCACCCATCACTCACCTCACATCACTCCATCTCTCATTAATCACACCTCTCTCTCTCTCATTTCTCAACACTCCAACCTAAGCAAGGGAGAGCATCCAACGTCCAAGCCTCCCCATGGAGAGAAGTGCATATGTGAGGCCCACTTTCCACTCCCAAATCTCCCATCCTAGCCATCTAATTCCCATCTCCACCATCTAAGTAAAGCTCTAGGAGACCGGCTATTCAACGGACCAAGAAGATCTAGAGGTGGGTGCTTCTAAAGGGTAGATTTATGTGTTTTTATGGTGGACCAAGTGAGGCCCACCGATCAATGGTGTGGATCTCACTTGGGACCCTTATTTGTGGCCGATGGACCACTTGGATCATCATGATCGTTCCATGATGGGGCCATTCTCCATGGACCCCATCATGATGTTTATTTCATTCCAAAAAGGTCATCTAGACCGTCCATGACGGTGGAGAATGGATCTCCACCGTTGATTTACATTTTTGATGGTCCTTCGTTCAAAGGGGTCCGTTGTTGTATGATTTCATGTAAGGGAGGGCCCATAATGACGGGGACCCTCCATCATAAGCCGTGACCCACTCTCCATGTCTCTCTCTCTCTCTATTTTATTTTTATTTTTAATTTATTTTATTTTATTTATTACAAAAGGATGGGGTGGCCCACTTGAATAGATCTCATCTTGATGCATTTATTTTATCCAAGTGGGGCCCACCTTTCACGCCATTCCCATGCCGCCCATCATGTGGTGGCCCACTTCATTAGGGCCTACCATTTGAGAAGAAAGGAAAAAATATATATATATATAATAAATTAAATTATATAACCGTCCAGCGTCCCAGACGCTGGACGTTGTGAAGGAAAAAGAAAGAAAAAAAAAAGAATGGAAGAAGAGATTTTGGGTGGCCTCCTTGCATAGGCCCCACCCTGATGTTTATATCCGATCCGAGCCGTCCATTCCCTTTCCCGACTCATTTTAGGCGTTGAGCCGAAAAATGAGGATGATCAGAGCATCCAGTGGGCCATATCGTCGAAAATAGTACTATTACCATTGAAAGACGCCTTGGTCATTTTATACACCAATAAAAAGGAGAATATGGGTCTCATTCTAACTGTTTCGAGGCATAGAATACGGTGGATGGAGTGGATCTACCAGATATGGGCCCCACACCTGAAAAACCCTAAAAAAATGGGTTTCCATTTTTTTAAAAAAAATTCACACAGTAGCAATGCTGCTGTGTCAGGACGCTGGCCGCACGCCAGCGGGCGGGCGGACGTGGGCAGGGTCCCACGGCCTTGAGCTTGGGCCCCACCATGATGCATATTTTGTATCTGCACCGTCCATAAGGTGGCCCACCCTCTGAGGTGGGCCGTCCCCAAAAATGAGACACATCCAAATTTCAGGTGGCCCACACCATGAGAAATAGTGTGAAATGAACCCTACCATTGAAGTTTTCTTTCAGGCCCACCAGAGTTCGGGATCAAGCTGAAAATTGTTTTTACCCTTCATTCGGGTCTGTGTGACCTAATGGATGGGTCGGATGTCATATAAACATTATGGTGGGCCCCCCATGGGACCCACAGTGGTGTACGTGCCTGACTCCACCGTCCGCCCGGACGGTGGAGCCCACTGCATATGTGATGTGTCCACACCGTCCAGGGGACGGTGTGTGAGTGTGTGTGAGTGTGTATGAGTGCGTGTGAGTGCACGTGTGTGTATGCATGTGTGTGGGTGCGTACGTGTGCATGTGTGTGCATGCATGTGTGAGTACACATGTGCGTGGGCATGTGTATGTGTATACATATATATATATATATATATATATATATATATATATATATATATATATATATATATATATATATATACTGTATATAATTATATAGTATATTATAATGATGGTGGCCCTCCCTGTGATCCCCGCCATGATGCATGAGTTACATCCTAACCGTCCATCCATTTATCAATCAAAATGAAATAGATCCATGGTTCAAATGGGCCTATTTTTGGCACGCATATAAGGCCCATGTTGATCCATTTATGGCCATTCATTCAGGCCCACCTTGGTGCACATCTAAGGCTATGGGATTAAGCCCATTTAGCATGTGCAACGGCCATGGGATTAAGCCCATTTGGCATTTGTAATGACCATGGGTTTCGGCCCATTTGACATATGCAATGCCCACGGGATCCGGCTCATTTATACATAAAGGGCCCACGGGATTCAAGCCCATTGGATGCACATGGGGCGCAAATGGAGTGGCCCATTTAGTAGGTTTAAAACTCATGAGTGTAGGCCAATCTGACATATTTAAGGCCCAAGTTGTGAGGCCATTTTGATGTGTTTCAAGGCCCATGGATCATGGACCATTGCAATGTACATAAGGCTCATTGGTGAGGCCCATTAATGCAACCCATTTGGTGAATGTGAGTCCCATGTAATACAACCCATTTTGATATATCCAAGGCCCAGGGATCAAGGCCCAACGGAAGTCCTTAGAGTCCATTGCAATGAACGTTTCTCATGGTTCATGAAATGATATTTATGGCAAGCAGTGCCTAGGAAACAATGTTGGTTTGACGTCCACATTGTGTGTACAATGTTGGTTAAATGTCCGCATTGTAACTTTCTTTAGGGTCCATTGATAGGTCCATACCTGTTGCTATTCATTGCCTTACAACATGCTTAGAATAATCTCATGACTCATGCCCATACGCATCATATATATGCTTGATATGAGTAATGACTGATCATAACATACGCCATTGGGCAGACCATTTACGAGACTCGTTATGTGACTGAGTGCCCCACATGATCGCGCAGTACGCGCTGGATTGCTGCATGTTTTGACAGCGTGATTCATGCATCTCGCATACGTATGACTTGATCACTGCACGCCCTAGCGACATCAGGGCCGTGGCTCCATAGGTACATCGTGGATGGCCATATTGGATACCGGAAATGCATATTCTAGCACTGTGGGCACTTAGGATGTCCTTGGGTGAGAGTCTCAAAACCTTTTTGGTACCAGGAGATGCTCCAACGTCTAGACCGAGTGGATACACGAGCGCCCGAGTGCCGAATACCAGTAGGCCGCGTCTCCCACTCTGTCGTGGTCGGTTGGAAGGGGGTGTGGCCTTATCCGCCTGAGTGAGAGGGCTATAAGTTAGGCTGAGTTTGACTAGCTCGCAAATGAGTCCGCTATCGACGAGCCGGGTAGGTATTGACATACTACTGGTCAGGCGGATAGTGAGGTCTTATCCGCTTGCTTGACTGTGCAGCTAGGGAGGTGGCAGTCTCCGCGAAGTGTATTAGACCCCGGTGTTATCCAGAGAGGAACTGTACTGATATATGCATTTGAGGAGTACCGACTTGCTTGGATTGCATTTCGCATATGACATTTGGCTATGTAGGCCTTGCATTGCATCGGTGTGGCCGATGGCATTCATATCTCGCATCATGCCTTGCATTACACAGCCTTGGTATATTCATGGACTTACCACATACTTCCGCATTGTTCTGATACTGTACACTTGGCGTTTGCCTTACGCACACACTTACACCACCCTCTAAGCTTTTGTAAGCTTATGCACGATAGTTGCGTGCAGGTAGCGTTGGACGACAGCAGCGCTGAGACAGGAGTGCACATCAGGACCTTTTGGAGCTTTTTGTTCACCTTGTATTTCCCTTTCTGCATTGTACTTAAAATTGTTGTTATAGTGGATATGTGGTGATGGTGTTTTGTGACTTGGTTATGTCTGTGGTTATGCTCCTTTACAAAAAAAAATTCATTCTGAAAATCCTCCTTGTAGGATCCCAGGATCGGAAATCTGGCATTAGATTATCAGAAGCCGAGAATGGGGCACTACGGAGGCTGTCGACACCGGATTCGGCAATCGGGATTCATGTGAATCCGATTTTCGGGTTTGGGGCGTGACAGAAAGTGAAGGGAATTGACCATGAAGTGGGGTGGAATTGCCTTCATTGACCGTGAAATGCATGGAAATGGCCGTGAAGGGAATTGACTGTGAAATGCATGGAATTGTCCGTGAAGTGAAGGGAATTGACTGTGAAATGCATGGAATTGACCGTGACGTGAAGGGAATTGACTGTGAAATGCATGGAAATGACCGTGAAGTGAAGCGGAATCGCCTTCATGAACCGTGAAATGCATGGAAATGATTGTGAACTTAAGGGAATTGACCGTGAAATGCATGAAAATGACTGTGAGGTGAAGGGAAATGACCGTGAAGTGAAGCGGAATCGTCGGAATTGACCGTGAAATGCATGAAAATGACCGTGAAGTGAAGGGAATTGACCGTGAAATGCATGGAATTGACCATGAAGTGAAGGGAATTGACCGTGAAATGCGTGGAAATGACTGTGAAGTGAGGCGGAATCGCCGGAATTGACCGTGAAATGCATGAAAATGACTGTGAAGTGAAGGGAAGTGACCGTGAAATGCATGGAAATGACCGTGAAGTGAAGCGGAATCGTCGGAATTGACCGTGAAATGCATGAAAATGACCGTGAAGTGAAGGGAATTGACCGTGAAATGCATGGAATTGACCGTGAAGTGAAGCAGAATCGTCGGAATTGACCGTGAAATGAAGAGAATTGTCCTGAAGATGGCGTAAGGAACTTCACCAAAATCTCATTGCCTGGGGAAGGGTTTCAAGTGGAGGTGGGCCACCATTCGCTGATCGAGAAGCTCGATTTAAATGAAGAAGGGGGAGGAGATGGTGATAGGATGGAGGGAGTGTTGTTGTATGGGTCAATTGAGAATGACTGTCGATCATCATCTGGTAAAGAATCTCTATTGATCGAAGGGCTCGAAGAAGGATATGATAATGGACTGGAGGAGGTGATATTGCATCGGTCAATAGAGAAAGGGTCTCTATCATCATCAAGTGAAGGATTTGAAGTGGAGGTGGACCACCATCCACCACCATCCACCGTTCGAAAGGCTTAATCTGCATGAACAAGGGATAGGAGATGATGACAGACGCGAGGATATGTCATTTGATGAGTCAAAAGAGAGAGCCAGTTTCATCATCTAGTGGAGTATCTGAAGTGGAGGAGGTAGGCCACCATCTTAAAATTGAGAATATCTATTTGCATGGAGGGGGAGAAGGAGATGGTAGTGATTTAGAGGGTGTGTTATTCCAAGGGTCGATAGAGAACGAACCGCTATCATCATCTCGAAAAGTATTTGAAGTGAAGGTGGGCCACCATCCACCAATCAAGGGTCTTGATCTACATGAAGGGGCAGAAGGAAATGATAATGCACTGGAGGGTATGTTACTCCATGGATTCACAGATAAAGGGCCGCCATCATCTTCTGGTGAAGGATTCCCCACCATCAGTCTAGCAAGGAGCCCGATTTACATACAGATGGGGTGCAGGAGATGTTAATGGACGAGAGAGTGCAAAATTCAATACATCAAATGGAAAAGGATCCCAATCGTTGCCTAGTATAGGAAGTGAAGTTGACAAGGTGGGCCATCATCAGCAGATCGAAGAACTTGGGTCACAAACGGTGTGGTAGCACAGCCAAGGAAATGTTTCCAATCTGGCCAGCAAAGGCATTGGATGACAAGGGGTAGTCGATCACGGATAATTTCGATTTGTTTCAAGTGTGGAAAGGTTGGACGCTCGAAGTGCATGGAATCATCGAAATTGACCATGAAATACATGGAAATGACCGTGAAGTGAAGGCAATTGACCGTGAAATGCATGGAAATGACCGTAAATACAGGCAGAATCGCCGAAATTGACCGTTAAATGCATAGAAATGACCGTGAAATGAAGGGAATTGACTGTGAAGTGAAGGGAATTGACCGTGAAGTGAGGCGGAATCGCCAAAATTGACTATGAAATGCATGGAAATGACCGTGGAATGAAGAGAATTGACCGTGAAATGCATAGAATTGACCGTGAAGTGAAGGGAATTGACCATGAAATGCATGGAAATGACCATGAAGTGAAGCAGAATTGCCTTCATCAACCGTGAAATGCATGGAAATGATTGTGAACTTAAGGGAATTGACCGTGAAATGCATGAAAATGACTGTGAGGTGAAGGGAAATGACCGTGAAGTGAAGCGGAATCGTCGAAATTGACCGTGAAATGCATGAAAATGACCGTGAAGTGAAGGGAATTGACCGTGAAATGCAAGGAATTGTCCGTGAAGTGAAGGAAAATGACCGTGAAATGCATGCAAATGACCGTGAAGTGAAGCGAAATCGTCGGAATTGACCGTGGAATGCATGAAAATGACTGTGAAGTGAAGGGAAATGACCGTGAAATGCATGCAAATCACCGTGAAGTGAAGCGGAATCGTCGGAATTGACCGTGAAATGCATGAAAATGACCGTGAAGTGAAGGAAACTAACGATGAAATGCAAGGAATTGTCCGTGAAGTGAAGGGAATTGACCGTGAAATGCATGAAAATGACCATGAAGTGAAGCGAAATCGTCGGAATTGACCGTGAAATGCATGAAAATGATTGTGAAGTGAAGGAAAATGACCATGAAATGCATTGAAATGACCATGAAGTGAAGCGGAATCGTCGGAATTGACCGTGAAATACATGAAAATGACCGTGAAGTGAAGGAAACTGACGGTGAAATGCAAGGAATTGTCCGTGAAATGAAAGGAATTGACCATGAAATGCATGGAAATGACCGTGAAGTGAAGCGGAATTGTCGAAATTCACCGTGAAATGCATGAAATTGTCTGTGAAGTGAAGGGAATTGACCGTGAAATGCATGAATGGACGGGGAATGGCCCAAATTAAGTCAGTTCACGGTCAATTTAACTCAGATCACGGTGATTTTAGCTCAATTCACGGTCATTTTAGCTCAGTTCACAGTCATCATCAATAACTCAATGGGTCCTCTGTCTGTTAAATCAGACGGTGCTCGGTCTCTTTCATGGTCTTCGTTTCCTTTCACATCTCATTTCATTCTAATTTAAAAAACCCTCAATGGGGGCCATTTGAGTCCTGATTATGCTCATTTATCGGGACATGACATACCATTCATTATTTTTTTAAAATAAAAATGGATTGGGGACCATAGGCATATATAGTATAATATACAATGGGGTCCACGCAAATAAAGCTCAGTATTTTTTAAATATGAAAATGGATTGTAGACTGTGCGCATATATAGTATAATATACAGTGGGGTCCACGCAAATATAGCTCAGTATTTTTTAATTATGAAAATGGATTGTGGACCGTGCGCATATATAGTATAATATACAGTGGGGTCCATAAAACGAAAGAAGAGATCTGAATATACCTGTCATTCGAAGCTTCTTAGTTGGGAGGACCATTTTTCGTCCTATCTTAGGCTCAAAAAAGTCGAAAAGGATGTCTGTGGGGTGTGTATTCTCCAGCAGATAAAGGGGAAAGAAGAAAGCGGTAAAAGGAAGGTTTTACTGCTACGTTGGACAGTCACAGAGGGGGAGAAGTAATCAGAAAATAATAATCTACGATTACGATGAAGGATTAGGGAGAGGAAAGAAGAAAAAATCAGGTTTTTTTTGGGTGGAGAAGCGTCTGACAGCGTGAATAGGCGTCTGATATAGGAGGGGCATTTTGGACCTTTAAGAAGCCGTCCGTACACATGGGGCGTATTTTTGATAGGAAAAACAAAGTGGGCCTAGAAATGTAAATGGGCCTTAAATGGGTCGCACAATTGTAAATTTCTCACAGAAAATACTAGGCTTGAAAGTCTGTAGGGTTGGGTTGGGTTGGGTTGGGTTGGTGCTCAACCCTAACCCAACCCATGGTTGTTATGACTCAACCCTAATTTAACCCAACCCAACCTAACTCGGGTTAGGAATTCTTAACCCAAACTCAACCTAAGCAAGCTCAGCCGGGTTGATCGGATTAGTCAGATATATATATGCTAATATTTTCGTTATTACATTAGTTTATTATATTTCAATATAAGACTTATTTTTTGTATCTATAATTTTATTAATTATATATATGTGTGTGTGATTATTTATTATAAAAAATTTCATTTTAAAAAAAAAGGCTAAAATATAAGACTACTCCTTTAAAAGTCATGTAGCATGGCACGAAGTCTATTTGGGGGAAAAAAAAGTCTATTTGAGAGAGAGAAATCTAGCATATCTCATTAGCTAGCTTAAGTCCTTGGAAATGACGTGGACAAATGAGTCTCGACATCACTAGTGTACCTTCGACACAAACAATCCACACTCAATTATAATTTGTAAGTAACTTATATATTGATTAGGTTCGAGTTGGGTTGGGCAACTCGAGACCTTAACCCGAGCCCAACCCAAGTTTTATCAGGTTGGTGTTTGTATAGCCCAAGCTTAAGATCAAACCCAAAATATTCTGCACGAGCCTAACCCAACATCGGTCGGTTGGGTTAAACCCGCCCAACTTTCAACCCTAGAAAATACCATTGTAAGAGGAAAAGCTAGCGTTGAGAGCGTCCGATAAACGTCTCCTAACCGTTTCTTAAAGAGTTTCGTAACAGTTTCGGCATTATCCAAACCGGAAGGAATTTCCTACAATTACAAAGCCCCGTGCAACCAAAAGCTTCATCGGGCCCACCTTGATGCGTGTGTAAAATCCACTCCATTCATTTTCTCCAAGTCATGTTATGACATAAGCCCAAAAATCAGACCTATCCAACCCTCAAGTGGGCCACACCATAACGGACAGTGAGGATGGACACTCCCATCTTTTTGAAACTTTCTAGATCCAAACCGTACATACAGTGAATCCTAAACGATGGTTAACAGAAAAATCAAAGATCAACCTGATCCAAAACTTGGGTGGACCAAAAAAAGATTTCAATCCCAGTCTCTCTCATCCCTACTTTTCCTGCGGTGTGGCCCACTTGAGGTTGGGTCAACCTTTTTTTTGAGCTGATGTCATAACATGAGCAGCCACAGATGATAGACGGAGTAGATGTCACACACGTATCACGGTGGGCCCCCACATAGCTCACGGGTTCCCTACAACTGTTGCATGGTACTTCAAAACAGGTGTATGGCACGTGGAAACCCGAGCACAATGACCGTCCATGCATCATCACCGATAAACGGTACTCGTATTTCCTTAGAAAGGAAGGAGAGAGAGAGAGAGAGAGAGAGACTACTTATAAATGTGTGGTTGCAAACACCTCATCCTACTTTCTAGTGATGACATCCACCGATCTATATCCGTTGCTGTTTTTGTCATCTTTACCTTAAAGATTTTGCCTTTATCACATGTAGCAGGCGTGCATGCATGAGGTGCATTGCTCCCACGTTTAGTGGGCCCCACCACCGTGGATGGTGACAAAACGCACATATTAGACAATTGTGTCCTTTTTTTCGGCCTCAATCAGCCATCGGATGACACGATTCTTGGGAGATTGATGTGTGGCCCACCACTGCCCGACTATGGAATTCCTTGTACATGCACACGCCGACCAATCCTAAAACATCATCACATGCATTTGAAAGTGAAGAGGAGTTGCTCCTGTCAAATTTCATGATAATTCCAAGCCAAAGCTTGGTGGGTCCCACCATGATATATATATTATATCCACTCCATCCATTCACTTGTATATATCATTTTTTGTAGTGTGGTCCAGTTGATCTTTGAATCTGCCTTATTTTTTGGCCCATGCCCTAAAATGATATGTACTAATGAATGTATGGAATGGATATAACATATATATCATGGTGGAACCCACCAAGATTTGGCTTTCTACTTATCATGAAATCTGATAGGGACATGGATTGTGTACCGACAGTTTCAGTAGCCAGGTGGCTCGGTTAGCCCGCATGTGATATATATATATATATATATATATATATATATATATATATATATATATATATATATATATTAATTATGGAGAATAAGTTTGTAAATGAGGGAGATCCAAATCTAAAGTGAACTATATTACAAGAAAACAGTGGAGATTGAATGCCCGCTGTTAAAAACTTTCAAAAGCTCATTTTAATGTTTATTTGTCCACACCTTGATAATGCAAATATCAGCTTAACTCAAAACTTTTGTTGTCGCTAAGAAGTTTCTAACGGTAAATGTTCAATCACTGCTCTTTCCTATGAGATTTGGATCTGCCTCATTTTTTTGGCTCATTACGTAAAATAGTTGGGAAATTTTGATAAAAGCATAGAAATTACATATATCATGTCATGATGGGCCATGGAACACTTGAATAACAACTACAAAAGTAGAGATAATCTCATCACTCCTGCAGACAGCAGGAGTCTCAACACCTGGTCGGGTACCCATAGGTGGTGAAATCCAAATCCCACTACGGTCTTATCAGTCCTTTAATTCTACATTTAAGATTTATTAAGTAAATACATCTCTTTATTTATAAATAGAATGATCAAGTGATGAAGGCCATTGAATTAAATAATGCTTATCTCTATCTCCTTTTTTTTTCTTGAGCTTAGCAGTCTCTGTCTCATTCAATCTTTTTTTCATATTTCTTTGGAATTCAAAAAGAAAGAAGCCCACAAGTGGGACCCATGGGCTCATCTCCAACATAGACCACATCCAACGTCAAGCTCACAATTTGGACGGTTTGGATTGCATGACACGTGGTATGGTTGCATGCATATGTTTAATAGGATGCCCTTTTATGTTGAGGTCTTTTTTGTCCATTTCAGTCCCCCACGTGCTCTTTTTTGTTCTTACTCTGAAACAAAAGAAATCCCATATCAGCTATGGGGCCCATGGACTATATCTTTGTATGCTGACGTGGACGTAATCTTAGTTGAGATCTGTCTTGGTAACGTTTTCATTATAGATTTTTTATGGACACGTGTTAACATGGCAAGCCATCCAAATCATAGGCCCCACTGTAGATGGTCGGATGATACTAACCATTTGATTCCTTGTTTCAATTTAAACGGCTATTGTTGCGTTTAACCGTCCATACTCGATGTATGATCTATCCCATGCAACACATGATTTGGACGGTCTGGATTGGTGTGCATGAATGCCACACCTGCAAATTCTTTAGCACATCTGACCCGTGCATCAGGTGGGACACGCCAAATAGATAATCGGACTGCTATTGTGTGTTTTCAGGCTATTTCACTATCATGTATGCTACACAAGCACAAAATAAATGGACGGCTAGGAAAGCTCGCAACTTTTTTTCCATGTCCGCAAATTTTTTCGTGCACGTGTAGCCCAACTGATAGCCATGTACACTTGACTTTTTGTACAGATGATCTAAGCCGTAGGTGTCACTTGATATACAGAATCACAGATCTCTGCCCTACACGTATTCCTAGTTGGCATGTGAGGCAGCCAACATACGATAACCTTCCAACCAATCCATGTGAACTTCACATGCAAACGTGCCCACATAGATAGGCGTTGACGATGTCAGAGTTGTGCAATATGTGAGCCCACCATGAAGAATATTGGCCTAATAATCATACTAGTTCACTCATCAGGTAGGGCTCATCTTTCTCACGGCTCAGATTTTATACACGCGTGACATTAACATCTGATCGGTTATGAGCGGTACGGTTGTATCGGCCCGAAACAGCCTGACATATGTGCGATGGACCCGCCAGCTACCTAGACTGAAAGCTCTGTGGCCCTCAGAATGATGTATGTGCTTTATCCACGCCGTCCATCCATTTTTCTAGATTATTTTAGGATATAAGCCCAAAAAATAAGGTCCATACAAAGATCAAGTAGATCACACCGTATGAAACAGCGAGAATTGAACTCTAACCTTTGAAAATTTATCAAGTTTATTTTTATGTTTTCCCTTCATTCATGTCGACAAACAAACATCACTGTGGACCCTAGAAAGGTTTCAACGGTGGACGTCATTGTACCCACTTTTTTCTGTGTTGTGATCCATTCGAGATTTCCATGTGCCTTTTTTTGGGTTCATTTCCTAAAATGAGCTGAAAAAAAATATATATGGACCCCGTGGATAAAACAAATACATCATGGTGAGCCCAAAGAGCTTTGACACCAGCTAGTTGTCTTGTGTTGAGTTCCGCAGCCAAACCCCGTGAGGACTCTTGAGAATACTTGTCCATTCCACAAGACTAGCATGCTAATAAAAAATATATATATAAAAAATATATTTTAAAAAAATTATTTATCAGAGAGGCCAAACGGTGACCTTTAACACGGGCCGTTCATTTAACCGTTAATCTCTTTCTTATATGTGAAGTCAGATGATGAAAAAGCATACTGATTTTTTAGCTAAGAAATATATACATTGAGATTATTATGATCATCGGCTTGGATCTTACTTGGGTATGCCACGTGGACATGTACTAGAAGCACAGTGCCGAGAAATTGTACTCACTCATTCACTTTACCTTTACTCGCTAAGCGGATTGCGTCCTGCACCCGCCTGTACAGACTACCGTCTAGGCAGAGGCTCTGTGGGGCCCAAAATGATCTATGAGTTTTATCCACTCCTTCCATCCATTTTTCCAGATCATTTTATCATATGAGACCAGATATAAGATAGAAAAGAAGCTCAAGTGGACCACACCACAGAAAGAAGTAGTGGTAGTGACACTCACCGTTGAAACCTTCCCAAGGCCCATCATGACGTTTATTTTCCATCTAACCTGTTCATAAGGTCATATAAACTCGGACGAAGGGAAAAGACAACTATCATATTAATTCAAAATTTCTGTGTATTTCAAGAAATTATCAATGGTGATAATTCAATCCCCACTTTATGGTCCACTCGAGCCTTGGATCTACCTCATTTTTTTTTCACATTCTAAAGTTATATGTAAAAATATATGTACGGCTTGGATAAAGACCATATATCATTTTGGGCCCACAAAACCTTGCCTGGACGGATTATCGTTCAAGCGGTGGCAGGACGCAGTCCGCTTAGGTAGTACCTACCTGGGAAGCAATCACATAGATATACCTGTGCCAGAGCTCTATGGAGTACACAGAGATGTCAATGAAAAATCCACTCCGTCCATCTGTTTTGAAAGTCCACAATAGGATACGGATTTAAAAATCAGACACATCCAAAGCTCATCAGGGTCACGCCAATGAAACAGTGGAAACAGAAACATCCACCGTTGAAACCTTCTTAGAGCTTACCATGATGTTTATATGCCATCCAAACGGTTCATATGGTTATTCACACTCAGATAGACTGCAAGAACAAATATAATCCTAGTGCGAAACTTCTGTCAACTGCAGGATTTCAATCCCCACTGTTTCGTTTGATATGGCCCCCATGAGTTTCGGATCTGCCTGATATTTAGATTCATTTCCTATCGTTGTCATCCAGAACAGATGGACGGAGTGGATTTATCACGGACATCTCTGTGGGTCCCCCACACATCACAGAGTACAGGAATATTTCTCTGACGAGGATCACAGGCAATCCGCGTCCACCCACATGACCATGGAAGATTTGAGCAGAAGATCTGTTGCTCGAAACGTTAATCTCTAGATTGATTGAATTAGTATGTATGGTTCATCTTTCCCTGCAATGGATGCTCTTATATCAAAATAGAATTCCCATCATGATGGTGGGCCACCTCACTAATGCATGCCACGTATGGATTTCATCATAGATTCCATAGCAAACATAGCCAATGTGCTGTTGACGCGGATGCCTCGTTACTAGGCTTGGAAATTCTAATCTTTAGGAATGATCACATACAATACTTTTGAACTGTGTGGGGCTCACTGCGATGCATGCGGACCATCCAATCCAACCATTGTACGTTCCAATCAATGTTAGATTTGGATACCCAAATACAGACCGATCTATAACTCAGGTGGACCACGCCAGAGAGAAAAATGGGGGAACATTAGGAGGGGACGCCCACCATAGAAACTTCCATATGGAATGTGGAGTCCTTAGTGTTGTGAATATACCATCAAACCCATTCACCATTTTCTCCCTGCCAGGATTAAGGGACATACAGAAACTTTGGACATTAAAAACTCTAGATCGACCACAAGATGTAAGTATATAGGTTGTAGGCTTGATTGTGGATTTCTCCGTGTCGTCCCATCTGAATTTTTTTTATAGTGATGATTTTGGTATATGTTTCCCATGATAAATCTCACCAGATGCACGGTTTGGATTCTCTATACACATCATGGGTGGGCCCCACATACCTGGAACTCATGGTAATTTCCATGCGTTACGATGCATGTGATCATTCCCAGTTTGCTAAGCCCAACTTTGGGTAGAATCCTGCCGACCCGCACGCAAGAACACGTGCCAATATGGCAAGTGTGTACGGAATTTGAACTTTCTATCAAGTGGGTCACTCTATTTAGGTCTCCTGGCGTGAAATGTAGGCCGTTTCGCACAAGTGGGCTCACCTTTCGGCAATCCAGACCGTTCATTTCGGTGAACCCATTCTACAGGAACGGTGCCGTGAAGATCTCCATGGACCCATCTTAGCCGTGCATTCAGTGGATTACAAATTGACAGCTTGATCTGAGCTCCCCATTTAACCGAAAAAGATCAATCGAGTGGCAAAAATCTTTTGATGGAGCTATTCTTGGATGAGTCCCATTCATGATGGGGCCCATATTATGAACGGTCTCGATCGCGGTGAGGTTAGGCACACCAGGATCCCTACTAGTGAGGCCACGTCCATGTCTGCAGAGGAAGCGGATTGCATCCGAACCCCAGTCGTAACATAAACCGTCCGAGCAGAGCTCCTGGGGGGCCCACCATGATTTATCTATTTATCCACGCCGTCCATTAATTTTATCATATCATTGTAATATATGATTCCAAAAATGAAGCAGATCAAACGATCAAGTTTGCTTCACCAAATAGTGAGCTTGGGCTGCATTAAATGCAAGAGATACTCTTGTGTGGTCCACTTGAGCGTTCGATCTGCCTCATTATTTGGATCCTACATCTGAGAAAATGGATGGACGGCGTGGATAAACAGATACATTACGGTGGGCCCCACAGGAGCTCCGGTCGAACCGCTTATTGTCCCACCGGGTTCGGACGCAATCTGCTTACGTGGGTTGTATAGTACATAAAACAAGAGTCTGTCTAAAATGGGAGTTTGGTTTTTTTTATGAATTCCACTCAGCAAAAGCTTCTATGTAAGCTTGTAAAATAGGAGTGAAAGTGTCACTTTCTTTGAAACCATTTTTCAACTGTAAAATGTGGGAAGTTACTACTTCAGTTGGACAGTTCACAAATTTTGCTATGATTTTATTTTTATTTTTTTAATCTTACCTCTGTTGGGAGTCATTTTTATGGAATCTTAAAAAGGTTACCAATATAAAATATTTATAAATGATGATAATGGGCCACTGAGATGGTACCAATTAGAGCTAGGCATCGAGTCGAGTCGGACCGAGTTAGAGCTTACTTGACTGATCCGGTTTTGAAATGGGCTTGACCCGAACACGATCCGACTCAATACCGAGTCTAGCATGCCTAACTCGATACGAGTGCAGTCGGGCCTGGACTGAACCGGACCAAGTCCAATCCGATCAGAAGTACTAAGCCGGATCAAGTTGGCACCAAGTCGGATTGAGAGATGATGGAGAGAGAGAGAGAGAGAGAGAGAGAGAGAGAGAGAGAGAGAGAGAGAGGAGGAGGAGGAGGGTGATGGTAGGCGGTGGTTGCCGGGCTTGGAAGAGGAAAAGGAGGAGGATGAGGTAAGGAGGGAGTGGAGAGGAGAGAAAAGAGGAGGAGGAGGAGGAGGAGGAGGTGGAGGGTGGTTGCCGGGCTTGGAAGAGGAGGAGGATGAGGGAGGGAGAAAGAGAGGTTGGGATCGGGTGGGGGTAGAGTTAGAGAAACGAGTGGAGTCAGGTTTTGAATCGAGTCGAGTCTAACTGAATCAAGTTTCAGGTTAAGTTGGGTCGAGTTACTAGGTAACTCGAACTCGACTCAGTTTGAGTTCGGATTGGGCGAAGCTTACTCGGTTCAGACCAACTCACTCATTTGATTTGGGTCAAGTTAGCTGGATTGAGTCATCCTGTGCCCACCTCTGGTACCAATCCACTATCTCACTACCATCTGGCCTTGGAGAATGGATGGTCCACATTGATTATATAAGAAAATGTTTAATCATTGATATGAATCGTTCATCATCTACAGCAAGCCTTTGATTGTCTATCCTTATCAAAAAGCACTTTGATTGTATGATTTTGACCGTATAATCAGTGAACGGACGTTTTATAATGATGATACTAGAAAAGGGGTTCATTACTATGGACCAGCGGCCCTTTGAAGGCTTATCACAAGGAAATTGCATGTTGGATGGATTATCTTAACTTTTCATTACGTTACTGGGAGAATGGATGGTCATGTTGGTTATACTAGAATGTCTAGTCATTGATCTAGACCATTTATCATGTATGTCCAATCTAAGACGTGTGTCCAACCTTAGATGGCCCATCCATCTCAAAAATCACTTTAATTGGATAACCATGTAGTGAATGGATTGAAGATTGGACGGTTGATATTCGTCATACTAAAAAAATGCCAGTTCATTAATAAACACTGTAAGTAATGTACCTTTGGTGGCCCTGTCAAAAATCAATTTGATATGGTGATCCTAGACATATGATCTATTGTTTGGAGAATGGATGGTATATGTTAATTATACTACAAGGTCCAATCATTAATCTACACCATCCATTATCGACCCACCTTTAATGGGTCAACAAATACTTGGCTAGGAGCATCAAGATTAAAATGTCCGAGTCACCAAGCTGATTAGATACAAGTCAATTCGAGTTGGAATTTAAGCTGATTAAAATGTCCGAGTCATCAAGCTGATTAAAATGTTAAAATGAAGAAAATAAATTTAAAAAATAAAATCAGGAAGAATCTTCTAACAGACACGCTCACACACATGCATGCAGGCAGGCAGGCGGGCGCACACAGTGTGTGTGTGTGTGTGTGTGTGTGTGTGTGTGTGTGTGTGTGTGTGTGCTGGTGCTTAATAGCTTGTGACTAGCATTCCAGCCCAAGCTCGGCCAGAAGCCGGCCAGTCCAAAAACCTGATAGGCTAGCTCAGCCCATTGACAACCCTAAAATCCAATCCATTAATACATAGGGTTGGGTTCGGGTAGGTCAAAGGGAGTTTTCTTAAGGGTTGAAATGGGCTGAGCTAACCGGCCTTCAAGGGCTTGGGCTTGAGCCACTATGGGTTGGCTGGTCTTAAAGCTTGAAATCTAGGCCTGTTGTTCGAGCCACTAATGACATAAAGCCCACCCCGCCCACTCTTTTTACCGTGTTAACATATATTATAGAGCTCATATACTAGCATACACAATAATGTAAAGAATTTTAATATTCTTTTAGAGTGTAATAATACACAAGCACTTATAAACCGTTTAAATTGCATAAGTTAAATATTAAATAGAATATTAACACACTTATTTAAATCCATGCCTATGGTGAATGATTGGATAAAGTATATAGTTGATTGATAAATAATTTTACCTACAGAGGTGTGCCATAAAAAATAACTTTCATTCTCTAAAAGCGCATGGTTCGTAAATATAACCTCACCAATTGTATATGTATCGTATATGTAACTTATCTTAAACTTATACGGCCAGCCTTGAACCCACCCTTTCCTTTAGAACGAGAGCATGGGTTAGACTAGTGATAGCCTTAGGGCACTAGGGCCCAGCTTAGCCTTGCCCATTGCACACCTACTCTACCCAGCTAGTAATAGGCTCTAGATAAGTTGATTAGTCTTAAGTTGGGTTGGTCTAATCTCTAATTCTCTATTTAATAGCATATTGACAAATCTGCATCTCAGGAACTTCTAGCTCTGGATTTTTTTCAAGAGACAACATTTTAGGGTTTTCCTCGGATATTATTGGGAGAACCTCACTTAAAATTTTATATATATATATATATATATCAGTAATTTCAAATTTTTAATCTATATCATAAATTGGTTAAAATTCTAAATGATTTTAAAGTTAGTATCACAGTAACTTTTTCCGTGAAAAATCACAAAAAATTCAAAACTGATGATATTGTGAAAATCTTGGGATACTATCTAAATATTGTAAGGTTTTCAAAATCTCTACTACATTTGTCACAATGTTAAGCGGATTTTCTCACCCAAGCGCTTGGTTTTCTTTAGGCAAGTTTCTCCACATTTGTCTAGTGACTTAATATAGGATGGGTCTAGTTAGAGCTGGGCACGGGATGACTTGATTCAACATACTTGACTTGTCCGACACATTTAGAGCCGGCTCGACCCGAACCAAAATGGTGCGTCAATCCGAACCAAGTAGACTTCATCCAATCCAAACTCAAACCGAGTTGAGTTCAGGTCACCAAGTAACTCGACTTGATCCGAAACCCAACTCATACATACAAAAACAAAAACCTAGATTTGACATTTCAGATCTAAGATGCCTTGTAGCTGATGGAGAGACTGCAATTATAGCAGGTGCACTTAGGTTCTAATCTGTGATTTCAGACTGCGGATACCCGCTGCACCTGACCTGACTCAATACCTGTGACCAATTCACACTCGTTCCACATTTAATGGTCTTCAAAGTTCTCTGACTGGAAAAGAGGAAAAAAAAAAAAAAATCAAACTCGTTCCGGGTTAGTCCAGGCTAGACGCGGAGTCAAATCAGGTCAAGCATGCTGGACTAGGTACCGAGTCGGGTCGAGTTCGAGTTAAGTCTATTTCAAAACCAAGTCGAGTCAAGTCAGCCCCAACTTGGTCCAACTCGAATCGATACCCAGCTCTAGGTCTAGTTATGGTTTATTTTAAGTGGTCCAAATCCAATCCATTTAAAAGCTGGGTTAGGGTTGGCTGTGGCGGGTCAACATCACTTGGACCTGACCTAGTAGCTTGGGTTCTTGGATAATTTTTTAACCAGCCTATTTGTTACGGGGGTGAGATCCAATTGGCTGTGTTTCATTTTAATTTAGAGATTCATGGTATCTAGACCCAACCTAGTGGTTCCAATTTCGGATCCAGCTACGCCTAACGGTTCATTGGGCGACCCCAGGCCATTTGCATCCACAAGGGCACATGCATGGGCATGTGAGCTGAGCCTTCTCTTCTCATCTATTCATCAGAAACCCAATACAAAATGGGCCCATTTTCTGTGCTATATAGCACATCACAAGCATCAAGGACTACATACTCTCATTGGTTGGGACCAACTCCCTGCTAGAAATTAAAGTGGGCCCTGCTCAACTGGAAATCTAGCCCGAAGTTCAGCATATCCGCATAAGCCTATGTAACCTGAGCTCTAATGGCGTACTGTTTCGAGCTTCATCAGCCACCTCTTCCAGTTTGCCTACAAAGGAGGTCCTCCTACCCTCATAGATTGGGGGGGGAGGTCCTCCCTCTAAATATGAGTCTTCATTCAAGTTGAAGACATAGTCTAGTGAATTATAATGATGGATGCAGAAAGGAGAGGGTGGGTTGCTCTTTGATAAAAACCTTTCTTCAGTCCAATCTTCTCCAGCTACTGGAGTGCATAAGCCCACAGTTTTCCGTTTATCCACAAAAGAAGAGCCACCCCCACCAGGCAGGTGGTCACGGGTCATAACATGCCCTTAGCACAACACTTTCATACTTTTCTACTTGTAAGCCAAGTGCTTCAACTCACCAAGCTCCATCTCGAACAGAATTGAGAAATGTTCACGAATTCTCTGCATCTCCTCTAAAACAAACACCCTAGCTGCAGTCGCAACATCAAGCAAAAAGGAAGAGGAAGGGCAATGTGGAATATTTACTGGATGTAGCGAGCCTACGAGCTACCAGAGCTTTCAACAAGTATCACTACCAGGAAGAAGGCAAGGAAGGAGATTAATGACAGGAATCTCATCAAGCCAGAACCAGCCCATCAATTCAATCCACAGCTTAATCAGTGTGGGATAAAGCAGCAGCTGAACCTCAAGAGCGGAGAGGATGCATTTCACCTGAATCTAGACTGGAACATGCAATACTATCGGTTCAACCAGTCGGCTCCACCACGTATGGAAATAGACCAAAACTCTCCATCAAATAGTCATGGTCATCTGCTTCGTGGACTTCTTTTCGATTGCATGTGCATCACTGGCTTTAATCCTCCTCAACGTTATTGTTAGGCCAACTATCAGACGGTTAAAATCGTCTCATGGACGATCTTCCTCGAGCTGCACCCAACACACCCAGGCCCAACAGATAAACAGTCTGCATCACTGACAGCAGAGATCCACTGTAAAAACTGCAGCAATTTGGGCTAAGCATTGCATATGCATCCCTGAGAAGCAAACTTACACAAAATGGCATTGGGAAATACAACAAAAAATATATATTAGAGGAAGCTTTTAAGGACCTATATGTTAACGGATGCCTTGTTTAATCAGCCCGTGAAAACAGTAATCATCCTTTCGTTTCTTTTCCTTTCGCAGATACCCTGTTCTATTTCAAAATTCAAAATCATCTCAATTAGGCAAAACCAAAACAGAGCAAATATAAGATGACGAAAACATGAGAGACAAACACTTTCCTACAACAGTGGCGAATTACAAAATTTTCAATGGCGTTCGATGAAACAGAACCTCCCCATTTTAACTACTGAAAAAAAGAATCTCAACATGGCAAGTTTCCAGCCCAGGGAAAGTCTGATCGAGCCAAGCGATGGTAGTAGTGCTTCCAAAACCCATTTCCATCAAAGGCCCTCAACCTCTGTATGCCAGGGCCTGGCTCTGAAGGTTTTGGTTGTCCTCCAACAGACGGTCATACTCGAGAAGTAGGTCCTCGGCTTGTTTTTGAAGTGCAGAGACATGAGCTTCCGCAGACGCGACCTGTTTCTCCTTTTCTTCCAGTTCCGATTTCATTTTTTGAAGCTTCTCCGTTAGATTAGAGACCTCCTCCTGGAGCAGCCTTATTTCCTGGGAAGCTCTCTCTTCCTTTTCTTTGAAATGTTTGCGCTCTTTCTGAAGTTTCTCGACTTCCTGTTTGGAAGCTCCAACTGTCGTCCTCAAACCAAATAGCTTTCGAAGATAGTGGTGCAAGCGATCAATGACGAATCCGAGAAAGAGGGTGTAACCTACAAAATCCAAATCAGTCTTAGGCTATCGTTTTTCTCATCATGAAAGAAATGGTACATTTCCGCTTGAAAGAAGGCAGATATGTGAACCCAGATATGGGAGAGCCAGCACTATTGCCAATAAAAGAAGGGATCCCCAAACCCAAGATGTGTATTAACGATGCCTATCCATTTTCCTAACGGATGGTGGTATCTTTTTCCGTCTATCAATAAGTATACATTGTTGCCAACGAAATATTAAAATAAGAAGAAATAATAATAATAATTTCCACCAATCCAACAACTCTGGAAGACCCCCAGTTTCCTTGCCTTTCAAGTTCCTACTAAGCTTGAGACCCAACTTTTTTTCAATGATAACTTGATCTTATTAACAACAAAAGCCAATAAAGACAAACTCCAACTACAAGGATGGGCAACTGAAGCAATCAAAGAGGACTAGAAGATCATCACTCCCTAAACACTCGAATGACCCCTTCTCTTAATGAAAATGTACATAACCCTATTCCGGTTTGGTCCAGTATGTTATTGAACTGACTGCAATATTCTTCTGTCCGTGAGGATCCCACCAAAGTGCCTTCAACTTCTAATAGGTGATGAACTACAACACAAAGTTTGTTCCCTAACCACCTTAAAAATAGTACTTGCAACACCCTTCAAAAGCGCTTAATTCAATATCAGACTCCAAATCTGTCCCATGCCAAAAGAAACGCCTCATTAGCATGGATAGCATTTTGCAAAATGGTTTTTTGCTGTGCTCCATCCATAATGTCCAAAGCCCCACTAGTACTAGTATGGCAAGTGCCATAATGTTTTCCTTTCAAATCCCAATGATGCGGGACCCATGTATGAAGCTAGATAATGAGTGGAGATCATTCAGGAAATTAAATTAATTAATCAAAACCCCAAAACATGCTAGCATCATCACACATCTCAAGATTCCAAGAAGAAACTATGAATAGTTCAAGCCTAAGCTAACAAACAACATCCTGCAGGGTCATTAAATACTTAAAACTAGGATCTAATGAATGTAGGGACATCCAAATAAGTCTACTTTTAAAAGGGAAAACCTGATACTACCTAGGGTTTGCTTGATTAAGATGTAGGTAAATCTAGGGTTTAGGGAATTTGGGGAAAAGTTGAAATTAGGACTTAATTAGTTCGATTAGCTAAAGGGATTTGGGGATTAAGGTTTTAACTATAAGGGATTAGGGTTTTGGATGATCGAATGTTAGGGATTTGAGGTGAATTAGGGTTTTAGGGTTTGGAAGATTTGGGGAAATTAGGAAGTTAAGGAATCTAGGGTTAGGGTTAGGGTTTAGGGTGAGGGACGATAGGTTTTTGATGGGGAATCAAAGAGATGCAAAGGGGAAAGGGGTGGCCGTACGGACCATCCCATGGGCTTCACACGTGTGGCCGAGCTTGGATGGCTTAGGGTTCATGTTCTCTAAGGTGGGGTAAAGATAAGGAAGGTTATAGAGAAGAATGGATTAGGTTTCTAGAAGGGTACAAAGATTTTGGAATGGGAAAGATGAAGATCTCAAAAGAGTACCTAGGATGGAGAAGAAATTCAACAGCTAATAGTTGGAAGCCTCGCACTCCCGTGATTGAAGAAGGGCATCACACCGATCTTCATTTCAAATCGCATGGAACAAGACTTCACATCACATGAAGAAGGAAACAATATATGCTCTAAGAAATATTTCAAAATTACGAAAAAGTCCTTATTTCATATACTTTTATCGAATTAACCATACTCCAAGAAAAAACACAGTACCTCTCACAAATAGTTCAAAAACATAAATCAAACTGAAAAATAAATCATAAGATAATACTAAGCCTATGAATCATCCATTGGGTCGCACAAGTGGCCACGATCACAATTCGACGGTGATGATGATCCCAACCAATGGTCAGAATGAAATATCGATGAAAATCAACAGTCTGATGCTCCACGGGAGGATGTCACGAAGATCTAGGCCTTAGCCAATATGCCTATCTATTATCAGGATGGAAAAGCCATTATCTATTATTTGGGTGGTTACATCATTTTGGTTTTTTGGTTAAATCGGCCTTAGCCAATTTATCCATGCCCCTGCATCAATGCCCTGTGCAAGCGTTGTTCACACGTTAAGACGATTCAAAGAGATTTTGCATGGCATGGGGCTGAAAATAAAAACAAGTTCCACCTTGTCAAATGGGCAAAGGTATGTAAACCAAACGAACAAAGAGGGACAGGGATCAAAAGCCTTTTTATGAATATGGCTCTTCTAGGTGAATGGCTATGACAATTGTGTGTGTGTGTGTGTGTGTGTGGGGTGTTGGGATTTCCTTTGTTACTAGGGCCGGCTCTTAGATTCAATTCTGGTTGGATAGGAAGGATGGGGAGAGGCCCATATTCATAGCTTTTCCTTCTCTATTTAGATTAGTTGTGGAGGGATCTTTCTTATACCAATGCATCTCGACTCTCAAGGGTAGGAGACAATGACGTGTGGTCTCCTAGATTTCAAAGAAACCCATCAGACGAAAAATTGTTGATTATTTTAGTCTCATGGGCATGCTTCAGGGTCAACATTTACCATCAATACACAGGATAGGTGGATGTGGGGTTTGAAAAATTCATGCCAGTTCAAGGTTAAATTGTTTTCCCATGAGATTTTTGCCTGTTCTGATCCAGATCTTATTCATTTCGTATGGAAGTACAAGAGCATTGCATGTTCTGGCCTTTGTATGGCTTGTTTAGAAAAATAAGGTTCTAAATATTATGATGATTCCAAATGGTTGTGTTAAGCGTTGCAAAGACGGTAGCCCACTTGTTCTTACATCGTGCCTTTGTACAAAAGATTTGGAACAAACCCTCCAAGTTATTTGGTGTGGATTGGGTTATGTCATTATCTATTAGGAGTTTTTCATGGCGTGGAACAGTAGCAAATGGGGTAGAATTGGATGACTTGTCTTTGGCGGCTCACTCTTTTGGCAACTGGTGATTGATATGGTTCAAAAGGAACAACAAAATATTTCGAGACAAGTTGTGCAGGCCAAGAGAATGATTTGTAAACGCTAAACGGATGTTCCATTGAGTGGAATAGATTGTATAAAGAGTTTGTAACCAGACCGTTGGATATCTTGAGAGGTTATTGGGGATATTAATTTCTTTAGTATTATTTGGCTAAACCTTTTCAAACCCTTTGTATCCTTCAGAAATTTTCCTAATAAATTTTAGTTGCCCCTCAAAAGAAAAGATTTTAGAACTAAGACATGACAAGAGGGCCATAAGATCATCAATTATGATAAATTTCTAAGTAGGAAGTTTTTTTTTTTAAGGTGAAGAAAATTTTATTCGAAAAGCCCACCCTAGCAATGTCTAGGTGGGAAAAGAATATAGCCCAAGCGTCATGCAACCCAGGAAAAAAAAGGTTATAGACATCGATAACTTCCATATGAGAAGCCCATCCCACCACTTCCATCATAACCTTCCTCACCACCTCATAGATAGAACTGCTCCTTTTTTTGAAGCAACGGCTATTCTTTCCCTCCAAATTACCTACCACACAGCCATGAAAACAAGACACCAAACCATATAGCCCTCCTTCCCAACCCCTCCCCCATGCCAAGCTCACAAAAGGACCACACAGCCATGAGAGCAAGACGCCAAATCATATTCCCCTCTATCCCAACCCCTCTCCCATACCAGGCCCACAGAAGGCAGTTGACATCGGTTGGCATCCCAACGAAATTTTGAAATGAGTGAGACAGTGCTCCCAGCCTCCCACACTTTTTGAGCAAAGGAGCAATGGATAAATGGGTGACCATTGTTTCAACCTCATTCATGCATAAGATGCGGATGTTGGGGAAAATCCTAAATCTCTTTTGGAGGTTATCAATAGGAAACACCCTTTTTTCCCCCCAGCAACCAAACAAAAGCCGCTACTCTTTTTTTACTTTTTTCTTTCCTCCTTTTTTTTTTTTTTGGGGGGGGGGGGGGAAAGGGGGGGGTGGCGGCGTAGCTATCAGCATGCCATACCATCAAATCTTTCTCACCCACAATAGGGTGATGGGCCTACAACCACAACTGGTCCAAAAGCTTGATATAGCCACCCACTTCATCATCTGATAGGTCCCTACAACATGGAGGCGACGCACTACATAAGTGCCACAAGAGGAGAAACGGTGAGCTACCATTATATTCCTCTCTGGAGACAAAGTGAGCCAATCTTAGGAACTCTTCTTAAAGCGACCTTCCTCCAAACTACGCATCCTCCTAAAACCGAACACACCTCCCATCCCCAAGCGAGATGGATTCCCTGAAATTAGGGGTCAATGAGACAATTGCCTTTTGAATACCAGAAGCCCTATATAGTGAAGAATCCCCCCCACTCCCAAGTGCCATACTTAGTGGTTGTTACATCTCTCCACATTCTTTCCTCTTTTGTGTCAAACCGCCACAACCACTTACGTGGCTATTACCTCTCTCCACATTCTTTCCCCTTTTGTGTGAAACCACCATAACCGCTTGCCTAAAAGTGCTAGGTTCATGGTCCCCACCACCTTGATACCCACTTCACCTTCCATCACAGACTTGCAGACATCTTCCACTCCATCTTCCACAAAGAAAGCAATCGATCAAACGCACGAATCCAATTCTCCATTTTTTCCTATATCCCATCCTCCCCGACAAATAACCTAGGAAGTCCCAATCAACATGATCATAAGCCTTTTCAATGTCCAACTCGCATACCACATCCTTTGCCCACCCCAAGTAAACTACATGTGGGGCCCCACGTTTGGGGATACAAATTGTCAATATGATACTAACCGTGTGAACTATTTCATGTTAAAAGTTGACCCTTGGCTGTAATTTTCCACTTCCATCACATGGCAAGTATCATTTAATAGGGTGGATCTTACGAAAAAAATCATCCTACTTGTAGTCTTGTACTGTTGTTAGGTCAAACGGAGGGGAAAAAAAAAAAAAAACTCTCAGGACTTGGGTGGAGATGGTAAGAAAAGACTTGGTAACCTATGGTCTAACTGAAGTTATGGCCCTTGATGGAGTGGAATACCATAAAAGGATTCATGTAAGCCAACCCCAATTAGTTGGGATAAGGCTTAGATGATGATGATGATCTCTCAATCAAGCATCATATATGCGGCACAGGAAAGTTGCAGGAAAACAATTTCCAACAATTGTTGTGAGTATAGGCAAAGAAAAACAAATTTTTCCGGCAACTTTCCCTTCACATGCAAAGTTATGAGCCCTAAAGATGATTTGGTGTTGAATATGCACAAAAAACAACAAGCAGATAAAAAAACCCAGTCAAAACAGTAGAAAGAGTCTCACTTACCCCTGTTTGTAAATAAGAATCCATCAAAATGATAAAGAAGATGGAAAACATGTTATGGCATCTCACCAAAATAGTTTGACAGAATCTCGCCACCAAAGACTGAAGATTCGTTCCTCAAAAACATCCCATCATATAAGTATATCAAATGTTTTTAATTTCCATTCGTCTATGCATAAAAGAGACTTTTACTTATGCATACATACATTTTCCCCAAGAAAAATAAATACTAATCTGATACTAACAATTCCTCAACTCTGGTCCCAACCATCTTATCTAGTAATATTAATAATGATTAGAATTCCCATAATTGATATCAGAATTGCATGCTTTCAAACTGGAAAATTTCCTATCCAAAATTGCATGCTTTAATATGGAACAAATTTCATCATCACCATAGCCTTGTCACAACTACTTAGTATTGGCCTTACAAAATCCTGCTTTTTGCATCATTCCTAACGCCTTATCCTTGGTGAGTGAACCAGCTATCAGAGTTCATATCCTACCACTTCAATCCAAGTCTCCTTTCATCCTATTTTAGGAAGTGAGCCACAAAATAAGTAATAAAAATGCTAACAAACTACTATCGCAAGAGACTTGTTCAACAATTGACTCAAGAACTAATTGATGCTATAAAAAAAATTAAACCAACCACATGTGCTAGTGGACTCATAGACCGACTAGATCACTTGTGTCAGGCACAGATTGATTGACCATTCACATACTACTCATGGACCAATCACACCATCATCAAGGGCCCTACAAAACCATTCAAGATACTGTGAGGAGCTGGGGACATTATTTGGGATGAAATGGGTGTATTGATGAGGAAGGTGTTTTTCGGACAGGCAAGAACGTGTGACTCATATGAGGCAGAGACTAGACTAATAGTGCCCTTTGGATAGGAGTGAAGATCTCATCAGCAGCGGTAATCATCAAGGGAGATTTGGCTACCATTATCAAATGGGCAAGATCCTTGGGTCTCCACTTATTGGATTTGGCATATTGATTCAAGGAGATCACGGTCATGTCTGGGAGTAATGAGGTAAGTTTTTCTCACATCGGGAGAGCTGTGAAATGTGAATTCGAAGGAAAAACCCATAAGCTCGTGAGGAGGTCCTTAGCCCTTCCCTAATTGGGAAAAGCATGCCCGTTCTTGTAATCTCGCAATATTTGACTTTCACATAACTTGGAGAGAAAGAGAGAGAGGGGGGGGTGACTCCTATCTCCTTTAAAAAAAATCAGAAATTTTGTATATTTATTCCTCAGGCTTTGATTGTTGGACCAAGTGTCGTTTGCTCTAATATGACTGATAATCCATACCAGCAAGAGAGTTTGTGCTGATCAAGCTTCAAAACCATACATAGATTCACAAAGTTCCCATGTCCATAAAATTTCGTAGAACGTGCATCCTATGATGCCATGAGGAGAAGTTCTAGGGCTTTTAAGGGAAAAACTGAAACAAATACAAAGATACTCATTGGACCACATCTTACAAGTGTCCATTTAGAATCCAAAACTGATGACTAAGCATGATATACTTATCTGAGTGTCCTAGAAAATGAGACCTCAATCACAGTTTGCGACAGTAGAAGCACATCCACGAATCAAAACAAAAAGGCAAATGATTACCCATCAAAATCGCATTCGAACTTTATCAGGGTTAACAACTAAGAACGACTCTGGGTCCTTATGGCTCCATGGTAGACCCTGTGGGTTTCAACACTGAGGTCATGGGTTTGCGTACCCATGTGGTGTGTGTGGGTGTGTGGGAAAAAAAACTAAGAACGACTGGGATCTTATTACCAACCCTCACATTAGGAGATTCTTAGGTTGTTTACTTACATTCACAAAAATTCCCCAAGAATGAGTTGTTTTTACCAAATAGTGTGCCATTAAGTTCCAATCAAGTGCATTTCCACCCACTTGCTTTGGATGATTTCCAGGTGCACAAGCCAGCCTATGATGAGCCTAGATATAGATGCTTGGACATGGACATGAATACTTTGAGCAGATAAGACTGTCACACAAATACAAGCTACTCATATTTACACCATGATAATTTTTATTTTTATTTTTTGAGGAAAGAGAGACATATACCATCATTAGTTTTATGAACCTAGTGTAGGATATGTTTAAATTGTTTCTCCATCAGTACCTATGAAGTATCCAGTACCAATATCAATATTCTATCATGTTAACACTAAAGCATCTGGGTTATCTACAGCATGCACCTAGACACAGCCCGCAATACACATATATGATTTGCAAACATAATCACAGGTTTCCCAATATATCACAAAGTACGTGTACAAAGAAACATATTTGTATGTATGTATAGAAGGTCTTTGCAGCATCGGCAACATAAAAAAACTAAAATCAATTATTGTGTTCCATTGCGACAACTGTCATGGCTATACTGTTTTCGAATCCAATTATTACCCACCATAGAATATATATCCAAAAGAAGAACACACGCCCACACGCACGCACGCACATATATATAAAGTCACGCTCACCTGCACACCTTTTTACATGCACACTCGTGAGATGAGTTCTCGAAAAGTTCTCACGAGTTCTCATGAGAACTGCTGCGCAGGTGAGCATTTCACCACACACACACTCACATATATGTGTGTGAGTAGAGAGAGAGAGAGATGAGTTCTCAAAATTTTCTCACGAGTTCTCGTGAGAACTGGTGCGTAGGAAAGCATTTCACCACACACGCACACAAATGTGTGTGTGTACATATACATATACATATATATTTAGATATATGTATATATATAGAGATATATGTATGTATGTATGTACATACTATACATATATACATACATATCTATCTATATATGTCTATACATATATACATATATATCTATCTATATATGTATATAGATGTGTGTGTGTGTACACATATAGTTATATGTATGTATATGTATCATGTATGCATGCATGTGTGTGTATACACATATCTACACACACACACACACACACATATCTATCTATATATGTATATAGATGTGTGTGTGTGTGTATTAGTCGACCTACATTATTACAATTAGGGGTATATATATTAATCAACCTACATTATTACAATTAGGGGTATATATATTAGTCGACCTACATTATTACAATGAGGGGCAACAATGGGTCGGGTCAGCCTGCAGGTCAACTGCCCTGACCACCCTGTAAGCCGGATTCCAAAACCAACCCACCCATATGGGTTATTGATGAGCTGGGAAGATGACTGTACTAGAAACAAAATATTAGTAGAGTTTTTATCCTTGGACACCTCAATGATTGTAACACTTACTACTGGTAACACAGCAGCTGTTGCAAGTGCTTAGTCTAATTTGGGACAGCTAGGGTCAGGTAGGGTCGATTCCAAACCAATTATAATTCAATGGCTCAGTGAATTTTAAGCTGGTCAGGTCAGGCAAAAATTCTTGGCCTGTTTAATAAACAGTAACCCTGACCTTACCCAAACCAGGCCCATTGCCACCTCTAATCACAATCAAGATCTCTATCCGTGATAGTTTCTTTCGGTTCAATGGTGTCATCTTACACGATCCAGGAAAAGACAATTTCCAGAGTATCAACCAACATAATTCAAGCTTACAATTTTCATAGTCACAGCCACAGTCTTTTCTAAAATGTATTTACCACCCAATAACAAATATCCCAAGGATACTTTTCGATTTTGGTTTGGCCCGAAACACCTGTCCTTTCATTTGGGTTAGCATTCTTTGCAGGTGGGGCTCATATTTCAGTAATCCAAACCATTCTTTGTCAATCTTCACTGTGGATTAGAAATGGACAAATCCCCTCCATCTGACATTCCCAGCTATCTGATCAGTGGAACTGTCTGCTTCTTTCTTCCTAACCATCATACATTTGAAGACTAGTTATAAGATGTCTCGGCCTGTCCAATGGTGGGGATCTTTAGGGGTCGTTTGGATGGTGGTAAATGGTTCACGTTGCAAGTGATTTACTAGTAAATCACTTAAAGGTTGTAAATGATTTACAGCATGTCTGTTTGGCTCTACGTTGTTAAATCATTTACAGTGTTTAGATAGCCTGTAAATGGTAAATGAAATATGCTTTATATGCTTTCATTCAAAAAAATAGAGCCGTTGCCATCTCCTCGTTTACTAGTAAATGAAAACATTCATTTTTGCTGGTAAATGAGAAGGGGGCTTTGCTAGTAAATCATTTACAAGTAGTAAATGATTTACAAGCGAATTAGAGCATCCAAACACAAGTAGTAAATGATTTGCTAATAAATCATTTACTACTTGCACCATTTACCACAATCCAAATGACCCCTTGCAGCATCCCCAATTCATAAGAACGGCCCACCACGTGAATGATTCAGATCACTGAAAGATCAGCTGAGGTGGTAATTCACAATTCTTCAATCTAACAATGCAGAAAGCATAATCACACGTGATTACAACGGATGGTACGAAACCAATACAATATTTAATTAAAAAAGAGGGGAAAGAGGAAAATAGCAAAGGCAAGCCGTACCCATGAGCGACGTCTCGAGAAGATGGGTCCTCCAGAGGACCTGATCCATCGGTGTGACGGTCCCAATCTTCGAACCCCGGTCCTGTATTTTCAAAATGCTCATGACACTCGATGCCAGGATCACCGACAACGTGCAAGCCAGTGTCTTCACCGTCGCCGGACCCTTCCCAGTTTTCAATTGATCCAATCCCCTCATTGCAAGCTCCCTCAACGGCCCGATTTTCACCATCAGAAGCAAGGCCACCACACCCTCAGCGAAAAGAACCAGAAATAACAGTGGAATCATCTCTCCTTACCCAAACACCCCACTTCCTTAAAATTCAAAAAAAAAAAAAAAAATCCTAGAAATGGAGACAAATGCCCATGTATTTGAAATATATGACAACAGGTGTAAATGGCAATAAAACTCAGCAACAAGGGTGTAAAAGAAAGAAAACCCACTTCCTTAAAAATTAAAATATAATCCTAGAAATGGAAACAAATGCCCATGTATTTGAAAGATGCAATAACAGGGGTTAAAATGAAAGGAAACACAACAACAAGGTTCTAAAAGAAAGAAAACCCACTTCCTTAAAATTAAAATATAATCCTATAAATGAAAACAAATGCCCATGTATTTAAAAGATGCAATAACAGGGGTAAAAATGAAAGAAAACACAACAACAAGGTTCTAAAAGAAAGAAAACCCACTTCCTTATAAATGAAGTTAATGGGCATGGATTTGAAAGATACGAAACCAGTGCGTAAAAAGAAATAAACCCCACCGAGAATGAGGTAAAATGAAAGAAAACCACCACTTCCCGGTTCCCAAAAGGATCTCCGCGAAATGGTGACAGAGAGGAAAATGAAAGAAAATCCAGCAACAGGGGGTAAAATGAATAAATGAAAATCCGCTTCCAAAGCTCTGCCAGGAAGCTGCCGGTGAGAAGAGAAGAAAAGCAGCTACGAGGGTGTAAAGAAAGAAAAAGAAAGGAGGGAAGAGGAGAGACTTTGATACTCGGAGAGAGAGAGAGAGAGAGAGAGAGTGAGTGATAGATGACACTCAGGTATTGAGAAAATACTCAGATACTGCATAAACGTTAGACAAATAATTCTAGGCTGTCCAGAACGTAGGTCCAGTTTATATGTATTTTGAATAAAAATTAAGATGATTTTGTTATCTGACTACCAGATCGGTGGATATTCATTGGACGGTTGAAAATAAAAGATATTGGACGGTCTTTTTCCACAAAAATTGTGCGCGGATCTGAGATTGGGATTGTTCAACCAAATTTGACTTCGGGACTGTGACTAAACAGCGGTTGGTTCCACAGTCTAATCGTTTGATTTCGAGTAAATGTATGCATTTTTGTGTAATTTATTGAGCGCCTGTGTAACAATTGTCGTACACTGCCAGTGTATCAAGTTAACTCCTAAAAATATATAGAGGTGAGAGTTTCTGCTGTGACACGCAGAGTTGTAATCGAGCCCAACTGAGTCCACGTTGGCACAGCTTGGCTTGGTTCGGCAGCAGCTTACCTCCCCCAAGTTTGGTTGGGCTCAATCCGCGAGCTTAATTGGCTAGATCGACTTGATCCGGTCAGCAACTTTGGTCAGCTCAGAGTTAGGTTTGAGCTCGAGCTTTCGACTCCAATTTGATTTCAAGCTTTCAAGTCTAGTGTTGATTTTTTGCTTTTTTATACATGCAAACCCTTTTTATTATATATAATATAATATATTAATTAAGTTATATATATATATAATATTATATAATTAAGTTATAACTCAAGTCGAGCTGAATTGAGTCAAGTTCAAGCCAAGATTCGAGTTGAGTCGAGTTGAACTCAAGTCAACTGGAGCTTGGTTCAAAATTCTTTTGAGCTCAAAAAATTAACTCAACTCGGTACAAACCTAGCTTCAAGTCGAACTGAGTTGAGCTTATTTGAGCTGAACCGAGCGAATTAACCAAGCTAGCTTTGTTCATGTCCAACTCTAAATGTGCCATGCCCGTTTATATGCAATTCATGTGTGGATATAGAACACGTAGAGAGATCTAAGTTTTCCATATAATTGGAAACAATGTTGAGATCTTAACTGGAACAGTTGGGCCCCAATGTACAAAGTAAACTTATGGTTGAAATAATTTTTGTTGGCCATCCTTTTTTTTTTATTCGACCAAAGGATTTAGACAATGTACTCCACGTGATAGAAAGCTTGAATCTCATTAGAGATCGACAACAAGTTGAGTCGGATTGAGTTAGGGCTGACCCAACTTGACCCGGTTTGAAATAAACTTAACCCAAACTCGATTCGACTTGGTACTAAGTTTAGCATGCCTGACTCAATCTGAGTCTAGGTTTAGCCTGGACTAACTCTGACTGAGTCGAGTCGAGTTGACCTTTTTTGCCTATTGACATCTTTTCCCTGTTTATATCCCGATTTAGTGGTGTACTTGAGTTGAGTTGTTCATAATAAACATTGTTAAAAATCATTTATAAAAGGAAAAAAAATGAACAAAGTAAATAACATTGTCAAAACTTACAAGTATATTCATAATCTGTAAGACTCGTATCTTAGTTCATACTGTTCCGTCGACTCTCGCGATCCTTCTTGTCGAATTCCGGTAACATGCGACTTATAATCGACGTTTGCGCACGACCTTAAGTCATATCCCGTAGATTTGAGTCGGCTTAATCCGAAACTTGTACCATTGCGACCGCACTATCGCCGCGGTTCCAACGTCGGGTCTTGCATATCGATCCGATACCCTAGCAGGGAGATGTGGGCCCTCATTCAGTTGGAGAAAAATACCGTGTGTTTGCAATCCCAAGAGAATCTTCACAACCCATCCAATCAATCAATCACCTCATGTTAAGTACAAGAGCAACCCATGCTTTCTTTCTCCACAAGTCAAGCAAACTCCAAAAGTCAACAAATCTCTTACCTCACCCATCACTCACCTCACATTCATCACCTATCACTCTCTCTCCCTTATAACCCTCTCTCTCTCTCTCATTTCATAAACACGTTTCCAAGCAACAAAAAAAATACACGTCCAAGCCTCTCCCAAGAGAGAAGAGTGAGTTGTGTGGCCCACTTTTCACCCCCAAAATCCTTCATCCTAGTCATTCAACTCTCATCACCTTCCATCAAAGTGAAGCACAAGCAGATCGGCATTCTATCGGACCAAGAAGATCGAACGGTGGGTGCTTTATAGGCTAGATTTTCATATTTTTATGATGGGTCAAGTGAGGCCTACTGATTGATGGTATGGATCTCACTTTGGACCCTAAATCACTTTAGACCCTAAATGTGGCCGATGGCCCATCTTGATTCTCATGATCATTCCATGATGGGGCCATTCTTCATGGACCCCATCATGATGTTTATTCTCCTTGCATGCATAGGGTTATATTTTGGAGGAGAAAGGATCTCCACCGTTGATTTTTGATTTGATGGGCCCACGTGTAATGGGACTCACTTGACGTATGATTGAATGCTTGAAAAGGAGGGCCATAGTGTCGGGGTCCCTCCATGCACGTCTCTCTCTCTCTCTCTCTCTCTCTCTCTCTCTCTCTCTCTCTCTCTATCTCTCTCTCTCTCTCTCTCTCTCCATTTTTGTGATGATGTAGTTGAGTGGCCCACTCGGATGGACCCCACCTTGGTGTCTGTCTTAACCACACCATCCGTGCATTTAGTGGCCCACCTGAGCAAGGCCCACCTTAAATGCATGTGTTATGGCCAAACCGTCCAGCGTCCAGAGATACTGGACGTGAAATGAAAACCACAAATATTAGCTTTGGTTCAAAGCTTTTTGGAAGGGCTATTCATGTAGGCCCCACCTTGATGTATGGGACTAATCCATACCGTTCATTCCACTCCCCGGCTCAATTTAGGCGTTGAGCTGAAAAATGAAGCTAATCTAATTTTCTGGCGGGCCATAACATAGAAAACAGTGATTTTCACCGTTAAAATTCACTCTGATGTTTCTGTACACCAAAGTATATCAAATATTGGGCTCGTTTGGTTTGTCTTGGGCCGTAGAAGCCAATGGGTGGGGTGAATTCTCCTGAGGCGAGCCCTACCTATGAAAAACCATGCAAAAAATTCTTTTTCAAAAAAAAAAAAAAACAAAAATATATGTAGCTCCTGTTGCTGTTGACGCTGCAACAAGACGTTACTGCGTTGGTGGACGGACAGCAGGGACCCACAGTCCCAGCCACTGGCCCCACCGTGATGTGTAATGTACATCCACACCGTGCATTTTTCGGGTCCCCTCTGACCAGTGGGCCACCCCAAAATCAGCGGTATGTGGGACTAAGGTGGCCCATACGATAAGAAACAATGTGATTGAAAGACTGCCATTGAAACTCTTTTGGGTGTCACAGAAGTTTTGGATCATTATGAAATTTGTTTTCCTTTTCATCCAGGTCTGTGTGACATTATGAACAGATTGGATGGCAGATAAACGTGATGGTGGGCCCCACGTGGGACCCACAATGATGTATGTGTTTTATTCACACCGTCCATGGTAATGGACGGTGGAACCCACCATGGTGTATGTGTTTTGTCCACACCGTCCACAGCACTGGACGGTGGGAACCCCCAATGATATATGTGTTCTCTCCACACTGTCAATCCTTATAAGACCCACCATGATGCATATGTTACATCCAAACCATCTAACCTTTTGGCAAGCTCATGTTAAGGCTTGAGACTAAAAATAAGATAGATCTATAGTTCAAGTGGACCCCACCATCGAAATGGTGGGCTGTTTAAAATTTCTAAGGGTCATAGTAGTTTCCTATTAAACTGAGGTTTGTTTCCACTTCACCTATCACTATGTTAATTTATGAATAGGTTGGATCTCATAATACATCACAGTGGGCCACCCCATCCAGCCATTGATCAGGTGGACCACATTGCAGGAAATAGTGCGTTTGAATGTCCACCATTAAAAGCCTTGGGCTACAGGGTTTGGACCTACATGATATTTGTCTTCCCCTCTTAATCCAGGTCTTTATGACCTTATGATTAGATTGGTTGAGAAATAAACTTTATAATGGGCCCTGTGAATTATTTAACCGTGAAAATTATTATCTCCATTGCTATTTGTGATATGATCCATACGATTCTTTTGGAGATGTTTGAGGCCCACCTTGGTATATATATAAGGCCCATGTGATTAGGCCCATCTTGATATTATTATGGCTCATCCATTGAGGCCCACCTTAACATATATGAGGCTCATGTGATGCGGCCCATTGGATATATTTAAGCCCATATGTTGAGGCCCAGTGGGATGTACATAAAGCTCATTGCAATGTGTGATTTCACCATGGTTTACGGCGGGTCATGCCTTGGGAGCAATGATAGTTTGACGTCCATATTGTAAGGATAATATTAGTTAAATGTCCGCATTATGACTCTTCCTGGGGCCCATTGATAGGCTCATACTTGTTATGTATAAGTCGTCTAGGCCCATCTTCGTTATGAGGATAGTTCACCACCATATAACATGTTTAGTATAACTCCATGATTCATGCTCATAAGCATCATATGTATGCTTGATATAAGTAATGACTGATCATAGCATATGCCATTGGGCAGACCATTTACGGGACTCCTTATGAGACGGAGTGCCCCACATTATCGCGTTATACACGCAAGATTGTTGCATGACTGTACGGTATGACTCATGCATCTCGCATATATGTGACTTGATCATTATATGCCCTAACGACATCAGGGTCGTGACACAGGCACATTGTGGATGGCCGGATCGGATACCAGAAATACTTAGTTCTAGCACTGTGAGCACTTAGGATGTCCTTGGGTGAGAGTCAAAGAACATTTTTGGTACCAGGAGATGCTCCAACGTCTAGCCAAATAGATACACGAGTGCCCGACTGCTGAATACCAGTAAGACTCATCTCGCACTGTGTTGTAGTCGGTTGGAAGGGAGTGTACCTTATCCGCCCAAGTGAGTGGGCTATAAGCTAGGCTGAGTTTGACCAGCTCGCAAATGAGTCCGTTATTGACAAGTCGGGTAAGTATTGACAAACTACTAGTTAGACAGATAGTGAGGTATATTTCGCTCACTGGGCTGTGCGGCTAGGGAGGCGGCAGTCAGTATGAAGTGTACTAAACCCCGGTGATATCCCAGAGAGGAACTATATTGATATGTATATTTGATGAGTACTGGCATGATTGTTTTGCATCTTGCATATGATACTTGGCTACATAGGCCTTGCATCATATGACCTTGGTATGGCCGATAGGATTCATGCCTTGCATCACATAACTTTGGTATAGTTGATAGCATTCATGGACTTACCGCATATTTTTGTATTACTCTGATATTGTACACTCGGCGCTTACCTTGTGTACACACTTACACCACCCTCTAAGCTTTTGTAAGATTATGCATGACCATTACGTGCAGGTGTAGTTGGATCGCAACAGTGTTGAAGCAGGAGAGCGCATCGGATTATTTTGGAGCCTTTTGAATACCCTGTATTTCTCTTTCCGCATTATACTTAAAGTTTTTGATATAGTGGATATGTGGTGATGTTGTTTTGTGACTTAGTTATGCTTGTGGTTATGCTCATTACAAAAAAAAATTATACTAAAAATTCTCCTTGTAGGATCCTAGGATCGGAATCTGTCATGTGAGTGCCAGGATTCGAGAATGGGGCACTACGGAGGCTGTCAACACCGGATTTAGCGATTGAAAATTTTGTGAGCCCATTTTTTGATTTGAGACGTGACATAATCTCATATTGAGTTGCAGATACAGACTATTATGTATGACAAATACTTTTTGTAGCACTTAAATCGAGTAACATTGTCCATAATAGTAACCCCCTCCTCCACCTTTGTCGTCGGAATCATTGTTTGGTTCTCTTTTTAAGGCTTGGAATATGAGAGAACCTTGGGTTGAGTCTGAGCTGGAGGTGTCTAAGAGATGGTTGTGTTATCTCTTCTGAATCAAATGGTGGAGATGCCTTTCCATCGTCCACTTTTATAGAGTTAATGAGTTTTCTCAACTTCTTTTTATAATCTGATTTGTACGTACGAGATTCCCAACCACCTATAAAATACTCTGAGACTTTTATGAAACTTCAATGATTTATTGCATTGCTTATGTCTCATACTCACGCCTGCTTTAACATCATATTGTCACAGAGGAGGTTGATGTTGTCTGGTCTTGGATGTCAAATCCAGGCTTTGTTTTACGGCTTATTTATAATATCGTTCTTCTTGTTCCCTTAATAGTTTATCTTCTTCATCTCTACTAAGTGTGGGAGTTTTTCCTTTACTTGACCATTATTCATTTATAATAGGTATACTTCTATATCATTTTGTGGTTGGTTGTATTGGTTGTAGAGGAAGAGGTGAAAGCATTTCTATTTGAGTCGAGAATGACTTGAAATGAATCATGGACTTCTATAAGAGCTTTGTTGTATAGAAAAACATCTCCTCCCCAACAGGCCAAATGTAATTTTAACCAATTTGTGTTTGTTTGCAACACAACTTGCATTGCAATGTTATCTTTCCGTCATGAAAATAGACTTGGGCTCCATAATCCAAAATATCCGCCGATGAATCATCTTCCGATTACATATCTATAAGTGTGAATTTTGAAATAAATAATATTTGGTTAAGCCGAGACAACATAAATAATTAAGAGATGAAAATAAATAAATATAATTAGCTAATCATAAAAGCTTTAAGCAACATTACATTATTTAAAAGCATAAACAAAACAAGAAAAAAATACATAAGCTGATAAGCATAAAAATATATCCATTCACCTATAAATTGTTACAATTCAAATCCACAAATAATAACTGTCAAATTATCGTAAGCAAATACAAGAGAAATATAAGGTATTGTCTCATTCTGCTTCATGCAATTGTTGCAGGTACTATCTTATCCTGTTTATCGCTCTTATCTTCTTCGAACTATTCATCAACAAAGTTGACATTTCTCCATATCGAGCGTAGCCAATCCTGTGTACAAATGAGAGTCTAACATCACGGTTGAAATTGAATTTGACAACATGTTTCATGCCATCAATGATAGCACATGATAACGTGATTCACAAGCTTTCGACTTCCACATGTCTAAAACATCAAATTCTTCATATTTTGTACTTTATAAGTACCTCTTTGAGATAGTGGTCAAGCTATGTTTGTATTATATGCGTTTAAAGATCAACTCATGCTACGAAAGACATGAAAATCGTCAATCGTATTTCATTGTTCAGCTGCATTAAAACTAAAACCAACTCTAAGGGTCTGACTTGCGGTATTTTTTTTGTAACCTCCAAAATTTCTACATAAAAATTGTGCAAATCTCCGACTGCATCACGAATTTGATCGACCTCAGTGACACTCTTCTCATCATATATAATTTTTTAAAATGAATATAACAATGAATATCTTGTATCGAGGATTAATAATGACTATAACGACCATCACCAAACTACACTCAGAATAATACTTATAAAATTTTAGATGCATACGCATGGTCATTATTTGTATAAAAGTTCAATATAGTATAACTTATGTATAAATTATCATTTACTTTCCAAATTTTTGGCCGAAATATATTTATTGTTAGATACTTGCATCCTGAAAATATATTCATTGTGTCATAAAAAATTGAAAGAAACTTGTGAACTACTTCATTTATTGTCCAATCATCATTGGAAGATAACCATCAATACACACAATCACACTCCGCATGGTAAGAGAATACATCATAGAAGCTACCGCTGAATTTAATATTTTGTAAGTTGAATTCTAATGTGTCATGCTATCTAGCTTCATCATTTTCTAAAATGAAAAATTCAATTATTTCACGATCTTATTTCATGTATTTAATCGTGAAGTTGACCCATGTATGTACTTCACATATTCTCTTATGTTCTTGATCATTGGCTCAATTGTTTTAAGCCAATCTTGTACAATCAGGTTTATGTGGGCACAACACTTAACATGAAATATTTTTTCATCAAAATACAAGCCCTAAACTGGTTTACAAAATCGTTATCATGCTATCATTTGTAGATTCATTGTCTAAATTTATCAATGAAATTTTATTCTTAATGCTCCACTCCACAAGACATGTAAATACAATCCAAAATCATTGAACTAATGTGAGCAGGCGTAAGATAGCAGGAGTTTATAAATATTTTGTAGAGCCTCTATTAAGCATCAACATATTAGGCAGTTAGTGACATATATCCATTTCATTAATTGTATGTCGTCTATAAATTTTGATGTTAGGCTAATTCAGGAAATCGATGTCAACTGTCATTTGAACTTGACCTTCTCGCTTACATACATCTTCATTCACATACTCTTTATTATTGTGCAGGGGACCTTCTTATATATGGGATTAAGGTCTCTGACTAATTCAATAAAAGACGGACTCTCTACCATTTAAAATAGTTTTTGATTTACAATAATAAATCTGGTCGTCAACTCATTCATATGATCCATGTTATACTTATAAGTGGATAAAGTACCTTACGATAGATCCACTACATATTAGGTAAATACAAGTGTCTATTAGTCTGAAGTATGGCTTTTCACTTTCTTATGATACTTCAACAGGTGTTTCTTTAAAGTGTAGCCCACCTGTGTACTTTTTTAACATATTGAGCATCGTAATACTTGTATTGTATCTTCATCGTGCCATTCTTTATGGTTACTTCTTTAAAATCTTCTCATACTACTGATTTTTTTTCTTTTACTGAACTTTGGTAGATATAAATCTCAATGGACACCTCTTTATCTTGTAAACCTAATCATTTATAAAAGATCATCAGCGAAGTGACTGACAAACCACTAGGGGTATTGAAAATTTTCTTACTAGTTATCACTAATTGAAAGATATTAAATTATACTAGGATTATAATGTTTTAAAAGTATATATCAATCCCTAAATTAGTCAACCATCAAAGGTTATATAGATTGGTAATACTTTTATATTTCCATTTAAACACTCATGCCAAAATTCAAGTAGCATCTCCTCATATCTATCCAAATAAGTTGGTCTTCTATTTTATTCTCATGTAAAATATTTAAGCAATGTGAAGGTATTTGATATGAGAAAACAAAAAGGAAAAACCATATCCAAAGATAAATGGAGAGATTGAGTGTAGAATAAGCATGAGCATTTAAATAGATTATATGAAAGTATACTATCTATTTAACATTGAACTGTCCAAAATGAGACATTTTGAGTGATTTTTATGTCACAAAAAGTATACTATATCTATGCCTGGCCACATAAAAATTCTCAAATGGACAACTAATTGTCTAATTCACAAAAATAAATCACATTAAGCTAACTGCTTAATGCACAATAATAAGTTTAGCAGTGATCAATGTAATCCATAATTCACAATAATAAACTACTAATTATCTAATTCATAAAAATAAATCGCATTAGGCTAACTGTCTAATATACACAATAATAAACTAAGCAATAAGAAATGTAATTCATAATTCAAAAAAATAAGCCACTAATTGTCTAATGTACAATAAGCTAAGCAATGTAAACCATAATAGGTCAGCTGTTTATGATAATCAAAGTAATCTATAATGTGCTAATTGTCTAAGCAATGCAATCCATAATAAGGTTTAGGCTGTGTTTGGATTCATGTTTTGGTTGTATTGCATTGTATTCCAGTACTATTCATGTATACGTTGGGCGATATTCAAAATACATCCATCAGAAACGTGCCACTAGCCAATGTTTCGATATGACATATAGTCCTAGCATGTATACAATTTATAGTACAGATTAATATTTGGAAACGACGTATAAGGGTCACACATTACATCCAGTCCTAAAAAGGAAATTTTGCCAAATAATAAGCGGTTGCCATACCTTATTATCCAAGCATTACAGATTAAAAATCCATAGCCATCGTAGGTAGAACATTGGGCCTCATCAGGATTCTTTTCCCTGGATTCATGTAGTGCTGTGAGCATTCATCTCCAGCAATCATGGCAGTCGCCACCATGAATGGTAACCTACCACTTTTGTTGACAGCCATGATCATTGATAATGAAATCAATAAGATCGGGGTGAAAACCCTGGCGAACTTCTGGACTTATAGATTCCTAAAAAAAAAAAAAAAATCTTGTTTTGTGCGCCGACATCTGTGGAGGCAGGATCACCGATCGTCAGCTCTACTAATAGAGGGCGAGTGCGATTCGGGTTCGACCGCTGCGTTTCAAAGGGAACAATAGCGGCATCAGCATCGTCATCTTCTCTGGCATCTGTTGGTGTAGCTGCATTTCAACCATTGAAACCGGCAGTCATCAATCGTTGTCACCGCTGCTACAAGGCCATGTGGCCATTGGAACCTAGCGACAGACCCACCATCTCTTCCTTCATCTTCTCCAGCGCTAGCGCCGATACCATCATCCTCTTCCATCTAAATCCCTGTCGCATCTACCATTATAGTCTGCAATCAGCAGCATTGAGAAGGAAACCATGGATTCCAGTTACCGGTCTTTGGTGGTTATGAGTTCAGCCGCAAGATGCAAGGGGCTGAGAGTTTTGCGATGATGGTAATAGGATGGTGGCTATGGTTTTTTCAAACCTGTTGGAGAAGAGAGGCGGCTAAAGTTTTAGGTGTTGAACATGGGATGTGGCTGCTCTGTTTGAGCGGAATTACTGACAAACATTCTGACGCTTTTTGAAATTAGTTGGTACGCGTTTACAATGCAATGAAGACATTGTACAGATGACAGCGGACGTCTCTGAGAGTACAATACCACCTGTCAGAAGTTTTGGCTTGACCATGTATTCGCACGCATGGTATACCATGGTCGACTACTCTAAACCAAAGTGTAAATGTCACATCAGACACGTCTTTTTTTTTTTTACACACGCACACACTCACGCTAGTGGAATTTCACCTTGACCGGGAATTGAAACTCCTAAGAGTCTACCACCCGAGCAAGAGCTGGCGCCCACATCATCAGACACATTAATACAATGCAATACACCCTTAACCGCGAATCTAAACAGGCCCTTAGAGGTTTAGGTTTATCCAATTAGGACTTAGGGTTTAAGGTTTAGGATTTAGGATTTAGAAATGGCCTAGCCCGAGCCAACCTGGCCACACCCCGAGCCAGTCCGGACGCACTACAACCAACTTGGATGCACTTGAGCCATCCTAGACCAAATACAAGCACCCGACCCATTCCAATTTGTCCATCCAACCCTACCCGACCCCAATTTCACAAAACTCTCAAACTAGAATACTGTAATATGATGTATTTCATAAGAATGGATGGAAATCATGAAATAGAAGTCTTTCCAAATAAAAAATTACATTCATTAATTGATTTGGAGTGTTGGGTAGTTATCGAGAGTCGCTGGTGAGTGGGTGGGCAGAGTGGGTGCGACTGAGCTACTTAGTCAAAATGAGTGGCGAGCTACGAAGCTGGTGGCTACCGGGTCAAGACCGTCAAGTGCAATAGAAGAGGGAGGGAGTGTAGGAGAGAGAAAGTGCAATAGAAGAGAGAGAGAGAGAGAGAGAGAGAGAGAGAGAGAGAGAGGGTGGATTGGTAGTGGTGAATGGTTGTTGGGCTCACCAGAGCAGGGAGGGAGGTCGCATGGGTATGTGAGTAGGTTAGTTTATATTTACGTTTTATATATATATATATATATATATATATATATACACACACACACACACACTATCCGAACCCGAGTCCAGTCAAAATTCGGCCAGTTGAGTTAGTATTGAGTCAAATTTTAGATTGTGTCGGGTCAAGTCGAGTTACTGGTTGACTCGGACTCGACTCAGCTTGAGTTTGGATTGGCCAAGTCTACTTGATTCGGTTCGACTCACATACGCGTTGTGAGAGTCGACACGTCCAATGCCCAGCTCTGGATCTCATATACGTACGCTATACTCTATATTGGCATGCGTGCCGGTCCGTGAAGGGTCGGGTTCTCACATGTGCATGGAATTAGCAAACCTCGTGATGATCTATGAGTAATATGTACGGTGAATATAAGTCTGCGGAATCCCGATGCATCCCATTTTTAACAAGTGGGGCGCATGTCTCATTGATCCTGACCGTTGATATTCTGAGGTCCACTGCATATGGCTGGTGATCCAAATTGCAGTTAAAATATCCTATCTATCAAATATTCCGCCTTCTTTCCGTATCTTTTAGTATGGTTTATTCTCAACCGTACATATTTGGGGCACGGAGCAAAAGGAATATGTTGTGTAGGATTGTCTAAGAACATGTTATGGATTTCATTTTAGTGACACGTTTTAAAATGAGCTCGCAAAACGGATGGACGGTGTGGATTACTCACAAATATCACGGTGGCCACACTTAGCATCCAGCGCGGGAAGAAATCCGCGATCGAAAAATGACATCACCTATCCACAGTACGATTATAATCTCAACGGTTGGGATTACATTAAAAATGGGCCCATTTGATGTGATGTCGCATCGACTTTATATAATGAATTATGGCGCGTGGCCAGCGTCTTTGTACATATACACAAGTTTTAAGTTTTGAGAGATGGGGCCCACAGTTCCTCAATCCAAACCATTGGTCTGTTTTTCCCTACTCTCTATGGAATCTGGATAAAATTAAAATTAATAAAAAGATCTTTACCTTCCATTTTCTGGCCTAAAGACGTATGGTAAAGAAGGGTGACAAAACAACTGTTCAAATTCATTTGATAAAGGTCTTAACATTGGTCTTTGGGATCTCTGATCTAAGATATTTTTTAGACATGCTCCATCAGAGGTGGTTCTCAAAAAATATATGGTCTAGATTACATAACTAAAGTCCCAATTTTCATAAATGAAAACACGTTTATAATTTGCAAAAAATGCAGGCAATGTATCTGACATTCTCTTGTTGGAATACGGGCTTTTTTGGTACAACTGTACAGAATTTGGCCGGGGTTTGGGAAGCGGATTGGCTGGTGTAACACACCAACTATATAGCTGCTGTAGGTACGCCTCCTGCGGAGGCGTGCACGGATGCTACTCGAGCTCGAGTTGTACGAAGAGTTCAAAGGAGGTCAAAGTTACATGGCCCACAGATATCTATTCATTATATCTACATGGTTCATATATTTTTAAGGATAATTTTAAAGCATTATCTAAAAAATAAATCATATATAAATACTGTATGAACAACACCACAAATAATGGCGAAGAAGAACACCCTGATCTATAGCTCAAGTGATAGACTGAGTGAAAGATACCTTGTTTCAACGCTGATGTCTTGGCATTGATTGATAATGATTTTCACCATTAAAATATTTATAGGGCCATCATAATTCCATCCAATTTATTCACGGGGTCACAGAGACATGGATGAAGAGAAAAAACTAATTTCATATTGATCTAAAACTTCTTAACCCCAAAAAGGGTTTCAGTAGTAGATGTTCAATTTCTTACTATCTTTTGTAGTGTGGTCCACTTGATAGTTAGATCTATCTTATTTTTTGTCTAAAGCCTTAAGACGAGCTCACCAAATAGATGGACAATTTAGATTTAACACATGCCTCGTAATCGAACCCACTGAACTTACTTACATCAATATACCATGGTTTGAGGTACACCAGCAAGCGGATTGGCTAGTGTACCTCACACCAACCGTATAGCTAGTGTATTGAGGTCAACAAGTTCTATGGATCTGATCATGAAGTATGTATTATATCTAAACCATTCATCCATTTTTCGAGCTCGTCTCAAGGCTTGAGACGAAAATTCCTTGAGACGAAAAATAAGACAGATCTAACTATCATGTGGACCACATTGAAAAAAGCAGTAGAGGATTGAACGTCTACCATTGAAACCTTTTTTGGGGTTGCAAAAGTTTTGGATCAATATCAAATTTGTTTTTCCTCTTCACTTAGGTCTTTTTGACCTTATGAACGGATTAGATGGAAAATAAATGTTATATTGGGGTCCATGAATTGTTTAGCGATGAAAATCATTATCTCCACTGTTATTTGTGGTGTGGTCCAAATGAACTTTGGATATGATTCATTTTTTTGGATAATGCTCTGAAATGATCTCTAAAAATAGATAAACAGTATAGATATAATAAATACATCACTATGAGGCCATGTAACTTTGATCTTCTTTGAACCGTTCAAACAACTTGAAGCTAGAGGAGCCTCAGTGCTTGTCTTCGCACAAACACGTACCTACAATAGCTATATAGTTGGTGTGTGGTACATCAGCCAATCCGCTTCCTTGTTTGCATGCTTCGTGCCCAAATAGGCGTGCCAATATCTCACAGGTGTGATATTGGAGCTTTTCTTAAGGTGGTCCGCCGTGATATATAAGCCATGAAAATCAGATGATCAAAACTGGACGCTGATTATCTGGTGACACTGGCTGTGGTGACCTGGCCATTGGACGGTGCTTTATGAGCCCCACGTGATGATGTATGTGTTTTATGCAGGCCTCCCAATCACATCGGATTATTATTTTTGGGCATGAGGCCCAAAATGAGGGGGATCCAAATCTCATGTGGACCACAACACTGGAAAACAGTGGTGGCTGAACGCCCACCATTAAAAACTTCCTAGGGCCCACTGTAATGTTTATTTATCATCCAACCTATTGATTAGGTCACATGGACCCGGATGAAGCAGCTCATCCAAAACTTTTGTGGCCTTGGGAATTTTTAACGGTGGCATTCAATCGCCACTATTTCTAGTGGTGTGGTCCACCTGAGATTTTGATCTACCTAACTTTTGGGCTCAGACACCAAAATGAGTAAGGAAAACTGGATGGACGGCATGGATATAACACATACATCTTGGTGGGGCCCACAGAGCACCATTGGCAATGTTAATATGGAATCCATGTCCCAGAATAATTAAATTTGGCCATCAGTATGTTTGTGGTGGCCCACTGAAGTGTAAAATAATAGTCTTGGAAAATGGATGACTATAAAAAAGAAGAGCAAATTAGAAATGGTCCTTCATCATTAAGGGTCGAAATGAGGTGGTGAAATGTAAGTTTTGAAGGAAATGGATTGAAAAGCGATTTGTTTGGCTTCGGGATTGAGCTCTGAAAGTGTTATGGTTGACTCATTGTCTAAGGACGTCTAACTCCAGGTTGGCAAAAATTCGGGATATTACACTCACCCCAACTCGAACTTGGCTTGGCTTAGTCCTCGAGCCTGACTGGCCAGCTCGGCTTGGTTCAATCAACAGTTTGGGCCAGTTTAAGTCGAGTTCACCTGCGCAATATGTTCACAAACATATTGACTGAACCTTCAAAATCTCACTATGTATAAAACAACAACAGTGGTTTTACAAGTATTTCATCAAACACCTTCTAAGTAACATAAAAACCAAGAAAAAAAGATGATATTTGTTTCATATACATACCTTCCTTGCCACCAACTACACTTCGTTGAGTCATTTCATCAAACACTTGGTGAGCAACATTAATATCAAAGTATCCGAGTCACCAAACGATTCAATCTGAGTTCAATTTAAGTTGGGTTTGATTCGAGTTGAGTCGAGCTCGGGCAAGCTCAAACTCAGTTTGAAATTTTTTCGAGCTCAAAAAATTAGCTCGACTCGGCTCGAACTCAGTTTCGAACTGAGTCGAATCAAGCTTTTTTGAGTTGAGTCGAGCGAGCTAATCAAGCTAACTTGGTTTGTGTACAACCCTATATGCGGGTATGCCAAAGTTGAGAAAGTGGCTCCATCTAAATTGATCAACTTTAACCACGCGCGCCAAAATAAGTAAATATGTCTCAGGCAATAATCAAAAAGTGTGGTTCTTCCTACAAAGATAGGTTACTTTGTAACATCTACAAAATAAAATAAAATAAAATAAAATCTCAAAATATCAATGCAATTAAATGAAACGAAAAACTCACAATCAATCACTAAGCACAGTCGTGAAAATACATTTCTTAAAAAAATTACATTATATTAAATAAAGAATAAATCCAATGTATGAGCATATATTTAAATTATAACTAAAAACTATAGCTAAGAATTATTAATACTACTTAATTATCACTACTCTTACGATAAGCTAAGATATAATAAATTAATAAATTTATTTGATTTTATCGTTAACCTTTTACTTTGATGTATTCCTCTATTATTTATAGAATTTTCTTATAACTTGTTCTTTCACATGCTTCTCTAATTACTCTAACAATTACAGTAGTTGAAGAGCTTCTTTTGTTATTACGTTTTTCTTTTATGATTATTTATTTTTTAAGTTCTATATTTCTTGGTCACCTTATTTATTTTAAATTACTCAATCATATTTTTCCATTCGCTCTTTAAACTTTTGGATAATTCAGCCACATCATTTCATTGACTATCCAATAACCTATAGAATTAAATTTATGTCAAATATATATTATGATAACAACACTCTGAATATCTTGAAAATTCTTTTCATTCACCTCTTATCTCTCATGAAATGCCACATGTCACTTTCATATTGATTTTTTTTTTTTAAAAAAAAAATTATAATAGCACAATGTTTCGTTGAGCAATGTAAGTCTATAACTTGTATGGCTCTTACTTGCTTTTGGTAATTTGCCCGGATCAATTTATCCATCTAAGCTGTCACCATTGAGTGCGGAATACATTTTATGGTTACCATGCAGAAATTATAATAATTAGAAGATCCAGTCCGACCACAGAGTAGAGATTGAATACCCACCATTCAAAACTTATTGGGAGTCACAAAAGTTGCGTGTTTTCTCACCATCCTCGTCTGTGTTACGTTACACAACAGATTTGATGGAAAATAAACACTACTACGGAGTAGGAATTTTTTAATAGTGGACATTTAATCACCACTGTTTTGTGTAGTATGGCCCACTTGAGCTTTGGATCGCTTCATTTTTTTGGAACCATGTGCTAAAATGAATGGAAAAGCTGATGGACGGCTTGGATATACAACACGTATGTCAAGGTGGGCCAAGGGTTGAGGGCCTCTACCGCTAATTTGTTACACCTCCCTCACCCAATCCTCATCGGATAATCTCTTTTGAACAAGTGGAGAGTATACGAAAGATGCTGATTGGCTAGATAACTGATTACCGGCGGATGCGGATTGCATGTGCTCCCGGCCACATGAAGTTCCCGTGTTCCTAAGCAATGTAGGGCCCACAGAAATATACATTGGAAATCCTCTCCGCCCATTAGGACAGGACTCCAAAAATCAGGGTTATTAAAAATTCATGTGGACCACACTATAAGAAAGACCATGGATCGAATGCCTACCGTTAGTAACTTCGTGGGGGCCACAGAATTTTTGAATCGGAGTGATATTTATGAATACAGTTTATATCAGTCTTAAAAACATTATGAACGGTTTGGATCGGATATAAATATCATGGTGAGGTCCAGCTCACACAAGTTTAAATCTACCTGATTTTTCAAGTCCTGCGCTATCTTGCGAAACTAACGAACAGAGATTTCTCATCAGCATCCAGGAACTTCGGACGCGGATTGCGTCCTACCCTGCCTGTCTCCAACGGGGAATGGATGGGAGCTTCGAGTGGCCACCGTGATGTATGGGTCTTATTCACACCATCCATCCAATCTCTTTGTATTATTTTATGTTATAAGCTAAAAAATGAGGCAGATCAAATGCTCAAGTGGACCACACAACAGGAAACAGCCTAAATAATAATTCTTACTGTTAAAACTTTTGTAGAGCCCACCGTGATAATTATTCACCATCCAAACTATTCATAAAGTAACGTAGGCTTGGATGAAGAGACGAGACAAATATCGGCTCCATCCAAAACTTGTGGCCCGAGAAGTTTTCAATGGTAAGAGTTTAATTCCCATGGTGTACTTAACACTAATGGTTGATAATCATCCCTTCTCGGCAGTCACCGATGGATTCTGACCATCTTAAATGGTCAGTGGAAGTTTAATGTGAAAGATGATTTGCTGCGTGTTAAAGAAGGTGAACCAGAAGATTTTGCAGACGGTCGACAACCGTCTCAAAATTCGTCTTTTCATTTATTTTTTTTCCATTCGTGTAACCACAGAAGTTTTCATCAGGCTAATGTTTATATCTTCATCCAGGTAGTAATCACCTGATAAACAGGTACAGGGCATATAAAAACCGTGGTGGGCCCACTGAAGATTTCAACCATGGGTGCTTTTTTCTCAATGTTTCATGTGTGACCCACTAGTTATTTTCTTTTAAATTTCTTGGACCGTTTGGATTCACATTCAATGATAAGCTGACAAAACAAATTAATAGAGCAGATTCCTACTAGTTTGCGTGTGGCCTACTCCACCTTTTTAAAAAATCTGTTCATTTTGGTTTCAGTTCAAATACAAGCTGACAAAACAAATAAATAGAGCAGATATAATTGAAACATATCTGTCCATTTTGTTTAGTCACTACCCTCTTCCCAGCCTCTCTCTCTACAACACAGCTACTTAAGTCTACTTTTAAAATCATACATCTATTCTCTTGGTTGCCTCATTGTAACTACCAATGCATGCTCATCACATATGCATTTTTCGGCAAAATGGTCTCCACCATGATTCATGTATTTTCCACTCCGTACACCCATTCCTCCATATAATTTTAAGGCTTGAGCTCAAAAATAAAGCATATCTAAAGCTTAAGTAGACCACACCACAGGAAATAATGTGAATTCAACATCTACCTTCAAAATTTCTTGAGGGCCACGGAAGTTTTGGATCAACCTGATATTTGCGTTTTCCCTTTATCGGCGTCGGTGTGATCTTATGAACAGGTTGGATGACAAATAAACATCACTGTGAGCCTTGGTATAGTTTTAATGCATTGTTTCCTGTAGTGTGGTTGACTTGAGCTTTGGCTGTACTTCAATTTTGGGCTCAGTCTCTAAAATGAGCTGGAAAAATGGATGGACGGCATGGATAAGCCACATGCATTCATGGTGGGCCCAGTGGAGTTATAATCAGCAGATAAAAAGCATGCGAGGAACTTAGTACATAATCTAATTTCCTGCACACAAACTAATTTTGTAAGATTCCTCCAACAAAAATACTTTCCAAAAATTAAAATTTAAAAAAAAACCCCTGCTCATATCCTATAATTCTAACTACTAAAACTGTAATGGTAAAGCTTGTTTGAGTACTTGTTAAATCTAAGATCATGTTTATTTTACCAATTAAATACATTTAATTACAATGATAATATTGCTTAAATTATTATTATTTACATAAAATTATAAAGATAATAAATTTTCAACATAAAATTATAATGATTATATATATATATTTGATATCAAACTCTTATTACGGTTACATTTGACCCTTGAATTATATATATATCCTGTAATGCCTGTTCAAAATCAACACGGTTAGAAAATAATGAAAATTAGTGAAACAAATATGCCTATTACAATTCAATGTTTTTTGCAGTTGACATCTGAACTGAATGTTGAATGGTCTTAGCAATTTTCAATTTTCCACAAATGCTCTGACTTTAGATAAAATATCCTTTGATTCTGTTGATATTTAAAATTCTAGCTTTTTATGCAGTATAGGGAGTGCTCTAAAAGTAGATCTCTCCAATATAAATATCCATTTTATTACCCAATGAGAAGTGTGGGCTTTTATGTTACTTTTGCACTAGTGCAAAAATGGTGGTGACACTTCAAATGTACACATGAGATGGTTGTATGACAATTTGGACCATCCAAATCACTGACACAACTGCATATGGAGTAGTAGAAAGGAGGATTAAAAAAAAAAATTCATTGAGAAAATAGTATCAATCACATGATTTTTCTTTTCATTTAGACCGCTCATTATTTTACATTTGATAGTCATTAATTGGATGGCCAAGATCAGTGTGATTATATATAGAGCCATGCTCCATATACAATGGGACCCACCAATTGGATGGTCTGGATACTTTTGCATCAGTACCACATGTGAGCATGGCGAGTCACCACCATTTTTTAAGTGGGTTGGAACTAACATAATTGTGAAACTTCATAGTCATGACATTGGTTGATGGAAATTAGGTTGTTAGCATTGCTTGCTCCCGAAGGAAAAGAAAATTGCTACACTTTTACGGTACTCGGCCGATGCTTGCAGCCATATGCAAGCAAAGGTCATTTTGGTCATTTTGCAGCAATGGAGGATGATCCTAATCCATTGGATCATTTTCTTCGTACTTCATGGCCCATCTGATGTATGGACAGGCCCGATTCTCTGGTCCATTGTATTTACTTGGGACCCACCTGATGGACTGCTTGGATCCGGCACGTGTGATACATGGAGGAATGTGGTGGCGTGCAGAGGGGTTGGGATATGCACGTGTGTGGCAATAAGTGACATCTGGTCTACAAACATGGTGCAATTACTTCCAAAGCATTTGGCTTAAGGTAGTTATTTGATACTCTGGTGGAGTGGTATGGTTGATACGCAGGTCCTCAGAAGATGTACACGTGGCTTATTTTAACATAAACTAGACCGTCCAACCAGTGTAACCAACTGTAGATAGGTCAAAATCTCAAATTGGCTGAACAATACTAACTGTTAACCGCCGATTCTTGGATGCTGAATTAGGACCGTTCGCTAACAATCCGCTTATTCATCAATCAGGTACTTAAATTATGATATCACTATTTTTTTTTTGGTCATCCATTAAAATGGGTCTGATAATTTGGACGGTTGATTTTGATTACTGCATGTGTGATGTTTACAATTACTTAGTGCCGTTGTATTAACCAACATGCCGGAGTATCAAAAGTTTCTCTCTTTGGATTAAAGCAAAGCAAAAGGCAAAAGCAGATCACGCCTTTCCAACCCATTCATCATAGGTTGTTGTTAGCCTCTCTTAATCTCAACATGCCTTTTAATACAAAAGGTCTCAAGTCCAGGCAGCTGGACAGTACCTTAGTATCCATCCACTGTGTAACTTTCAATCTTCATGCTCATGCGACATCCAAACCTTCCAATAGGTTAGCCCCACCACGACGATCATATATTATTATTATTTTATTTTTTTTTACTTTTTTTTTGCAAAAACCGGCCACATCCATTCATTAGGTGTCCCATATGTATTTTGTTATTTATCAACGGCTAGAAATTGTTTTCCAAAGGATCACTTTTAATCAGCCATGTGTGTGCAAGATCCAAGCCGTCCAATGGTTGGTCTATAATGAGAATCACCTTGCACACATATCAACAACTCATAAGGTGTCCCATAGTTATTATTTTGTTATTTATCACCGGTAGAGATTGTTTCTATGGTGTGGCCCACCTAACAAGTTTTTGCACTGATAGTTTAGATATTGCACACACATAGTAGTTTAGAAGCTATTCGTTGGGTGGATGATAACTTCTGGTCCAACGGGTTGGACTTGAGACTTTGGGACCTTCTCTTTTACCACCATCCTACGGCTGTCAACAGGCGGGGCCGGGTCGGGATAAGGGCCTGGCCTGTGATGGGCTAAAATAATAAGGCCCGGCCCGGCCCACAATGATTATTCACGGCTCAAACCCATGATGATTATCCCATTTTAGCTCAACATCTGAGTGTGGCCCACCAATCATGCATGATGTAGGACAAAAATGCCCTTCAAAACCTAAAAAGGTCTGGATGGGGCCGATCTAATGGGCTCTTATAGAAAGCCTAAATCCAACCCGATTAATTGTAGGCCTAGGATTAATATTCAAGCCCAAGTCAGGGCCTTAAAAAATCACCCTGTGGATGGTGCATCTTGAAACTCACAGTATGAAGCAATCCTGACCTTTCAATTGATGGCTATCAAATAGATGGTTGAAAGTAAAATTAAAAGTGATCTCAATTCCAAGGACAGTCAGATCTTTGCTATCGTTTGCTTATGACTTGTGATGTGGATTGGATAAATGATTTGGACGGTCTCAATTGCTGCAAAACTATGCCATGCGTGCCCTTCATCGGTTCAAAATAGTTTAAAATCTGGGCCGCGCCCTACCCCAGGCCCGGCCCATCGATAGCCCCACACTTAGGGTTTGATGACCATCCAGGCTAAGGGTGGCAATGTGGTGGGGCAGAAGTGGGCGACGGTTGGCTCTAATCCCCCGAGGGGTTGTTTGGAGCATGACATGGATGGTAATTGGTGTGAATTGATGCATTTGGCAATCCAATTCACATTAGATACACAAAAAGCCCTTTTTTGAAATCACAATAAAAGCATGCTTTCATTTTATATGAGTTTTTATTAATATTAATTCGTAAGTTATGGTCCTTTCTTTCTCCACTAATGCATCATAGTTGTAAAATACATTTAAATGGATTTCAATAAATTATGATCGCAAATGTCAATTATAATTGGTGATTCCAATTTATATGAATTTTAAGGTAATTGTTGATGTTATGGGTAAAAATGAACTAGCCACTAAGGAAAAACCAACTTGGACATATATGCACGGTACGAGGAGTTCGGCCAACACTAATCATGACCAAGGAGTTTCTTAAAAACCAAGGAGGAATGCTTCGTTACATTTCACGGAACAACCTTGAGCTCAACTATCGGTAGACATTGAGCTCTTCTACGTACCCATACATCTCTGAATTGATGCTAAGAGCATCCCTTGAAGTATGACCCCATGTCACACAACAAGATGAAGAAGATGGTTATCCGTTCATATTCTGCTAAAGAAAGTAGCTGACCTTAATCATTTGACATGACTTCCAAGGGTAGGTCGACTGGTCAACAATATACTCATAAGCAAGCTTGATCATGATTTACTAGAGAATTCAACTCAGCAAACCACTTTCAGGCAGCCGTGTAAATCACTTCTGACTCTTACTACATGCCTTTACTCCTTTCGACCTGATTCCGACCGTAACTACTCGAGATCCCAGCTGAGGATCTCGAAAGACAATCACAACATGGATCTGCCCGAGATTTCCCCTGAGGATCTCGGGAGATACTTGTGACACGTTCGGGGATCCTAATCTCTCTACAATACGTACATGCTAAATAGAGAGATCTCCCTTCACGACACCGCCTTCTCTCACTTATAAACAGAATCATCCCTAATGGTGAAAAGTACACACATTTCTATTTAGAAAATGCACCCAAACCTTTCATGTTCTACTAAGACCTAGCTTGCCTGTCTGACTTTAGCATCGGAGGGTCCTTTGCTGCAGACGTGGTCTTCATTTTTGTCCTGTTTTCCATGTCTCAAGTGGTTTAAGGAGGACAACTAAATTTTTACATCAATAGTTGATATATCAAATGACCCTAACCAATTCCTAATTGGGTTAAAAAGGCCTTGACTTCGGGCTGAAAAAATGAAATGATCTAATCATTTAAATATTTCAAGATAAGAGATGTCCTCTTATTCCACAATAAGTCCTGTCGTATGAACAATTTGATCATGGAAGCATACATTAAAGCTTGCTTTTAATTATGCATGTGCATGAGATGAAACCACTAAGGGCCCGTTTGGATACTACCAAATAAGTTACTTTTTCTACTTACGAGAGCCTATTTAGATACCACTAAATAAGTTACTTTTTCTACTTATAGTGGTAGATGAGTAACCTATTTGAGATAAGTAAATTTGGTATATGATCAATTATAAGTAATTTTTTTTAATACTTAAAAGTACGTGATCATTTTAATTAGTTTTTTTTATAGCTTTTCACGTTTCCTAAGTTGTCAAAGAGAAGCATCGTGACAGAAAAGAGACGAGAAGTTGATATATTATTTGTCAAACATACTTATCTTCTTAATAAGCAAAAACTATGATAAGCTACTTATTGTGTCAGTAGCTTATCTTAAGCAGCTTACGATCCAAATAACCCCAAGTGACTTATTTTAAATAAGTAAGTTTGATTTATAATTAGTTTTAAGTAACTTTTTTTAATTTAAAAATACATTATCACTTCATTTATTTTCTACTTTTAGTATGCTATTTGCCAAACTCACTTACCTTCTTATTAAGTAGAAACTAAGGAAATCTACTTGTGGAATAAGTAGCTTATCTTAGCCACAGCTTACAATCCAAACGCCCCCTAAGTATCTTTAAACCACCTATTCTTTTGTTTAACATGGCCCGTTTCATTATTGGACTCGGCCAACAGGCCAGCCTGCGCCTGCCTCGACATCATACATAGACTTCCACACTAGGCCTAGTGACTCGGCCAAGCCCACCTGGTCCGGCCTACCTAGTGCATTGCTAATTCCACGCATGTGTAAGGTAGCCCATCTGGACAGCACCATATGTGCCAACATGGCCTATGGATGTGAAGTCTAATATGTAATGGGTCTCACCGGCACACCCACTGATCATAGTTTCTTTTAAACCATTCATGTGTTCTCAGCACGATAGCCTACATGATTAGTGATCCGGCCTGATTTTTAAGCCAGGGCATCCATATGGTCGAAAACCACATAATAGGAGTAGATCTCAATACCCTGCCACGCTGGCACATGTTGTCCCCAGCAGAAAGTTTGGCTTATACGCCTCTACTTAGCATTGCGTTGTGAAGCACAGCTGTTAGTGTCCATTTTCAATTGTCATCCTTTTAAGGATTCTTAAGGAAAAAAACCATCTAATTAATATATAATTTACAATCAGGTGCCTTTTTCAAAAAAGTTTTCAACAAACCATCTCATTAATTTAATTAACTATCATTCCACTACTTTTCATTGGATTCTTTTAAATAGGCATGGGTCCACAGCTTAAAATCAGTCCCATCTGTGTTTCAAGAGGACCACAAGATTGAAAATGGTTTACTGATGAAGCTCACCTAAATCACATGTGGGCCTGATTTTTGGGTCACAGGTCTATTTTGGGGTGGTATTTAATGGTTGGAGTGAATTGTATATAATCATCATGGTGGACCCTATAAAAATCAAGGGTGGACGGTTTCCTTTGATGTGGCTTATGTAAATCAAATGTCAGCTCATGTTTTGGTTATAGGCTAACATGAGATTTTATATATATATATATATATATATATATATATATATATATATATATACACATGACATCATGAACCGTTAAAAATCAAGGACGGGTGTTCAATTGAATTAAGTTTATCTAAATCTCTCCCTTATTTTTGTTAGGGCCCACCATGATGTGCATGTGAAACCTAGTTTGGTTTCACATACTTTGGTCTTTAGAAGTGTAAACTCATATGAGGGCTTGGGGCCAAAAAAAAAAAAAAAAAAAAAGGTTAAGACTTGTATTCGGTAGGCCACAACAAAGAAAATGAAGAATAAAGAAACGTCCACCCATGATTTTTGAAGGGCTCACCATGATGATTATATAAAAGCCACTTGTACAATTAAACGCCTCATGAAAATTTAAGCCTATTGCTAAAAATCAGGCTTATTCGTGATTTAGGTGGGCCAATGAAGATATTTTGAAGGTGAGCATTGTCCTGTACACTGCTTCTATTGTGTGGTCCACTTAAATCAAGAATGGAACTGATTTTTGAGCCCTAGCCCTAACTCTAGTATAGGATGATGCTTTTGATGGTTGAAATAAATTTTACATAAACATCACCATGGGACCCACCTGAGCACCCGACCCACAGTCACTCAGGAAATTAATCAGAAGCTAGCGGAATGATAATTACTTAAATTAATGAGATAGCTTATTGAAATGCAAATCCCACATTAATGAGGTAGTTTTTGTATAATTTCCTTCTTTTTAAGATTGTGTGAACTAACGGGCATTTACTTCCTACCATCCAATGCGGTGAGAATCCCACCATACATTTCAAAATTTTGAGATTTCGCCTATTTACATGATCGCTGCAACCAGCCATCTTTGAAGGGCGGGAGACACACACACACACACACACACACACACACACACCAACCGTCAGTGCACACCTCTTCTCCGGGGGCAACTGACTGGAGCTAGATCCAAACCACTGGATAAGTGGCAATGCTCAAGAGCACATAACATCCAGTCCGGCCAGAAGGTTGGCCTCTACATGAAGAAAACCTAATTTTTATTTTAAAAAAAGGCAGATCCACTCACTTATTATCATATTGTGGCTCATTATCTTCAAAATAATTGACAGCCACAGATCTGATTCAGAGTAGACATGTCATCCATTTGATGAGTGGGCCACCTTGATTTTTGAGGTAATAGATCTCCCTGATTTTACCAACCTTTTGGACTAGTTGAGTATCATGCATATATTACCATGACTCAGTGTTCCAATTAGTTGCATGTGAAAACTCCTCTCTTCAATAGGCCTGGTCCATTCGCTGGACAATGGGCCTGGCTTAGGCCTGAAAAAAGCTTTTAGAGTAAATGGTTGTTTGACATGGTATAAGAGCGGAAGGTCTCATGTTTGAATCCCGAGAGCAATAAATATACTTTGGTAATATATTATTCTCTCATAGAAAGCCAAGAAAAATCAGATTCAGCCTAGACAAATCAAACCTCCATCCTATTAGTATGTTCCCGTGTGGAGTTCTCACCCCACACGTGTGGGGGGTATTGAAGTAATAAAGTCTCTTGATATACATTGATACATGACATTCTGACAGCTTAAGCTTTTAGAGTAAATGGTTGTTAGAAATTTGACTTGGCCCACTCAATACGGTTCAAAATCCGGGCTAGAACTATCCCAAGCTTGACCCATCAACAACCCTACCAATGACAATTTTATCTATGTGCGTGTGTACGTAAAGTAAAAAGGGCATGTGATATCCAACTTGGCCATAACCCAATGATAAAATCAATTCAATTCACTCATTAGATGGCCACAACATAGATGGCCACTCATATGGATTCTAGTTTTGACTTATTCATAGGCCACAGTACTCTCTCACTCCACTAATACATTCATGGTGTAAGTTTTTAAACACATTCATATAAATTTCAATATATTACAATTATAGGTGATCAAATGTAACAGGGATTTCAATTCACAAGGATTCCATAATAATTACTAATGTATATCTACTAATAGATATCAAATATATCCCAAACGGTTCCAAATGGTCCTAATTCAGTGTTGACTTTGTCATGATTAGCCTTTTTAAAAAAAGAGTGAAATGACTAAAGGCTTTAAACAGTGTAATATAAGATTTTTTAAAAAAATTTTAATGCTGTCCACTTATTCTATCATATAATTGGTTTTAATCCTTAAAACATAAATTAAATATTGCTTTTAATTACACATCTACATTAATGGAGCCAAGAAATATAGTGCTGTCAATGGGCTGGGCTCAGGTTAAATCAAATTTTTGAACAGGATTGGCCGATAAGGCCCAACCCGAACCGTTCAAAATCTGGGTCCAAGCCAATGTTAAGGAGAGCCCATTGACCACCCTAAAAAAATATCTTCAAACCGTCTATTCTTTTGTGTAACGTGGGCCATTTGATGATTGGACCCTGCCCTGCCTCGACACCCTAACCATAGACCCCCAGCCTTTAGGGGCTAAGCCCATTGGCAGTGCTAGTTCCACGCATGTGTATGCAGCCCATCTGTACAGAACCACATGTGCCAACATGGCCCATGAATGCAAAATCCAATATGTAATAGGTCACACCAGCTAAATTCACCGGCCCAAAAATCTGGCCAGTCTAATAATCAGATTTTCTTTTAAACCGTTCATTTGTTTCCATCACTGTAGCCTACATGATCAGTGATTCAGCCTGATTTTTAAGTGGCGCATCCATAGATCGAAGACCCATGTAATGGAAGGACTAGATCTCAACACGATGGCACGTGTGATCGCCTAAAGAAAGTATGACTTATACACCTCTGCCTAGCATTGCGCTATGAGGCATAGCCGTTAGTGTGATTTTTTTTAATCGTTGGATTAAAAAAAACCTACCTAATTAATATATAATTTACATTTCGGTACTTTTTTTTTTTTTCCAATAAGCTACTTCATTAATTTAATTATTTTCATTCCAGTTTCCACTTCCTTCGGTTAGATTTTTTTATCTGTGCGAACAAATGAGTCCACGACTTGGGTGGGTCCCACCATGATGTTTATTTGAAATCCACTCTGATAGACAGGTGTGACACTCCATGTTAGGCCAAGGTCCCAAAACCAAGTCCCATCTGCTAATCAAGGGATCATAAGACTGGAAATAGAGTATAGGACAGCACTGACGGTCTAAATTGTTTTACTTCGTATGGCTCACCTAAATCATACATAGGCCTGATTTTTGGAAACTAAGCCTACATTTTGGTGTGCCATTTACTGGATGGAGTGGATTGTATATAATCATTACATTGGGCCTTATAAAAATCAAAGGTGTACCTATCTCTTCCAACCCTTTCCTTTGGTTTGACATGGTGAATCACATGTTATAGCCAATTGAACTGAGTTGCTCTAAATCTATCTCAAAGAGAGAGAGAGTAGTGGTCTCCTGCACACCATACCGCATGAGACCTTTGTGCGGACCAAGCCCAGCTTGCTTAGAGGGAGTGGCAGGGGCTGGGATTACTTAGAACAGGTGGCTCCAACGTAATGCATTTGTGAAATCAATTCCAACCATTAGCTTCACGATGGAAATTTAGCAGTATGTATCACAAAACAATTAGATTCATGATTCATTTGGGCCACAAGCCAAGGGAAACAATAGGAGAGGGAAGCCTGCCATTGAATTTTTGTAGGGACTAACCTAATGTTTACGTGAAATCCACTATATCCATTATATGCCACACTAAAATTTAGGTATGGGTCTAAAAAACTATGATTATTTGTGATTCATCTGGCCCACATTAAGGGAAACAGTTTAGACGGTGAATAAATCCTTATACACATTCCAATCGTACGGTACACCTGAAATATGGATGGGGCTAGTTTTTTATATCCAGGCCTAAGATTTGATCACTTAACTAATGAGTCAATTGGATTTTTTAAATACATTATCGTGGGCTCACCCCAACTGAACCACCATTTTATGTAAATGTAATTTACGATAAAGCGTAAAGGCTAATTTGAAGTAAAGAGATGGTGGTGTTAAGACTATTTGAGGCTCACATAAATGTATGTGTTTTATCCACACCGTCCATCTATTTCTCCTTGTCATTTTAAGATATGAGCCCAAAATTAAAGCATATGCAAGCCCAAGTGGACCCCATCATAGAAATCAATGGTGAAAATGATATCCACCAATGAAACCATCCGAGGTCCGATAGTGATATTCATTTGTCATTCGAATTGTTCACAAGTTCAGAAAGGCCTGGATGAATGGCAAACATAAATATCAGCTCAAATCAAAACTCTTATGGCCCAAAGAAGCTTTCAACGGTAGGCATTCAATTCCCACCATTTTCTGTGGTAAGGTCCACTTTAACTTTGGATATTCCTTATCTTTGGGCTCATACCTAACATGAGCTGAAGAAACCAACGGACGGTGTGGATAAAACACATACATCACAGTGGGCTCTGTAGAGTCTCAAACCACACCACGGTAGGTGGTGACCACGTCATTGTAGTAAAAGTCTTTTACTTGAACGTGAGGTAAATGGTGATGTTGTTTAACGGGCACCACCATAATGCATTTTAAAAATCCACTCTACCCATCAGGTGACTAAACCAATTTTAGGCTTAAGGATGAAAAACCAGCATCATTTGTGATACAAGTTTAACACACGATTGGAATCAGTGGACATGTGACATTATCCTCAAAATTATTTTCCTTGGTGTGGCCCACTTGAACTACGGATAAGGATGATATTTGGGCCTTGGGCTTAACACGAGGAGACACATTTAGTGGTCAAAGTAGATTTCACATATACATTGCAGTGGACGCCACCTGAACTTATCAGACCTTTGGACCTCAAATGGGTTACTCAGGAGACCATTATATATACATTGCAGCATTTTCCTTTTTGTGGCCCACCCAACTTACATATCTACAAAATTTTTATGACCTGTGGCTTAATTTCTATTTAAAACTTAATGGACGATGTGGATTTTATGTACGTGTCATGGTAATGCTCACCTCAAACACACTTGGACAAGTTACATGATTGATAGAAAAAAAGGTGTGTAAAAGGTCTCCTGCGTTACAGTGTAGAAAATGTTGGGGGCATTGCACAAAACCTTATGATCTAGCCTCCCGAACAAATCAGAATTATAGAATAATAATAGCAATGAAAACAATCCAAGCACAATCACACACCACACAAGATATTTTTACGTGGAAAATCCTCAAAGAGGTAAAAACCATAGGACCTCTTCCAGATCAACAATCCACTATGAAAGTAAAACGTTACAATTGATCACAAGCACACCTTGCTATGATCAAACATTCATCACTCACACAGGAGTAGATAAACAGTAAGAGAAACAAAGAAAACGGAGAGATCTCACCGATTACGAGGACGTAGAAGCACTGAGATGACGGTTCCCTTCCACAAGCCTCCTCTCTCTCTTTTCTCTCTCTCTCACACCTTAAACCCTTTAGCAAAACCCTTGCAAAGCCTTTAGGAAACTCTCTTGAGATTTTTTTTATATTTAAAGAACCCTAGAAAATCCCAATTTATAGTTTTTGGAAACTCTCTTTTGCATCCCAGTTGCGAAAGGACTTGCGACATGAAATTCACGCAAAATCGTGGAACGAAACTGCGTAACCACGACCGGTCGACCGCCACCTACGACCAGTCGAGCACCTCCTTCGACCGGTCGACCACCCCGGAAAAATAAAGTCCGAACTCGCTGGACTTTGAGTCGTGCAACCCACGACTGGTCGAACACCGACCCACGACCGGTCGTGCAGGGCTCTCGACTGGTTGAAGACGAGTAAAAAAAAACCCATCAGAAAAAGGGTGTGTAAAAGGTCTCCTGCGTTACAGTTAGTGTGTGTGTGTGTGTGTATCACGTAAAATCATAATTTTAAATAAGCCCGGCCTGTCAGGCCAGGCTTAAATAGTCCAAAATTTGAGCTCGGCCCAGCCCATTGACAGCCCTATTTATGTGAGTGCACATGCAGAGAAAGAAGGGTTTACATCCAATAACTTGGACGGTCCATAAGTTTTCAAATTGTCATGTGTATGTGAAGTCCAACCTGGCTAATTGGTTGCGCATAACCTAATGATAGAATCAATCTGATTCATTCATTAGATGGCCACAATATAGAAAACAATAATTAGCCTATATAATAAAAGGGATTTGCTAATGTAGTATGCACCTTAGCAACATCCTTAAACTTTTACGTGGCCAATTGGATGATCTAAGTATCCAAGCAATATTGTAGAAAATGGACAGCTAAGATCGAGTAGAGAAACAAAATATTTCCAACCTTCATCTTAAACACATCCACTCTAGATCTTGCTAGAGCTGTACATGAACTGAGTTAGCTTGGTTAGTTCACTCGACTTGACTTGAAAAAGCTCGGCTTGAAACTGGATTTGAATCCAGTCTAGCTGATTTTTTGAACTTGAAAAAATTTCAAGCGAGTCCAAGCTACACCGAACTTGACTCAATTTGGCTCAGAACTTGACTCAGTTTGAATCGATTCAACTTAGATCGGGTTCACTAGTGTGTGTGTGTGTGTGTATTAAAAACTATAAAATCTAAACTCGAACTTGACTCGAAAGATCGAATACAAGCACAGCTCGAGTACCCATGGTGGTGAAATCTCATGGTGTGCGTGTGTGGGGTGTTTGTGCGTGTGGCGTGAGTGCGTGGGGGTGTGTGTGCGTGCGTAAAAATAAAGAATAAAAAAAAAAAAGCTCAACTCGAGCTACTAACCAAGCTAAGTTGAGCTGGGCTACCTAGTTATCTTCGAGGACAGAGCCGAGTCGAGTTCAAGCTGGGGTAGCTTGTTGGCCGAGCTGAACCAAGCTGGCTAAGCTTGACTCAATTCAACTTGTGTACATCACTAGATCTCACCTTGTATGGTTTCCATTCTAGAGTAGTAATTTGATGAATCTAAGAATGCCTACAACTCAGTGGTAGGCTCATAAGAGTTTCAACGTGAGGCCACCCTTTATGGCGTGAGTGCGCGTGTGGAGTGTTTGAGTGCCCGTGGAAAACAGAAGAAGAGATGATTCTAATCATGAAATCTATGGCTACTAGATTATCAATTATTGATTCTTAGTACTATTAAATGAACTGTCATTGATGTCATTCAACTATCTTGATCGATGATTGGACATCCACATGTCATTCAAAAGGCTTAGAGATGTTGCCATTGGGGACATTAGCAAAGCCCGTACTAAAAAAAATACTGTGTCCCACTTAATAAGTGGACTAAATTAAATTTTACATAAGGTGATCTTCATGGTGGGGCCAACCTTTTATATGAGTTAGACATCACACAAATAGAACACAATGAAAATTATCCACTGATTGGACGCTAAGATTAGCCATCCAACCGGATGGATAAAAGCATCTCTTGTTACTTTTATCAATTAAATTTATAATAATAGCATGACATCCCATGCATGCTTTCCCACAAAAGCTAAAATCATCGTCACCTTCTTCTTTATTGCCATCATCATCATCACCATCTACATTGTTGCCAGCCAATTGGGTCAGCTATATCAATCATATTTCTCAATTCAATATAATATCATCGCAAGATTCTTCCAAAGTAAGAATATATTCTTATTAAAAAGCCATCCAGAGATAAAAGTTGAAACCAATATAAATTCTACATCAAAGAAGTGCTCGAAAAGATCCAATGAATGTAGAATCTCTTACTAATAAAGAGAAGGCCACCATGCCATAGAGGGGTTTGCCCGTGGCTCATTGCTAGACAAGACGTGTTTCAACATTGAAGTCTTAGTTTCGAGCCGGCTTACCCAGTAAAAAATAGGCCATGGACCATTCCACTAATGAGTCCATGGGAAAGAAATTAAATAAAAGCCTTACATCATGTAAGATCTGTCAATTTGTCCACCAGTCCTTACAACGACAGCTCAATTTAAAAATTAAAAAAATCAAAAATCAAAAAGGGAAAAAGAAAGATGTTGAATCCACTAGGTAGGTTAACCTTAATTTACAATACGATGTGTGGAGCCCATTGATGTGTGCAAGACATGCATTTTGTCCATAATTCAATACCTATGCAATCTTCATATGTTGGGGACCCCAATACCAGCTAGCTAGTTGGTGTCAAAGATTTGTGGGCTCCACTATGATATATGTGTTTTATCCACTATGTCCATTGATTTTTCCACCTAATGTTAGAGCATGAGCCAAAAAATGAGGTAGATCCAAATCTCAAGTAAATCATATCATATGAAACCGTGGGGATTGAAAACTTACCCTTGAGAACTTATGGGCCACAAAAGTTTTGGATAAGTTGATATTTGTGTTTTCCCTTTATCTAGGTCTGTGTCACCTTATGAATAGGTTGTATGACAAATAAATATTACTGTTGGCCCTAGAAAGGTTTCAACGGTGGGTGTCATTCTCCCCACTGTTATTCGTGGTGTGGTCTACTTGTTTAATCTTTCACATTTTTCTGATCATGCCCTAAAATAAGTTGGTAAAATGGATGGACTGAGCGAATAAAACACATATATCATGGAGCCCCACGGAGCTTTGACACCCGACTTGCTAGCTGGTGTTGGGGTCACCAGCCTCTCCTGAAATCCACCCAATCCAAAACTGTAACACCCTGAAAATCGGCACTCGAGTATATAGACTTCGATCCCGAGCTTTCAGGTGTTAACCAAATGAAAATGCATGTGGGGTCTCATTCAGATTCACATCAGTTCCATACATGATCAATCAGAGTAGCGCATTGTAAATCAGCGGATCTAAAGCGAGGTAGAGATAACAAAAATAAATAAATATGGGGCTGACAGTAAAGATACAATTAAAATATGGTGTTCACCTAAATGAGAATTATACAAATTATAATAATTGCAGTAGGAATAAAAAAATAGCTACCAAGTGGGAAGAAGCTAGAGATCTACTGGGAGCCCCGAGCGCACTACCGAATAGTTCTATTGTTGAGTTATTTGCATATGTCGAATAGAAGACATCAAACCCTAACATAGTGAAGAAATATCTCCAAGATTGTTACTTGTGACATTTTAGTGATTAGCAAGTTTACAAGAAATACATGTTATACACTCAAGCATATTATCTTTAATTCACAATTATTAAACAAGTTACACATGTTACCAACACAACAAAGTGCAAGTAATGATTACATAATAAACAAATATTTTCCTAATCTATTTGGTAAGTATATTAATGCGATTATGAAATGATGCATGCTCCTCACAATCCAACACTCCCTCACAAGTGACTTCCACGCCTATTTCGCAAATGACCAACACTCCCTTACAAGTGACTCCAACGACAAATCGCAACATCTTATTCTAATGCATGATTAGCCAAGTGATTATTAGTTTCAGTTCATATAGCAAGTTAGCGAAGCTAGGATACCGACGTTATATCACAAGTCCTTATTCAGATCACATGGTTCATTACCGCACGTAGCGATTCCTTACCAATGTTCCTTGATCTAATTTTAGGTGTCACCCGTTTATTTCACTAATCAACAATTCTAAAGGTACGGTATGATACTTAAACGTATGAGGATCAACCCGGTATCGGTCGTCACCCAAATCGAGTATGATAACTCAGTTCCGAGGTGCAATCTTGTCACATAAAATCAAAAACACATAAGGAAAGTGCTCGTTATCTAATTTCTTCCATGCCTGGGTCGTTCGAATAGTACTCTGGCACGGAACCATCGGTCGGATAATTTGACAGGGGTTGTTCGAACAAGGACCTATCACTTCCATTAGTGCTCGATGGTCACTACGGGGAGGCTTGTCACCCCAGTATAAGCCGACAGCTCTGACATAGTATCTCATACCACCATGCCTGACTCCCAAGTCTTAGTTGCTCATTGGTCACTACGGGGAGGATCGTCACCCCAACGTAAGCCGACAGCTTGAACACGGTGTCCTATACCACCATATCCGGCTTATGAGTCTTGATATCGTATCAATAACGATTATGAGTAAAGTAAATCAATGGTAACGGTGGTATCTCAGATTCTATTGAATATTATACAGTTACTAAGCATAAGAATTATCGAGCTTACATTAGACTGATACGATTGACTACGAATGACCTCAACCAAACCGGCATTGGGAGCAAAACATCTGCGTAGTTCTAACTATTGTCGATCGTCTGTGTTCAACTTCGGTCGGCCATATAAGCTAAGGATAACCTCCCTAAAGTGGGCTATCTGCATATTTACATAATTTGCAAAGCTCGATCCATAGTAACAACACAATTCAATCATCCTAGTATTTCTAAGCATTCAATATTAAAGAATTTTTATAATATTAAGAGTTTCATGTCATCCAAATATTTCATCGAGCATGTTATCAATCAAAAAGTAAATAAATGTATTTAATAATTCTAAAATGTCAAATAAAAGCTTGGTGGTAGATCTTCACCTTTGAGTAAAAATTCTGGACTGAGATGCGGCCCTAGCATCGGGAATATTGGAGAAAAAGCTTCAAACCTAAATTAAAGCATAAGACTATCGTTAATGACACAAATTTAATCCTAATTAAATATTAAACACTGAATTATGTCTTAACTAAATCAATTTAGTTGATCCATCAACTCAGTTCAACAAATTGGGACTCGTAATCGGCGTACAATCGAAACCGTAATGAAATAGGACCCGATTACGGCTCCCTCAAGAGTATGGACCACCTTAATGGATGGTTATGACTTAAATCCCTAACATACTCAATCCTAATATTAGGGTTTACAAGAATCGACGAAAATAAAATGGGGTTTCTAACCCTAATGGCTCAAAATGAAAGAAATGAAAGAAAGAGATGGAAAGACATGTAGGAAAATCTCTTACTTAGTGAGTGGAGAATCTAACTTAAAATCTTTGAATTTCATCCGTGGAAGACATGAGATGGGGAATAGAAATGAGGTCATGCACGAATCCGGCAAGCATGGAAATTGGATGGTGTGATCCGGCACCAGGCCTCACTATCTCTCTCATTCCTCTCTTTTTCTCCTCTTCTTTTTCTCCTTGGCTTTGCAAATTCGTATGGGAGCAAACGAGACCCCCAAATGACCTATTTATAGCACCGAATTTGGTGCAAATGGCCTTAAGGGTTAGGTTTTTACTATACTAGCCCTAAGGGATTGTGTTTCTACTCTTTAGGGGCCATTACAGGGCGTAGGGTCGACGCCCACCATAGGATAGTTGACCCTAGTGAAGATCTATACATAGACACAATCGGTCTGCCATTTGGATGCGTTGATCGACGGATATAATTATAAGTCTGTTCAACGGTCACCGATGGTCGATCGGGGCCGCGGTTATATGGATATGTTTGGAAAAATATCATTAGTTGGTACCCCGACTCTGGCTACGAATCAACGGTCCAAAAGCTACAACTTTATAAAAGAATAAAGTGGCTAGTTTCACTTAAGTTACAGATTTTCATATAAAGTATTCGCACAACCCAAGCACTCACTTTATGAGTCTAAGTTGAGCAATTCGAGGTATGATATTGGTTCAATGTCCCATATGGACGTCAAGCCTACTAAGACGAATGTCTTTCTATAATCTCGGATTTAGTGGCCTACTAACGAGTGGTCTAGATCTTGTTTGGATAATAAGGGCATTTTTGGAATGAATTGGGTATCGAGATTTCTTGTGAAAAATAATTAGAGTTTATATTAGCTAAGTTCATAGTGTAGACTATTCGCAACTAGCGAAAATGATGATTTGGTCATAATTACCCTAATTAAAAATCCTAATTCAACTATACTTGAAACTGCCTAATTTAGTAAAATAAATTAAAATAGAAAATTTAAATTTATTTATATAAGATGATTTCTAGTATGATTAGAAGCAGTTTTTAAGAAGATGCCGAGTATAAAAATTCTAAGATGAAAAAGATATGCACGACCCATTAACAACGTGTAGTTGTAAAAAAATTTCAGTTTCAATAGTTCTATTTCATATAATATTTTTGGTACTTCTAGTTACTATATTATTTTTATTATTTTTTTAATAGTTCATCATCAAGTCTACTTTATCTCCACCAAATTTTATTAATTTTTGAGTTCTAAAAAAATTCTAAAATTTTCGAAAGTACTAGCTATCCAAAACCAAGATTTTTGGTACAGTTTCTAAAACACCCTAAAATTAATATTTTTTAAATATTTATTTATTTATTATTTATTTTTATATGAAACTAGGCTCATCAAGCTTCAAACTGGCTATTGAATCACCTCAATCAGAATTATAAATAAAAAGATATGAATTTTTGAAGTCAATGCATCAAAATTGTCAAAATTCGAGAGTGCAGAAAGTTGCTAAACAGGGAGGCGCAGTGGAACCACCGATTGCGTGGTGGAACCGCCCCCTGCTGTCCATTTTCCATGGTGGAATTTCCAATTGTGCGGTGACACCTCCCAAAACTGTCCCAGAATGTATTTTTTTGGTCTATGTGTCGCCGAGGTCAGTCCCCACTCTTTAAAGTTCAAATTTTTACTCTTTTGGGCAATTTTGGTAGACCCCACATTATCCGTTTTGATCTCAAACATGTACGAATGCATACTCGGACATGCACTCAAATCATTAAAGCAAAGGTAATGCTCAAGGACGTGCAACTCCAAGTTGGCAAAAATTCGAGACGTTATAAAGACTCAAGTAAGACACACCATATGGAGAAATCAAGATGAGGATGCCAATTAGAGATGTACACGAGTCGAACCGAGTTGAGTTTGGTACAACTCGACTTAGCTCGGCCACTTGCTGACCCCAGCTCGAACTCGGATTAGCTCGGTCTTCAAGCCTAATTGGCCAGCTCAGCTTCGTTCGATCAACAGCTCGAGCCAATTCAAGCCGAGTTCGCTTGTGCAACATTTTCACAAACACATGGTCTATACCTTCAAAATCTCATTGTATATAAAACAACAACAATGGTTTTACATGTATTTATCAAACACCTTGTAAGCAACATAAAAATCAAGAAAAAAAAAATATTTGTTTCAAATACATTCATTCCTTGCCACCAGCCACACTTCATTAAGTCATTTCATCAAACACTTGGTGAGCAACAACAATATCAAAATAACCAAGTCACTGAACTAAATCGATCTGAGTTCGATTCGACTTGGGTTCGATCCGAGTCGAGTCGAGCTTGGGCAAGCTCGAAATCAATTCAAAATTTTTTCAAGCTAAAAAAATCAACTCAACTCGGCTCGAACTCAATTCCAAATCGAGCTTTTTCAAGTCTAGCCAAACAAGCTACTAAGCTAACTTGCTCATGTACAGCCCTAATGCTAACTTTGAAAACCTTCCAGATTACTAGTAGGGCCTGGTTCATATTTTTACATGCCATCCCACTAAGATGACTTCATGCACCCGAATTCAGTCCATTCCAAAAACTAAGGTGGTCAACATCTCATGAATTTAGAGGTCCTAGGCGCTATTTATTTGAATGGCGCGGACGGCCTGACTTTTGGGCACCAAGGAGATTTCACATGATGGACGGACTGAATGCAAGACACACATAACAGTGGGCCCCACATATTGCATCACCCCTAAAAAGATTTCTTTCATTGTAAGGTTGACAAACATATTTATATCAATTAATTGACTAATTTTTGGATGGTTAAGCTAAACGAAAACTCGTGGCGATTGACCGATTGACCGGAGAAATCGAGGGCCTTTTCTATATATTAATTAGCCAGTTAGGTTGTCCAAAATCATATATTAATCATGCAATTGCACATTATTTATAATCTATAGATAATGATGGGACACTTGCATGAACGGTTGGTGGGTCAATTTATCTAGCCATATCTGTCCAATATTAAATTCATGGCTTGTTGAGTAGGACCATGGTGGGCCACACATTTCAATTGTACTGTCCTTTGGTGGGCCCTTGATCCTTCCAAATGAAAGGGATATTACTTCCCATGCATGTGGAAAGCTGCTCGAGCTCCAAGTTGAACGGTTGAAAGGAGATTAAAGTTACATGGGCCCACTGTGAATTATTTATCATATCTACACCGTTCATCCGTTTGGAGAAATCATTTTAGATTTTGACACAAAAAAGGTGAGTAATTTTTAAATATCAAGTGGACCACACCACAAATAGCAGTGGGACAATGATTCTCACCGTTAAAACTTTCGTAGGGCCCACTGTAGCGTTTAGTTTCCATCCAATCTGTTCATAAGGTCACACAGACCTGGATTAAGAGAAAAAACAAATATCATATTGATTCAAAATTTCTGTGACCGCCAAAAGGGTTTCAATGGTAGGCGTTCAATCCCTCATTTCTTTTTACAGTGTGGTCCACTTGATTTTTGTATCTGTCTTATTTTTAGGCTCAAGCCTTAGGAAGATCTCACCGAGTGGACGGACGGTTTGGATATAACTCATACCTCATGATGGGACCCACATAACTTGGTGACGTCAACACACCAGCCACGTCGGTGGTGTGGGTTCACCAGCCAATCCGCTTCCTTGCATGTGCTAGAGATGGTCCTAAGTCATTAAAATGATGGCGACTTTTCAATGTACACGTGGCATGGTTTTTGGACAATCCAAACCATCCAAAACCCAAAACGTATGGCCCAATCGGAGATGAAGCACTGACAATTTTTTTATTTATCAGATGAAAGCAACCATCTGATTTTACCGTTAGAATTTGGACCGCTTATTATTTTACTTTTAACTGTCCATTTGATGACCATCCTTGGATGGTTGAGATTGCTTGATCAGTGCAAAATTTAAGATACGATTCATCCGAACTGGCCACACAATTTAGATTATCTGGTAGCGACGTGAGTGCCACGTTTAAGGAAGCTGAGTCACCACCACATATGAAAACTAACATTCAAGTCATTGATTAATAGTAAAATCAACTACCATCCTTCATGGTGTGTTTTTCTTGTAATATTATAGGAAAATCTTACTGAAAAATAAAAAATAAAAAAAATGAAGATATTTATATAAATCTGTGAATACTTTAAAACAAATTAAAATCTAGGTATAGAATGATTTATTTAAACTGTTAAATAAATTCTGCATTAAAATCACAATAACACCGTTTGATCAAATTTCTGGGAAAAATATTTTCAAATGATTTTAACAATACGGTGAATGTTTAAACTGGTGAGTTGGTTTTTGGTGATAAGGAAGAATATTGTCCATCCTAAGTGTGCAAAATTTTAAATCTACAAGGTTATTCTTCCATTCAATAGAAAAATAAAATAAAAAATTCAGAATTTCGTTAATCAATAATACTTAGATCTTTTGTATTACATCACTTATAAAGAAAAAAAAAATCATAATTAAGATTACTAATTCAACAAAATTAGGACTAATTCAAAATAATAAATTTTATCCAAAATAGAAAGTTCTAATCTAATCATAGATGTTCCTAGGATGATTAGAAGTAATTACTAAGAAAATCGCATGTGTTAAAACTCTAAAATAAATGAGATACGTTGAACTCAAAACTTATTTAAAAATTAATGATTTTGAATTGTATGGCAGCATTTTCTCTCAAAAGGAAACAATGCGGCCCGCTTAATTACAAGGTTCAATTGATCTCAGATAGCCAATTCCAATTAAAATTCATAGGCTATTAATCCCGTAATGATATCTGAATCAAAAGTTATAACTAATTTATAATTTACACTTTGAACAATAATTTTTCTATATTTAGAATGAATTTTTTTGATCTGAATGCAATTACGGTTCAATTACATTGTGACCTATGTACGATTAAGCACGGATTTGATAACTGCATTCACTTTCGTTCAAGCTTCTTTAAGCCAAACTATGTTAAGAATAGGTATGCAAGTTACACAAATGCGATTCTATATGATCTAAATTATTCACCTACAAGCAATGTACCGCAACTTGTGGTGGTATTAGAATCAATAGATAGCCAATGGTCCAACTCAACATGCTCGTGGCACACCTTTCATGGTGGGCCATGCTATTTTTGTGGTCCTAAGGGTAGCAGTATATTAATGGAAAGATTTAAATGATCAAAGGTATGAAATAGTCTAACCTAAGAAACATTTTAGCTAATCTTTCATTTACCATGAGTTTTATCTTTTGAATATGAATGGTTTGGATCACTTAAGCTTGACTCTGAGTCAAATTATATTTGAACTCACGTTTATAAAGATTGAAAACTCTTAACAAATGTCTTTAAAACATTTTTCTTTTTTATAATGATATCTCACTTGGGGAGGCTGGGCTGAGCCATTCCTCATTAGCCCAGCTTGGCTTGGCTCAAACAATGATTCTAGATTTCAAGCCTAGGTTTTGGCCCCATGCCAGGCTTAGTGGCCAACCTGATCATTCCCATTTACAATTGGGAAAATAAAGAATGATAAGTCCAAGCTCCGCTTGAGCCTAACAAGGTGTCAAGTGATTCATACCATTCAAATGGTGGGCAGGAGATGCCCCATATCCATTCCCATCATATTATCATATCATCCTAACCATCCATCTTGTCCCCGATCAGCCGCCGAGCGTTTGTTCTAACTGTCCATTTCACTTGATGGGTAGGATCATCGGATAGCTGGCCTACCCATGGTTCAGTTTCCAAAATGTGGTCCCACTTATACCATTCTTCAGCTAAATATTTACTTTATGATAGGTCTGCTTCACCCCGCGCACGTTGCTGGGTCAGTATACATAAAAAAAAAATAATTCACTGACTCATAAGTAAATTTATAATTATTTCACATCAAAGTTGTTCTACTTTATTTTTTAATAATATAAATATTTTAATAAAGTTTTTTAATAAATATGTCTTAATCATATTTATTTAAGGTATACATAGTAATAATAAATAATAAACGAAATATTAATGAAGAAAATATGCATAATTCATTAGAGTAAAAGGATATACATACCACAACAAACTACTTACATGAGTTGAAAACTCACCAATTTCTCACATTATATATGATACAAATAGTTATAAATATAAATTTAAATGATTGAGGGGCAATCCATTCTTCTAGCGAGCACATTCTTCAAGGCTACATTATTATAGTTCACCAACATTTTGAAAAAAAGAAAGCAATGCTTCCACCACATAGAAGATAGTTTCAAGGCGATGGGTGCCCTCCAAAATCAATCTGGAAACGCTATGGATGTAGCGCAATAAAAAACTTACCGTAAAAAGATGATAGTAACCATCTATTTTACCTTTTGAGAATTAATTGGCCATGGGCATTTCATGCTAAAGAAATCAAGAAACTATTGACCACCTATCTGTCTAAGGTTTAATCCCTAGCAAATGTTTGTTGGGTCATGCTATTTGCCATCAAAGATTTTTTTACTCATGCAGTATCCCATTCATCGTAGTCCGATCCAAAGGATCTTGTTGAATAAATTGATACATTGTAGTTGATAGATGACTTTTAGTAGAAATAAATGAAGGCTCATTTTTTTAAACCCTTTATATTATTTGGGGAGAGAAATATTGGGTGATCGAGATCGGGGGAGGGGTGCTTACTTTGTTCTTCTCCTTATCTTATATATATATATATATATATATGAGAAATGGTTCTATGCAGTTGATCCCATGAGGTCGAGCTGTGTAGGCCCCACTATGATGTGTGTCGAATATCAACATCATGCATTTGATGGGTCCCCTTTAAATTATGAAAAATCTCAAAAATCAGGCGTATATGGAACTAAAGTGGGCCATACCATCTAAAATTACTTGAAGACATGCATAAAACATATAAAAGCACTTGGTGGGGTTCATCAAAAATTTGGATGCATCTAAAACTTGGTCTAACCCTTAATCCAAGTGGGACACACATAGTGGATGGGTTGGATTTGTGAACTACATCTCAGTGGGGCCAACAAATTATTATTAATGTTTAATAAGAGAGTAACCCCTCTCAACTCTTGTATGTGGTGTGGCCCACAAAAATCATGGATTGACTTGATTTTTAAGCCTAAGGCACACCATAGAATGATGCCTCCTACTGATGGGGTAAATGTTCGACATGTAACACGATGGGGCCCAAACAGCTCAATCTCATAGAACCATTTCCTTATATATATATATATATATATATATATATATATATATATATATATATACACACACACACGCATACTCCCCTACGCACTTATGCACGTGCGAACCTTTGCACACGTGTCATGGGAGTCAAATCCGAACGGTCCATAAGATGCGTAATCCCATGAAACCTTAAGAGGTGAATTTTCACCCTGATATAAGATTCTGGTGGGCCATAGCAAAGAGAAATGCAAATCAAGGAAAGAAACTGTTTCATTTTTCATGGCCCATCAAAGTTTTAGATCAAAGTAAAACTGGAGCCCGGGGGGTTTCACAAGGTGTTGCTTCACATGAACGGTTCATATTTTGGATCTACATCACGTATGATGGGTTCTTAAAAAAGTTCATACATAGTACGTACGAACTGGTTCGCGGGTGAGTGTTTTCGTGTGTGTGTGTGTGTGTAAAGGTTTACTCGTGCATCAATCCCATGAGAACTTGTGAGATCTTTTGAGAACTCATCTAATATGATATGAGGGTAAGATTTTAATTGAACTATCCATGTGATGAAGCACCCTTTGAAATCCTCGTGGTCTAACTTTTTCGCCGATTTAAAACTTTGGTAGGTCATAATAAAATGAAGTAGTTTCCTCCCTTAATTTGTCTTTCTTTTGCTATTATTAAAGTTTTGAATATGGTAGAAGTTGAGTCTTAGAGGTTTCATGGGGTGGTGCATCACATGCACGATTCAGATCTTGGACTTATATTATGGGAGATGAGTTCTCAAGAAATTATCATGAATTATATATGATAAGAACTAGTGTTATATATATATATATATAGCCGAAACTCGTGCTAACTTTTTTGAGAACTCATTATATGCAACGTGACTCCAAAATTTGAATGGTCCACATGAAGCAACACCTCATGAAATCCCTTTGGCCTAATTTTTTCTTTGATCAAAAATTTTAGTAAGCCATGAAAAATGAAAATAGTTTTCTTCATTAATTTGCATTTCTCTTTATTATAGCTTACCAGAATTTTAGATCAGGGTGAAAATTTTTCTCTTGGGGTTTAATGGAATTCCACATCACGTGGACCGTTTGGATAAGACATCTATAACACATGTGCAAAGGTGTGCATGTGTACAGGTGCACAGATGAGCATGACTCTATACACACGGTAGTTAAAAATAAAAAATTAAAAATCTTGTGGGCGAAAATGCCCTGTGATGCAAATAGAGGTCAAGGCGCCTGTAAGTTGTTAGTTCTCATTACTTCTCTTTACTTTAAGCATTGATCAGATGCCTATTTCATTTTACTTTTGATCATTTACTTGATAGCCATCAATTGGATGGCTAAGATTTCTTTATTAATATAATTCTAGAGATTCAACAACGGGAACGGTTCACCGACAGATGTGGTCCTTCCCTTCCATTCCCTTCTCTACCTGCTTTGCAAAACAGTTCATTTCTCTCCACATGCATTGCATGTGCCATATATGTACAAAAGAAGAGAATTTAAGTATTTCAGGCAAATATAAAGATCCTATCTTCCTCAATAGATTGAAATTGCTCTAAAATAGCATATGACGCTTGAGAAGACATGAGAAATTGAACGGGTGATTTGCAATGTAAGTGCTAATCTGTAACTTGTGTGGGCCCTCCATCAATGAACCATGTGAAGCATGCCCTAACACAAGAACAGACCGGTGGGGCCCATCAGGTGGGGTACATTTTTTGAAAAAAGTGGATCACTAGACAAAAGGTAATTAACAGTTAATATTCATTTTTTAGATTGTAAACGATTCATTAATTAGGATCAGTGTAAAGGGGTATTAGATAGGTCCTGATTAGAAACTAGGGATGTATATGAACTTAGCTTGGTTAGCTTGCTCAACTTGGCTCGAAAAAGTTTGATTCAACTCAGTTCAAAAATGAGTTCGAGCTGAGTCGGGTTAATTTTTTGAGCTCAAAAAAATTTTGAACTGAGTTCGAGCTTGCCTAGGCTCGGCTCGACTCAGATTGAACCCCAACTCAAATGAAACTCGGATGAAACTAGTTCGGAGGCTCGATTACTTTGATATTGATGTTGCTCGCTGAGTATTTGATGAAATGACTCAACAAAGTGTCGGCTGATGGCAAGGAAGGTACGTATATGAAATAAATATCTTTTTTTTTTCTTGGTTTTGATATTGTCTATAAAGTGTTTGATTAAATACTTATAAATAACTGCTGCTTTTTTACCCACGGTAAAAAATTTGAAGCACACTCCATGTCTCTGTGGAAATGCCGCACACTCAATCTCAGCTCGAACTCGGCTCAAATTGACCTAAGTTGGAGTTAATTGGACCGAGCCAAGTCATCAAGCTCTGCCAAGCACGACTCGGTTTGACTCTTGTACACCTATATTAGAAACCCTCACATAACTAGTTACATTCTAACAAGTTTCTATGTGGGGCTCACTATAATGTTTGTATGACATCTGTCCTATTGGGTAAGGTTGTCCCACCATAAAAATAAAATGCTACCAAAATAAAGTCAATCTAACTATCAGGTGGGGCACGCTGTAGAAAATAATGATCCACCGTTTAAAAAAAAAAAAAAAAACTCTACCTTAATATGGGGCGTATCTGATGGTTGGATTTACCTGAATGCATCTAACGGTTGGATTGAGCTGACTTTTGAGGCATTCATTTTCATGGTTGGACAAGTCTACTCGAGAGGTAAAATGTCATGCAAGCGCCATGGTGGGGTCAACACGCTTACTTGTCAAAGGTCGAGCATTGGTGTGAGCATCTTTCGTGTAGAAGTCTACCACATTGCATCTGTGAGAGTTTTATCCTCTCATTGGACCCAGTAAAGGAGAAAGGTTGCACCAGGTTGGTGGCCCACCTCCGATGCAGTTTGCCTAAGACAGGAAGCTAGGTGGGACCCTCCATGATCTTTCTGAGAAATCCACCCGTCCATTTATTTTTTCAGACCATGTTATGACATGGACCCGAAAATGAGACAGAGCCAACAATCAAGTGGCCACATGGACTGAAAATGGTGAGAATTGAACATCTACCGTTGAAATTTCGTCGAGCCACAGACATTTTGAATTTTCAGCTCATCTTACTATGAATAACCTTATGAACGGTATGGATGGCATATGCACATCACTTTGAACTCAGGGAGTTACAACAGTAGGCATTTCCCTACCCAAATTTTCCAGTCAATCGGCCTACTTGAATTTTGGATCTGTCTCATTTTTAATCCCATTTCGTAAAATGATATGAAAAAACGGATGAACGGAGTGGATTTCTCACAGACATCATGGTGGGCCCCACCTAACTTCCTGCCGCACGCCGGCATCAAATTCATGCCATAACTCCCCAACAAAAAGTACAGTTGATATGCGGCCCACATTTTGCACTGTATACACGCGCCGGGAGCGAATTAGGTGAGGCCCCAGATCCACCTAGGTGCGTGAGAACCCTGAATGTGGGGCTCACATTGATCCATGTGCCTTAAATCCCCACCGTCCAACCATTTTGAAAGCTCATTTTAGAGCATGTTGCCAAAAATGAAACTGATTCAAATCTTAGGTGGACCACACCACAGGATTCCACTGGAATGTTTATTTGCCATCCAACCTGTTGATAAGGTCACCAACACCCAGATGAAGCGACCACACAAATATCATCTTGATCCAAAGCTTTTGTGGCCCACAAGAAGTTTTCAATGGTTAATCATCACTGTTTCCTGTACTATTGCCATCTAGTATTTGGAACTGCTTCATTTTTTTTGGATCATGCTCTAAAATGAGCTTTCAGTACGGATGGACGGCATGGATGTAGTCACAGACATTACAGTGGGCCCCATAGTCAGGGGTCCCACCCACCTCGGTGGATCTGCGGTCTCGCCCAATTGAGAACGGATTGGCTACTCCCCCTGCCACAGCCTCGTGGCTAGTGTTCGGCGCTCTGTGGGCCAACAATGATGTAAGTATTTCATCTATTCTGTGCATCGTTTTTTACAAATCATTTTAGGGCTTTATTTCAAAAATGAGAGGGATATAAACTTCAAGTGAACCACACCACTGAAAAACAATATTGATTAGATATCCACCATTTTAAATGCTCCTAAGGCCAACTGTACTGTTTATTTGACATTGGTTATGTCATATAGAACCAGATGAAGGAAAAAAAATATCAGCTTGATCCAAAACTTTTATGGCCCCTATGAAGTTTTTAATAGCCAATATTCATTCAACACTATTTTCTAAAACGTTGCTCACTTGAGATTGGAATATATCTCTTTTTTGTCTCACAAATAAAATGATCTAGAAAAATATATGGACGGCATGGATGAAAGACATATATCATGGTGGGTCCCATAGGGCACTGACCACCAGCCAATGGCCAATGGCAGGGCGAGTAGCCAATCCATTTCGCACCCAATCTGTTCTACCCTTTTGACAAGTGGGATCATGTTTTTCCTCGCCGGTTTGGCCAGTGGTATTAAGCTGTATTAAATGAGATTGTATTAATCATCCCACTTTAAAATTGAAAATGATACATTTGAAGGTAGTGTGAGATAGATTAAAATTAACTGTATAAGCATTGAAAAATGATCCTTGTGTTAGAAAGTGTGAGATAGGATTATAAAGTGTGAGTGGAATTTTAAAATTTATTTTTTAATGCATAAATTCCAAACATGGTATTAGAAAATATGGGATACACCCAATCTGAAGAATATACTGTATACATGCATTTATTGTAACTTTTACAACTCCATCCACCTTAATCTCGCCTAATGCAATTGGCCAAATAGGCTGTTTAACCCCACCGTGGATGGATGCGAATTTGCAAGTGACCTTGTCACGAGCTAATGACCAGCAGTCGGGGTTCTATGGGCCTCACTATGATATATATGTTTCATCCATGTTGTCTATACATATTTTTAGATCATTTCATTGTATGTTTTCAACATTGGGGTCTTGGTATATATCCCTAGTGGGGGTATTTTCAGATCATTTCATTGTATGTTTTCAACATTGAGGTCCTGGTATATATCCCTAGTGGGGGTGTGAACAGCATGGTGTGAGTTGATCGTGTGGTGTGCTAACAACCTAGCAAAAAGAAAAGAAAATTATTTCATGGTATGAGCTAAAAATTAGGTAGTTTTATCTCTCAAGTGAACCACATCACAGGAAATAATATTGATGGGACACCCACCAATAAAAAATTCTTGGGGCCACAGAAGTTTTAGATCAAGCTGATATATATTTTTTCCCTTCATGTGGACCTCACCTAACCATTGGATATCAAATAAACATTAAAATGACCCTGCGAGGCTTTTAATGGTGGATATTCAATCACTATTGTTTTCGTCTGTGTGCTCCACTTGAGATTTAGATTTACCTCATTTTTTTTGTCAAGCCCTAAAATGACCTGGAAAAACGGGTGGAAAACATGCAAAAATCACATAAATCATCGTGGGCCCACGTAGCACCGACCACTAGCTACACTGGCCAAACCGCGTCCATCGTAGATATAGCATGCCTCAAGTCCCTCTCAGATTGGGAGATCACACAGACCTAGGATCTATGTGGTTGCATTCTCTTTCTAAAGCTCTGTGCAGTCCACCAAGATGTTTATGCTATATCCACTCCGTCCATCCTTTTCTTCATCTAATTTTAAGGCACGATTACAAATATGAGGGAGATCTAAAACTCGAACAGCCCACAAGAGTGGTGATTGAATGTTCACCGTTGAAACCTTAAGAGGGTCACATAAGTTTCGATGAGGGTTATATTTGTGTTTTCCCTTCCTTCGAATGGGAATCACTTTATGAACGGATTAGACGGTATCTAAACATAACGCTCACGGTGGGCCCTAGAAACTTTTCAACGGTGGATATGTCCATCCGACTGTTTCATCTTCCATGGTCCACTTGAATTTTGGATCTCCGTATTGTTTGGGCTCCTGTACTAAAATGAGCCCACAAAAATGATGAACGGAGTGGATATAGCACAAAAATCGTGGTGGGCCCCACAGAGCTTTAGGTTTCAGGAGAACCGTGTAACCTCGGATTCAAGCAAGCCGCGTCCCTCGTTTACGGAACCATGGGCCCCACATGTAAGAAATGGAAAACCCGTCTATGTTGTGAAAATAACTCCTCATCGAAATTAGTTACTCCATGTGAGCCCTACTTCGGACCTGTGTATTGCGTGGATCCCCAACAGAGTACAAGTGCTTCCCACCGTTTCCGGCAGTCACTTGGAGACCGGGTCGGCACCACGTAAAAAATGAGTCCGTCTTGCCTCTGACGCGAATCACTATCCTGCGTGTCATCGCACACTGGGGCCCACATGCTAAATTTTCCGATGATCTGAACCGTCCAATCTTGTAGATTCTATACTATACGGGCCGCTGTGAGAAAGACTTTTCGATCATCATATGAAATTAGATGAATTAAGAATTTTCAATGGCTCAAATTCAACCATAAACATCAAAGGTTAGGATCATCGATGAAGCATGATTACATGAAAAAGATTACTTATGGTGGAAAAGAGAATATGGACGGTTCTAATCACTGGGCCATCTCATCATGTGGGCCCCATTGGGCGGCTACGCGCGATGGATTCTGAGTCGCGAGTTGCGACACACGCAAAACCAAATCGTCAAAAGTAGAGGACTTGTTCATGATTGGGGGCCCGTCCAACGGACGTTGCGGCGTTAGCCAAGAGAATTTCTGGTGACGATTCGCGAGTGTTGCAATTGAAGAGGTGAATCTCGGGACACGTACTCACGTGGCAGACCAATGTGAGATCCGGCCGTTCATCAGGTGAGTAACATTCTGAACTTGCGAAATCAAGATTGTCCACTCATCAAATGGGCCAATCATGAGTTGAATATACACCGTAGATCATTTTCTTTTCAACCGTCAGTTTTCCTACGATGTGGCCCACCTGTTTTGTAGACAAGTCCGCTCTCTTGACCCACTACTTGTTCAGTGTCGGTTCATCCAGATGAACTGGAAAAAGCCCAACGATTACTGGCCGTTAATCTGGTTTATTTGTGGGACGTGGTCCATCCATCGTGGGATTCATCAGAACAATGGTCTGGATTACTGAAGCCTGGCCTCACTTGTCAGGATTGAAAACCAGAGTATCATCGGCATCTAAGCCTTCCTCCAACTAATTGGACAAAATATTGCGGGAACCGTCCATCACGAGGATCGCATATTGGATGTCAAATCCAGACTGTTCGTTTCGGGCGTGCATATGCGTAGAAACTGAATGGTCCTGAGAAAGTCGTGGGGCTAAATTCCAAATTAAAATTAAGGATAAACAAAGGCAAGCAATCGCAAATGTCACGGAAGGAAAGGATATATCAATTTTTCTACGAAAAAAATGATCGTGATAAAAAAATAATGGCAAAGAGCGAGAGTAAATTATCATGATAAACGAATTATGAGAGAATAAAATAACTTATAATGTTAAAAAGCTCCATTGATCGAAGCATCGATTGATCAACACTCATTGAGTAATCATCGATCAAATCAGCATGCTCAAAACTGTCCATAAAATTTATAAGTATTGTTTGAAAATTGTCGATTGAATGACCTGAGAATTTGATTGATTGAAACTGTCCAAAACCGTTCACAGACCAATATACATAATTCAGAGTTGACTCGATTGATTGACTAGGGTTGGTCAATTAATCAAACACGTGTTTCATGTATAAATTTAAGGTATCTCTTAACAATCTCTACTATGGTTTCAATTTTCATTCATGAACCACAACTTTAAGTTCCATCTTTAATCACCTCTATTATAGGTTTAATATTGTTATTGCCTTTTGTGTACACTCCATCTTTACCAACGTTTCGTCAAAGTCAGAAAAGTTGAACAAAGTCAGAACTTCTCTGTGGGAACCACCTTTGTAAGTACGCCCGTTAGATTAACGGTCGTATGGATCTTTTTAATAATCACACAACCTTCCTTAAGCACCTATCATAATTAATTTCCCTAGTTAGTAATGCATCCATAAATGACCCCGCACCATGTTAGAAGTTGTAGTTCTTTGTACACAACGAAGGATAAAAAAAAATGATAACGAAACGATCAGATTTATCGAGTTCAAGGCTTGACTTGAATAGTCAATTTCTCAAGACAGATTTGCTGCCATTTTTTCTAAAATTTTCAGCAAGTGCAAATAAAGGAAATCTACAAATTGTCTTCAGGATACAATGAACTCTCAATCCGATTTTCAACACGAAAATTTACACATTTAAGTGTTGAATAGATCTCTAGTTTAAACACTGATATGCCGTAAGACGTTCAGAAAAAATTCAGTAAGAGATTAGATCGAGAGTAATTGCTCAGAAGATGATATAATCTTAATGATAAGAGTTTCTTCATCTAGATTATAGCATCCAGGATTTATATCAATTGAAGGGTTATGGATTTCTTCCTGAAGAGGTGCTATAGATACTCTTCAAGAAATTCACACCCATTCACAACAAATAATTGCCTTTCATGAAAGGACATGACTTTTTGTCCTATGGTAGTTATTTCTGTACCCATTCAGACAGAAACAGTTATCCAACAGGAAAAACTGTATCCACATAAGCGACACATGTCATAGGTGTCACATGTACAATCATGTCATAATTACTCTTAATTAACAAAAGGTAATAAATCATCAGGGTTCAATTCCATGACCCAAAAAATTTGAACCATGTGCCAAAAAGACTAAGGCTCTTATTGCTCCTTGCAACGATGCGAAGTGCAGAGTACGCCTAATAAAGCGTCAAAAAGTGCCCAAGCAGCCCTACAGCCCACGCCACGCGCGTGAGATTTGAACCCTGGCTGCATAAACAAAAAACCCCCTCTCTTGTTGTAAAACCCATATCCTAAACCGTACCGTTTCGTAGACTTCCGCGGTCATACCGGTCGAATTCCGGCAACGTTCGACCCTTAACCGATATTTACGCACAACCTTAATTAATATTCCGACAACCTGTATCGACTCAACCCAAGACTATTACCATAGCGACCGCGCCGTCGTTGCGGTTCCGATGCCGCGACTTGCCCGCCGAGGTGATACCCTGGTCAAGATATGTGGGCCAACATTCGGTGCGAGAAAAGCGCCACGCGTTGCAAAACCCAAGAGAATCTTTATGAGATGTCACATCAATCTCATCAATCAATCAATCCATCGATCCATCACATGTCAAGTACACATCACTTTCACCCTCTCCCAAGCAAGCCACAAAAGTCCTCCATGCCTATACTTTTCTTACACAAATGCCTCAAAAGTCAAGAATCTCTTACACCTCCCATGCCTTTCTTACACAAAAGGCCACAAAAGTCAAGGTTTTCTTACACACCCATCACTCACCACATCCATCCATCACCCATCTCTCTCTCCCTTTACAACTCTCTCTCTCTTTCTCATTTTAAACTCATTTTCAAGCAACCAAACCCCCCATACGTATGAGCCTCTCCCTCCCTTTCCAAAACTCCAATTGTGGCCCACCTCTCCATCCCAAGATCTCTCATCCTAGCCATCCATTCCTCATCTCATCCATTGAAGTTGAAGCTAAGGTGCTAAGGAACCCATAGGAGCAAGAAGATCGGACGGTGGGTGCATGATAGTAGTAGTTTTCTTTATTTTTGAGATGGGCCAAGTGAGGCCAACCGATCAATGGTTTGGATCTCACTTGGGACCCTAAGTTGTGGCCGATGGACCACTTCTGTGAGGCCCCAAACCCAAAAATCGGATTCACAGGAATCCCGAATGCCGAATCCGGTGCCGACAGCCTCCATAGTACCCCATTCTCGGCTCCTAGCGTTCACACGCCAGATTCCGATCCTGGGATCCTACAAGGAGAATTTTTTTTAATTTTATTTTTTTATACATTTAAATCGTAATAAGCATAACCACAAGATTATCCAAATCACAAAAGCAACATCATCATCACATATCTACTAATATAATCATTTGAGTACAATGCTGAAGGAAAAATACATAAATCGAAAATCAAGCTCCAGAAGACCGCTGCACGCTCCAAGGTCAACACGGCTACAACCTAACATCACCTGCACGCATCTATCGTGCATAAGCTTATAGAAAGCTTAGAGGGTGGTGTAAGTGTGCGCACAAAGTAAGTGTCAAGTATTCAATACAATACCATCATCATACAATACCGAAATTACTGGTAATTCATAAATCGTACATTATCGGAATAAGAAGAAATACTGACAAGATCATAAATCATACAAGGACAGAGTAAGCGGAAGTATGGACAAGTTCATAAATCAATCAATATCAGAATACGTAATATAAAATAACTATGTACTAAGGAGTCATATATCAGATGCCGAGGATGTAATGCAATATACAAATCCTGCTAAATCTGTCTAGGCCATATAGTGCAGAAACTTAGCAACCCAAAATACCATATGCCCGCGGATGTAATACAATATGCGATGCGAATGAAATGACTATGCTGGAGTGTGAAGTTGGGTTGATAGTACGTAGTATCGCATGCTACGGGGTCCACCACAAGGGACTTCTATCCAAACCAGTCTCATACCTAAATTTGGATAGTCAGACTCATCATGGTAAACTCCTGATCTCAGGTTAGTCACGCGCCCAACCGAAATCTTTGCCATAACGAAGGTACACAACAATTAGTTGCGCACCACCAGCCCGAGTGGATAGTGAATGAATGAATGAATGAGCATGCAACTCCTACTCAATAAGTCCACATATGAGTACGGTTTCTCTCTGAAAAATCACCAGGGTCTATTACACTCCATACCAGATTGTCGCCCCATCGCGCGCAACAAGGTGAGTGGAAGAGACCTCACTATCCGCCTGCCAATATCGGGCCTGGCTCGTCAATAGCGGACCCATTCCTCGAGCTGGTCAGACTCAGCCTAGCATTGCCCCCTCCTCTCGAGCAGGTAAGGCCGCACCCCTTTCCAACCGACCATGACACAGTGGAAAGCGCAACCATCTGATAATCGGCACTCGGCGCTCATCTACCCACTCGGTCTAGACGTTAGAGCAACCTCTGGAACCAAGAGGGTTTATGGACTTTCACCCAGAGATATCTATAGCACCCCATGTAGAACAGATTTTCGGTATCCCATCTGGCCATCCACGGTATGCCTGTGGAGGATACGACCCTGATGTCGCTAGGGCATATAGTAATCACAACACACAATGCGAGATGCATGAGTCATACAATCCAATCATGCATCAATCTTACGCATACCGTGCGCTCATGTGAGACAATCACCGCCTATCAGGGAGTCTCATAACAACCAGCACTATGACATATGCAATGGTCAATCATATCGCATAACAGACATGCAGATGATGCATATGGTCATGTATCATGATGCTATGCAGTCACATACTCATAATCGGTATCAATAACTGACCTCGACAATCGGCTTCGACAATGTGGATATTTAGCCAACATTGCCCCCAAGGGATGGCCCACTAGAGCTAAATATATAGTGGGCCCACGGCCTCACACAAAGGCCTAATATACAATACAGTGGGCCTTACTCGAGGGTCACATACACAATAGGTGGGCCCTGCTCATGGGCCCTGAATACATGACATATGAGCCCTACACATGGGTCTTAAATATATCAAATGGGTCATGCATCATGGCCTAATACATATCACAATGGGCCTTGCCCATAGACCATAAACATATCACAATGGGACTCTAACACGGGCAGAATGTACATCACAATCAGAATCCACAATTGGCCACGATGATTGGCCTCGATCGATAGTCGGTCAATCGGCCACGACAATCATAATTGGCAATCGGCCACGATAATCGATCAATTGTCCATGACAATCATAATCGGTAATCGGCCACGATAATCGGTCTCGATCGATAATCGGCCACAATAATCAGCACCGAAAATTAACATTAATAGTCAGCACCGACAACCCCCGTATATACAAGGCGGGGTCCATAGATGGATAACAATCAACCACAATGTAAATATCGGCTCTTGACCGTGGTTATACCAAATCCAATAGCACGGAACCATCCGTCGATGGTGAATGGGGCCCACTTATTTGAGTCAACCCACGAAGAGAATGGGTACTAAGGGAAGGTCACAATGAGGACATCTAATAGTCATTGCCCATCAATGTGGACATTCAACCAACATTGCTCCCAAGTAGTGGCCTACATGGAGCAAAACATATAGCGGCCCACGGCCTCACATGAGGCCTAATACACATCATATTGAGTCTCATACCTGGACTTCAAATACATCACAATGGGTCATGTCCCATGGGCATCGAATACATCACAATGGGCCTCACCCATGAGCTCTAAATACACAATAGGTGAGCCCTACACATGGGCCTTATTCACATCAAGTGGCTTCATCAATGAGCCGCACAAATGGGTGTAACGCCCTGGAAAAATCAGTACTTTGACTCGAGTACCAACTCGACCAGAAATCGCGTAAGATTAATTCCTTTGGAAAATAAGTGTAAGTTAGCTAGCGCAACGCTAGAGTAGCTGGAAAATAGTCCCTGATCACTTTAAATACATTCTACAAGACCCAAATCGAGTAGAACCAATGACGCTATAATACTCTAAAACCTCGGATCAAACTCTAAGCCGGTTTGTTCTCTGGACCTCTTTGAAACTTTGTATTGGATGTAGACCGCGCGTCGAAAGTTCGATACCTACTATCCTAAACCGTTAGAACCGCCTAGCTGGACTTGACAATCATTTCAAAAATCAAGTCCAACCGACATGCGCAGGCTATTTCATTGAGCCTGGACTGAAGAGAGTGAGAATAGGGTTAGATTTGGAATTTAAAATTCAAATCTGGCACACGACTTGACGCGTTATTATTAAGAGTTCTGACCGTCAGAATTCAGCCAAATTACACCCTCGGATCAGAAAAAATTTCTATTTCATATCATGCGACTTGCAGACCTGATCTACGTGCGGTGACCGCTGAACTGAAACTGGACCGCCACGTGCGATCTACGAATACTGATGGTATGAAAACGGAATGAGAACGACATCCGACGAGCATGAACTTAAGTCCGATCGCATTCGGCCAGGGGACCACTAGAAATGTCCTTTTATACCGAAACAGCCCCGATTTGGTTAGGCATCAAGTAAACCTTGTTCCCAAGCCTGTTTTGGGCATGTTTGGGCTTATAAAAGGGGTTGAAACCCTCACTCCTCTCTCCCATCCGAATTTGGAAAAAGCCCTAGGTTGAGAGAGAGAAAAGGTGAGAGTTTGTGAGAGTGAGTAGGAGAGAATTTTCTTGCTGCTGCACTACCTGTTGCATGTGTTTAAGCCACGCACTCCAATTACTTTGCCGGTGATTTCTCCTCATTTCTTGGTAAGAAAACATCCCTAATAGTTGCTGATTTAGTGTTCTTTCATTTCCATAGCATGTTGGCTTATGGATCTTGTAAATTAGGTTCCCTATTCGCCGTATACGAAGCGTATACGCTCCGTTCGAATTAACATACCTATAAGAGAAAAGGTGCGGATTTTAGACGCTTTGATTGACTGTTTCCAACGCTTTCAATGTCGTTTAATAGTAGATTATCGACGGCAATGCCGTTTGACATGTACAACATGCTGTCCGTTTCCTGTTTCGTAAGCAGACGAAGAATATGAGATTTAGGGCATTTTAGTCATTTGTAGGAAATACTATTTTCATCCATAATTTGCTGATGTGATTAACATGGCTTCTTGTCGCATTAGAATACTAGGAATGCGTGCATAATTATTTTGGCGAAGAGATTCGCCTAAATGCACACTTTGAGTCGACATACTATATGTAGACTTAAGTGTGTAGTGTAAGTGTTTGTATAAATGCTTGTATTAGTATGTATTGAATTAAATGGTGTTCTGAATTAGTTTGAGATTGATTTCTCAATTAATATGCTGATGTAAATGATTTTCTACATGTTAGGTATATGCATGATTTCATTATATGTATGAAATGCATGTGCTTGATGATTTACTTAAGTTGTATGTTATAACATGTGTTAACATGCTCACATTGTTGTATTTTATTTCCAATACTCTCATATGATTGCTGATGTGAATTCGTATATGTTTGGGACTATACCTAGTCCAGGCAGTCGGCAACCGAGCAAATTCGTGGTTTGCTTATCTTTGCCACGAACGATGCGTCGATGAACGCGAGTCGTGTTTTGGAGTTGACGGCAGTGGTTAGGCCACACGAAGTGTTTTACGCACTTCATATCGTTCGACTTGAGATGCGATCGTGCTAGTCGAGCCCGTCAAGTAACTCGACTGGCCGTTGTATGTTCACCCTGTATGATTCATAACTGCTTGAACCTAGGGTACTGAACTTACCATTGTAAACCCTGTCAACCATGGTACCTTGATCCACGAAGACTCATGAGCCGAGCATGGTGGTATGGGACACCGTGGTTGAGCTGTCGGCCTACGTTGGGGCCACAAACCTCCCCGTAGTAACCAGTGAGCATCTATGTCTCGTGAGCAGATTATGATGGTATGGGACACTATATTCTTGCTGTCGGCCTACACTGATAAGGCGACGAGTCTTTTGTAGTGACCGCGAGCATATTCTGAGTCTACGGGAGGCGATGACCCTTCTGTAGCAGTGAGAGTACAGTAGGCCTGTATTGATAAGGTGATGGGGGAGCGGTGCAACGAGTACGAGCAACAGCCCTGACAGCCCTTGCAGCGACCTACAAAATATACATCGTATGAGATTACTAGGAGTGACGACCCTAGAAAGGATCTGTGTTGGGATTGATATAAGGGAAGTACCTTAGTTTCCCAATCCTGCTGTTTGAATGGACTAATAATAACTCGGCAATCATATCACCATTACATTGCATGTGCCTGGAAGATGTGGAGCACTGAGCGGTACGTAAGCATGCCGCGGATGCAGATGGTGCCGTATGAGGGAGAATGCCGGTGAGGGCATCCATCATGTCATGTCATATTGCATTAACAACAGTATTAAGATTGTTTGATTTACTGCTTTACTATTATCGCTTGATTGATTTGAGAACATGTTAATCTTTGCTCTATTATTCCACTGAGTTAGCTACTCATTCCCACGTTTCGGGATGGTGTTTGCAACACCCACCAGACCCTGTCTTAGATGCAGGTGAGGCAGCGATCCAGGAGGTAAAGCCGGACTATGATGAGGACCATGACGAGTTCTCATACATGCAGTACCACGACGGCTTTGCGTAGGTGGCCTAGGTTGACGAAATTTCTCAGTGGGACTCTTTTTGGACATTTGATTTTGTTTATTTACATGTATATGAGACTCAGTGATATATTCATACTTTAGTGACAGTCGAGATCTACTTTTTTTTTCCATACAGTGATATATATATTCATTAGTCTTCCGCTTGCTTTTATCACTGGATTTGGAGTTTGAATTACAGTTTTGGTATACTTTTACTCATGTGAATGCTTTAACTCAGACAACATTGAATCATAATCATTTTTGTTGCATAAGTGACGGTCTGAAACTCAGGAGTTGAGTTTATACACGACCCCCGATTTTCAGGGTGTTACAAGTTGGTATCAGAGCATGAATAAGATTATACCGGGCCTGGGTTATGGTCACGCGACGTACGTTGTCGCTTCCTTTGACTTAGGTGGGTGCGAGAAGGGTCTAGAAACACTTATAGGATCGCAGATTCGCCAATAGGTGAAGTCTATTCGTATCGATCGCGCGATCGAGTTCGTAACGCATCTAGGGTCGCATGAAGCGACCTGAGTAGCTCCTAGGTTGTAGGTAGGTGGGTTGAGACGTTCTTTGAACGATTGTAAATCCGTAAATGTGAATCCTTGAGCTGTGGGACAACCACAACCCTTACATTTAATCGCTAGGGCTTAAAAACCCCGTTTCACCTAAATTCTTCAAAATTCTTCCTCTCACCACTCCATTCTTCAATTATTTCTTATTCTTTTCATGTTAGGCATTGATCCTAATGTGAAAATGATATAAAATCATACTTCGACAAAATTTTACAGTGAATAGTAAAATTTCATGAAAACTGGCCATTTGGCCATTCTAAGTTTGTGATATTTAGCAACTAATGGGTTAGATGGATGTATTGTCTCCTTCTACCCTAAAATAATATACTGCATGGTAGGGGATTGCATTCAGGTTTGCATATTGGCCTCGAAAAGTCCCAAATTGATGTTTGGGCCTCCATAGGGCAATCTACAATAAACGAAGGTGGGGCCCATACATTTTTGGGGTCCCTGGACCAGGGGGGACAAGACCCATGTGGTCCCACCGGCCACCGTGCAAGATGACCAGCGATGCCATCGCCGATCTGGCGATGCATCGCCGCCCGGTGGACCCCACTTGATGTAAAATCTGGGGCGTGGTGGTATTTTGGATAATACACCCCCCCATGTATGGTCCGTCCATAGAAAACTCCTAAATGGGGTACTTCCTTCACAACAGCCCCCTTCCTTAACTCCATTTCACATTTTCTGCTGCCCTCTCCCAAAAACGTGATTCCAAATCCTTCCCAAACCCATTCTTTGTTGAAAATGACCCCACTCCATCACTCCATTACAGTTTACAACTCTCCCTCTTACAAATCTCATCCGTTGGAGCTCCTATAACCCCCAAAACGAGCTAAAATCGTGAGCTCCATTCCCTTTTTTCATTCTCTTTTCTCTTTGAAAATCTATCCTAGGGGAGCTTGAAGCATCCCTCTACAACACCTAGATCTCCCTTTTTCAGTTTAGGCAGTCATTTCTTTGCATTTCTTCCATTTTCCATGGCTTTTGTTGAAGCCATTTTGGGTCTTTTATCTCTCTCCACCATCCTCTCTTTGATGGGAAAGAGAAAGACCGCAACGGATGAGGCTGGGCCTAGTCGCCCTGCTCAATCAATAAGACCGAGGGGTGGCGTCGCAAGCTCAAGCGCCGCCGCAAGTCCAAGGATAGCCCGAGAGTTCCATATAAAGCGGGATTTGGATCCTCATACTCAACTTGGGCGAGTGATATTAGCAAAGATGCCTCACCGCGAATACACCGACCATAAGGTGTTATTTGAGGCGGACGTTGAAGGACGACGCTTCGACGAATATCTGTTATTCGAGCGCATTGAAGCTGCACATTGGGGTCCGCTCTTTGAAGCTCGTGCTCGTGCTAATGTGAGCACCGTTCGTGCCTTCTACGCTCGTATCCAGAATCCTACACTGGAGCCATTGTAGTTTAAAATTCTCTTTGGTAGAGACCGGATGGCTACGATCGATGTTCGACTGATAGCGCGACTTCTGAACGTGCCCCTTAGTGATGTTCATCCCAGTACGAAGAATTTGAGAAGTAGGCGTGAGCGAGATCGCCGTACCAGGTTCCTATGCAGTAAACTGGTTTCATGGCAGCCTAACAATAGCCTCAAGGCGTCTCATATGTCTGATGATTTGTGCCTACTGCACCACATTTGCACGTTCAACGTGTATCCCAGGTCGACAAATCGCATTGAATGTACGCGCCTTATGGTTGATTTCTTGTATCAGGTGGCCCAGGGAGAAAATGTGTGTATAGCCACTTTCATCTTGCGACAGATTATCCTCATAGCGAAATCAAGAAGAACGTCTGAGTCGCTTCCTTTTGGCCGACTGATATGCAAGATCGCGCTTGAGTTTGCTTACAGACTTGGGCCGGAGTTGCCAGTCCCGATTCATAGCATTGATGAGTCTACCATGGTCAAAATGAAGATCGGGTCTCAGTACCGTAAGACTCAGCTTGAGGAGGATAGCGAGGATGATTTTGATGATGAAGAGGATTCAAGTGAGGGAGAACCTGGAGCAGAAGTTGAGGAAGAAGTCCTGGAAGAGGTAGAAGAGGAGGCTCAGGATACAGATGAGAGCCCTCCTTCTGCTCAGGCTACTGGCGATGATCGCATTGCCTGAATTGAGGAGAGCCAAGTCGCCTTGCGAAGGAAAGTTTAAGAAATTCGGGCTGAGGTCGAGGATACCAAGGCCGTTATGAAGAGAAAATTCGGTAAGGTGACTCGTACCTTGAAGGCGATCCTGTACTGCTTGCAGGATAAGGGTGCTCCTCCTCCGTCACCCGACTCAGACTAGCGATGAGATCTTAATGTTGTTGTTAGTAGTTAGTCGTTTCCTACTTTATGTTGTGTAAGCCTGATAAGGCTAGTAGTTTGCTTATATTGCTGTTGTAACTTTAACTGTCTTAGTTCCCGTGTACTTCTTGTCATGATGCTTGTAAGGAGATATCCCTTGTATTGTGACAATTTTGATTAAATAAAATGCATGGAATACCTTTGACTCTTTATGTGAATGATTGCGGTATGTTTGTGCTATTGAGACTGACAAGGTGGCGCCCTATTTTGAATATAGGGAATGCCGTCGAATGCTACACGGAGCACAGCTCGGCTTACATTGAGTGAGCCTATGGATCAGGCTCCTTCGCAGTCTGATACTCATGCGGACTCTGCTGTAGGCCCAATTCCTAAGACAGTGCGTGCGTCTCAGCCTACTACTGGTCCTGCGGCTGGACCACCGCCTTTCACACCGCCCGTCAGAGAGCCGTATCACGCGTCTTCTTCGACGTAGTACATGCCACAGCCTGCTCCACCTCCAGATAGATTTGAGCAGATGATGGCCATGATGCAGCAGCAGCAGCAGCTCCTGACTACTATTGTGGGGACTCTAGCCCAGGGTGAGAGTGTGCCTCCACCTGCACCACCTGCGCATACAGCTGAGGATGCCGATACATATGCTTAGGATGAGGGCATGGTTCATCCTGTACCACCTGCTTATCCTGCGAGGAATGCCGCAGACACACGGAGCTTGTTAGAGCGATTTTAGCGCTTACGGCCTCCTACTTTTACGGGTTCTCATAGACCCAAGGAGGCCGAGTATTGGCTCGACCATGTGTCGAAGATACTGCGGATGCTGCATTGTTCAGAGGCTGAGCAGGTCGAGTTGGCTACGTTCTTGTTCGAGCGAGAAGCCAGCTTATGGTGGGACAGTGTGTTGAGGACCGTTGCCGCTGATTATATATGGACCTGGGCAGCGTTCGAGTTCCGCTTCCACGAGAAATACTATCCCCAGACGTACAGGTATGAGCGGAAGAATGAGTTTTTATGCCTCTGACAGGGAGACATGACAGTGACTGAGTATGAGCATCGGTTCACTGAGTTGGGCAGATACGTCCCGACTATATTGTCAGATGAGCAGATGCACATACGACGCTTTTCTGAGGGTCTGCGACCGGATATTCGGTCGAAGATGTGCTGCGTGAGCATTCCCTCCTATGCGGAGTTGATTCACATGTCCATGCGGGCAGAGCATGATGTGGATCGACTTGCGCGATCTCATGTCCCTATTGCTCCTAGGCCACGACCAGAGATGCAGGACAGGCCCTTTGCGGGAAAGAGGCCTCGCGTCGACCCTCCTTCTAGGGCTACTGTGCCAGTACCACCGATGCGGCACCCTGATTTACTATGTACATATTGTGGGAGAGCGGGCCATTTGGCACAGAGTTGTTTTGCCCGGATGCGGGACAGTGGGTTCTGCCGTCGCAGAAGATCGACCGTACACGCTCACAGGCGATATCAGCACTGCCTTTACGGTTGGCTCCTGCGCACCCTTCCTTCAGACCTCCCGTATCTCAGATCAGGCCGCCTCTACGGCCCACGGCACAGCGACCGAACTGGCCACAGCAGGCACGGGTGCATGCCTTGACAGCTGAGGTAGCTGCGACAGAGACTTCTCAGCATTCGGCCTTTGAGGTCACTGCCTACGTTGGAGGTATTCCTATTCTTGTGATGGTGGACACAGGATCCACGATTTCATTGATATCACATGCATAGTTAGGCGCATTGGGCTACCGACCATTCGTATGGATGGGGTACGAGTTTATACAGCTCACGAGTCCTTTACAGATGCCACCCTGATGTGTGAGGACTGTTTGGTGGATCTGAGGGGCAAGACGATGACTCTTGATCTTGTCGTCCACCCCTCTCTTGTTTATCTCGACGTCATTCTTGGTATGGACTGGTTGACTGCAGCGAGGGCCGAGATTGATTGTGAGACTCGTATAGTGACTGCCTACGAGCCAGAGGGCGCATCTTTCACGTTCCCAGTGCGGGTAAATCTCCCCTTCTGCATACTTAGTTATGCTACTTTACTATGGGATGCTGGTACCCAGATACTTGAGTATACGCCAGTCGTTTGCGGGTTTGGGGATCTGTTCAGGAAGATCCCTGGTTTGTCGCCTCGACGAGAGATTGATTTCACTATCGATCTGGTGCCTGGTTCCACGCCCGTCTCACTGCCGACGTATCGCATGGCACCGTGTGAGATGGAGGAGTTGAGGACGCAGATTGATGGTCTATTGGAGCTTGACCTTATACGGCATAGTGTGTCTCCTTGGGGAGCACCAGTTCTGTTTGTAAGGAAGAAGGATGGTTCGATGCGATTGTGTATTGATTATCGCAGACTGAACTAGATCACGGTGAAGAACAAGTACCCTTTACCCAGGATCGATGACTTGTTTGATTAGTTGAGATGAGCGCAATACTTCTCGAAGATTGATCTTCAGTCAGGATATCATCAGTTGCGCGTCAGGGATGAGGACGTGCAGAAGACAGCATTCAGGACCATCTTTGGCCACTACGAGTTCCTTGTGATGTCGTTCGGTCTCACGAACGCACCAGCCATGTTCATGGATCTGATGAACCGGGTATTTCGGCCTTTCCTCTATCGATTCGTCGTTGTGTTCATTGACGACATTTTGGTATACTCCAGGAGTCGAGAGGAGCATGAGGAGCATTTGCACTTGGTCCTGGATACGCTCAGACAGCATCAGTTGTTCGCACAGTACAAGAAGTGCGACTTCTGAAAGCAGGAAGTGAAGTTCGTGGGACACGTGGTGTCCAAGGATGGCATGGCAGTTGACTTGTCTAAGGTAGCTGCAGTTCAGGACTGAGAACAGCCTGGTTCTGTCACTGAGGTGAGGAGTTTCTTGGGTCTCGCTGGCTATTATCGACATTTCATTCTGGATTTTTCGAAGATCGTGAGACCTCTATCTCAGTTGACACGGAAGGACGTGAAGTTTGCCTGGAATGACAAGGCGGAGTCAGCTTTTCGGGAGCTGAAGGACAGACTTACGTCCGCCCCTGTGCTAGTATTACCAGAGCAAGGGGTTAGATACACTATATACACTGACGCGTCTAGCGTTGGTCTGGGTTGTGTCCTTATGCAGAAGGATAGGGTAATTTCATATGCCTCGAGATAATTACGGAAGCACGAGGAGAATTACCCTACACACGACCTGGAGTTGGCAGCCGTCATATTCGCACTGAGACTCTGGAGACATTACCTCTATGGAGAGGAGTTCGAGCTCTTTTGCGACCACAAGAGCCTCAAGTACATATTCACGCAGCGAAACTTGAATATGAGGCAGCGGCAATGGATGGAGACTTTGAAGGACTTCAAGTTCGAAGTCTCTTACCATCCTGGGAAGGTGAACCTTGTGGCTGATGCGTTGAGCCGCAAGAAGGCGATAGAGTTTGCGGCTCCGCTGATGGTTGCTGAGTGGGATATGGTTGAGTTTTTGCAAGACTTTGAGCAGAAACTCACTGTAGAGGAGCCGTATGAGTTTATCGCACATGTGCAGGTGCGATCTCAGATCGATGACCAGGTCATCGAGGTGAAGAGAGATGATGCGTATCTGACTGAGCTTCGAGAGCAGGCCAGTGATGATGCAGACGCCGAGTGGCGAGTTGGGATGGATGGGGGCTTACGTTATCGTGGCCGCCTATGCGTCCCAGATGTCCCTTACTTGAGATGAGAGATTCTCGAGGCTGCACATTATACCAGACTCGCGATGCATCCAGGCAGTATGAAGATATATCGCGACGTGAAGAGGACCTATTGGTGGGAAGGTATGAAGACTCACATAGCTGAGTTCGTGTCTCGTTGTCTCACTTGCCAGCAGGTGAAGGCAGAGCATCGCCGACCACCTGGACTCTTGCAGCCTATGCCGATCGCAGAGTGGAAGTGGGATTTCATTTCCATGGACTTTATTTCATGGCTGCCAAGGACGAGGAAGGGACATAATTTCATATGGGTGATCGTCGACCGTCTGACGAAGTCGGCGCACTTCCTACCGATCAGAGTTACGAACTCTATAGACGAGCTGGCTAGACTGTACATCAGAGAGATCATGCGTCTGCATGGAGTTCCGTTAGAGATCGTGTCGGACAGAGACACGCGGTTCACTTCTATTTTCTGGACTCGTATTCAGGAGGCTATGGGTGCGAAGTTAAAGTTTAGTACCGCCTTCCACCCACAGACAGATAGACAGACAGAGCGGGTGAACCAGATCTTAGAGGACATGTTGTGAGCCTACGCATTGGACTTCAAGGACAGTTGGGATGACTGTCTTGCATATACGGAGTTCGCGTACAACAACAGTTTTCAAGCGAGTATCCGTATGGCACCTTACGAGGCGTTGTATGGGCGACCTAGTCGCGCACCGCATTGCTGGGCAGAGGTCGGTGAGCGTAGCTTGATTGGCCTAGAGTTAGTGCAGGTGACGTCGGAGAAGATTGATATTATTAGACGTCGGCTTCTCATAGCGTAGAGCAGACAGAAGAGTTATGCTGATACGAGACGACGGCCGCTGGAGTTCACAGTTGGGGATCATGTATTTTTACGAGTTTTCCCTATGAAGAGAGTCTTTCGGTTCGGGAAGAAGGGGAAACTAGCACCGCGATTCATTGGTCCATTCCAGATCCTCGATCGTGTGGGAGCAGTGGCTTACCGATTGGCTTTACCCACGCCTCTCGCGAGCGTTCACAACGTATTTCATGTTTCTATGCTGAAGAAATACGTTTCTGATCCTTCCCATATCATCAGATGGGAGCAGGTGCAGTTAGGAGAGGATGTTACATATATCCTGTGACCGACACGTATCCTAAACAGGAAGGAGTAGGTACTGCGTAGCAAGGTGATTCCCCTTGTGAAGGTATTGTGGACGCATTACTCTGAGGAAGAGGCTACCTGAGAGAAAGAAGCCGAGATCAGAAAGAACTACCCACAGCTTCTCGAGGAGTACGAAAAGGTACAAATTTCGAGGATGAAATTATTTGTTAAGGGGGGTAGATTGTAACGCCCTGAAAAAATCAGTACTTAGACTCGAGTACCAACTCGACCAGAAATCGCGTAGGATTAATTCCTTTAGAAAATAAGTGTAAGTTAGCTAGCGCAACGCTAGAGTAGCTGGAAAATAGTCACTGATCACTTTAAATACGTTCTACAAGACCCAAATCGATTAGAACCAATGACGCTATAATACTCTAAAACCTCGGATCAAACTCTAAGCCGGTTTGTTCTCTGGACCTCTTTGAAACTTTGTATTGGATCTAGACCGCGCGTCGAAAGTCTGATACCTACTATCTTAGACCGTTAGAACCGTCTAGCTGGACTTGACAATCATTTCGAAAATCAAGTCCAACCGACATTCGCAAGCTATTTCATTGAGCCTGGACTGAAGAGAGTGAGAATAGGGTTAGATTTGGAATTTAAAATTCAAATCTGGCACACGACTTGATGCGTTATTATTAAGCGTTCTGACCGTCAGAATTCAGCCAAATTACACCCTCGGATCAGAAAAAATTTCTATTTCATATCATGAGACTTGCAGACCTGATCTACGTGCGGTGACCGCTGAACTGAAACTGGACCGCCACGTGCGATCTACGAACACTGATGGTCTGAAAACGGAATGAGAGCGACATCCGACGAGCATGAACTTAAGTCCGATCGCATTCGGCTAGGGGACCACTAGAAATGTCCTTTTATACCGAAACAGCCCCGATTTGGTTAGGCATCAAGTAAACCTTGTTCCCAAGCCTGTTTTGGGCATGTTTGGGCTTATAAAAAGGGTTGAAACCCTCACTCCTCTCTCCCATCCAAATTTGAAAAAAGCCCTAGGTTGAGAGAGAGAAAAGGTGAGAGTTTGTGAGAGTGAGTAGGAGAGAATTTTCCTGCTGCTGCACTACCTGTTGCATGTGTTTAAGCCACGCGCTCCAATCACTTTGCCGGTGATTTCTCCTCATTTATAGATAAGAAAACATCCCTAATAGTTGTTGATTTAGTGTTTTTTCATTTCCATAGCATGTTGGCTTATGGATCTTGTAAATTAGGTTCCCTATTCGCCGTAGACGAAGCGTATACACTCCGTTCGAATTAACACACCTATAAGAGAAAATGTGCGGATTTTAGACGCTTTGATTGACTGTTTCCAACGCTTTCAATGTCGTTTAATAGTAGATTATCGACGGCAACGCCGTTTGACATGTATAACATGCTGTCTGTTTCCTGTTTCGTAAGCAGACGAAGAATATGAGATTTAGGGCATTTTAGTCATTTGCAGAAAATACTGTTTTCATCCATAATTTGCTGATGTGATTAACATGACTTCTTATCGCATTAGAATACTAGGAATGCGTGCATAATTAGTTTGGCGAAGAGATTCGCCTAAATGCACACTTTGAGTCGACATACTATATGTAGACTTAAGTGTGTAGTGTAAGTGTTTGTATGAATGCTTGTATTAGTATGTATTGAATTAAATGGTGTTCTGAATTAGTTTGAGATTGATTTCTCAATTAATATGCTGATGTAAATGATTTCCTACATGTTAGCTATATGCATGATTTCATTATATGTATGAAATGCATGTGCTTGATGATTTACTTAAGTTGTATGTTATAACATGTGTTAACATGCTCACATTGTTGTATTTCATTTCTAATACTCTCATATGATTGCTGATGTGAATTCGCATATGTTTGGGACTATACCTAGTCCAGGCAGTCGGCAACCAAGTAAATTCGTGGTTGGTTTATCTTTGCCATGAACGACGCGTTGATGAACTCAAGTCGTGTTTTGGAGTTGGCGGCAGTGGTTAGGCCACACGAAGTATTTTACGCACTTCATGTCGTTCGACTTGAGATGCGATCGTGCTAGTCGAGCCCGTCAAGTAACCCGACTGGCCGTTGTATGTTCACCCTGTATGAGTCATAACTGCTTGAACCTAGGGTACTGAACTTACCATTGTAAACCCTGTCAACCATGGTACCTTGATCCACGAAGACTCATGAGCCGAGCATGGTGGTATGGGACACCGTGGTTGAGCTGTCGGCCTACGCTGGGGCCACAAACCTCCCCGTATTGACCAGTAAGCACCTATGTCTCGTGAGCAGATTATGGTGGTATGGGACACTATATTCTTGCTGTCGTCCTACACTGATCAGGCGACAAGTCCTTTGTAGTGACCGCGAGCGTATTCTGAGTCTACGGGAGGCGACGACCCTTCCGTATCAGTAAGAGTACAGTAGGCCTGTATTGATAAGGTGATGGGGGAGCGGTGTAACGAGTGCAAGCAACAGCCCTGACAGCCCTTGCAGCGACCTACAAAATATACATCGTATGAGATTACTAGGAGTGATGACCCTAAACAGGATCTGTGTTGGGATTGATATAAGGGAAGTACCTTAGTTTCCCAATCCTGCTATTTGAATGGACTAATAATAACTCGGCAATCATATCACCATTACATTGCATGTGCCTAGAAGATGTGGAGCACTGAGCGGTACGCAAGCATGCCGCGGATACAGATAGTGTCATATGAGAGAGAATGTCGGTGAGGGCATCTATCATGTCATGTCATATTGCATTAACAACAGTATTAGGATTGTTTGATTTACTGCTTTACTATTATCGCTTGATTGATTTGAGAACATGTTAATCTTTGCTCTATTATTTCACTGAGTTAGCTACTCATTCTCACGTTTCGGGATGGTGTTTGTAACACCCACCAGACCATGTCTTAGATGCAGGTGAGGCAGCGATCCAGGAGGTAGAGTCGGACTATGATGAGGACCAGGACGAGTTCTTATACATGCAGTACCACGACGGCTTTGCGTAGGTGGCCTGGGTTGACGGGATTTCTCAGTGGGACTCTTTTTGGACATTTGATTTTATTTATTTACATGTATATGAGACTCAGTGATGTATTCATACTTTAGTGACAATCGAGATCTACTTTATTTTTTCATACAGTGATATATATATTCTTTAGTCTTTCGCTTGCTTTTATCACTGGATCTGGAGTATGAATTACAGTTTTGGTATACTTTTACTCATGTGAATGCTTTAACTCAGACAACATTGAATCATAATCATTTTTGTTACATAAGTGACGGTCTGAAACTCGGGAGTTGAGTTTATACACGACCCCCGATTTTTAGGGTGTTACAATGAGCCTCATCTATGAGCTGCATATACATCACTATGGGTCCCATACACAGGCAGCATATACATTACAATGGGCCTTAGACATGGGTCTTAAACATGGGCCTGACAATACAAACGGGTGGGCCCCGCACATGGGCCGCACCAATAAGCTCATATATATCAACTGGGCTACATCAATGGCCGCACTAATTGGCCTTATATTCATCAAGTGGACCGTGTCCATGGGCCTTTCCAATAGGCTTTATATATATACTAAGGTGGGCCTCAATAACGGCCACAAATAAATCAAAGTGGCATAACGGATGAGCCATAAGGTACATCAAGGTAGGCCTAATCACATGGGCCTCATGTATATATCTAATAGGCCACACCAATTAGGCCTTACATACATTGTAATGGGCCATAACCCAGGGCCTTGAATGCATCACAATGGGTTGAGCCCTACTTATTCCAAAGGGGTCCATTACGGGACAACTTAGATAAAACACGTACATCACGTCGGGGCCGCGTGAATGAATGGTGCGAGCAACATGTTACAAGGTGGGCCCTATCATATAGGCTAAAATACAAACAGATGGGCCCTGATCATAATGAAGATGAGCCTAGATGGCCTACATACTACAAGTATGGGCCCATCAATGGGCCCAAGGGAGAGTCATAATACAGACATTTAACCAACATTGCTTCCAAGGAGTGGCCCACATGGGGCCGAACATACAGTGGGCCCGTGGCCTCACACAGAGGCCTAATATGCATCACATTGGGCCTCATACAAGGGCTACATGTGCATCACATTGGGCCACTTCTTAGGGCCTCATATACACAACAGGTGGGCTCTGCACATGGGCCTCAATACACAGCATGTGGCCCTACACATGGGTCTCACATACATCAAATGGGCCACATACCTGGGCCTCGAATACATCAAGTGATGGCCTAATACATATCACAATGGGCCTTGTCCATGGGCCTCAGATTCGAACAGGTGGGCCCCATCATATGGGCCTTATTTGTCTCAAATGGGCCACACCAATTGGGCCGTACTAATTGGGCCTTAGATTCATATCAAGGTGAGCCTCAACAACAACCCCAGATAAAACAAAATGGGCCTCATACATATCAAAGGTGGTCCTCAACCATGGGTCTCATACACCTCAAGGTGGGCCTCAACAATGGGCCTCATATATATCAAAGGTGGGCCTCAACCATGGGCCTCATACACCTCAAGGTGGGCCTCAACAATGGGCCTCATGCATATCAAAGGTGGGCCAACTTGAACCATAGATCTGACTCATTCTTAGTCTCAAGCCATAAAATGATCTTTGAAAATGGTTGGAAGGCTTGGACACAACCCATGCATCATGGTGGGGGTCCACATAACGACCCACTATCATATATATATTATATAAAATATAATATATAATCCATATATATATATATATAATATAATATATACAATATTATATAAAATATAATATAATATATGTATATATACATACACACACTACAGCCAAGTGGGTCCCAACGTCCAGTGTGGACGATGTGGATAGAACACATGAATCATGGTGGTGCCACCGTCCACAGTCAGTGGACGGTGTAAATGAAATACATACATCACTGTGGGTCCCATGTGGGCCCACCGTAATATATATTTTCCATCCAGCCTGTTGACAAGGTCACACGGACCCCCGAATGAAAGGAAAGCACAAATTTCACCTTGATCCAAAACTTCTGGGGCCCACAAAAGGGTCTTAATGGTAGAGGTTCAATCCCACTGTTTCCCACAGTGTGGGCCACTCGAGCGTCAGATCGGCCTCATTTTTGGAGGGGACCCGCTTCATGGAGCGGCCCACCAAATGAGCGGCGTGGATGATACATATACATCATGGTGGGGCCCACGGCAGTAGCCGTGGGTGGCTAGTCCGTCTGCCCAGCGCTGCCAGCTGCACCGCCCACTGCAGCGTCTTTTTTTTATTTTTTGTTTTTTGTTTTTTTTTTGTTGTTTGAAAAAGATCACATGTGGGGCCCACTCCTAGGAAATCCACTCGGCTCACTAGATTCTAGGGCCCAAAAATACCGTAAAAATACAATGTTTGGCATTTATTTGGCGTGTAGAAACAACAAGATGGGCCCTAATAAGCCTTTGAAGGGTAAAAATACCGTTTTCTATGGTATGGCCCGCCTGATCATCAGATTGACCTCATTATTTGGCTCAACGCCTAAAATGAACTTGGAAACGGAATAGACGGCGTGGATTGAATACATACATCAAGGTGGGGCCTACATGGGCAACCCTCCCAAAAATACCCTTTCCCATTCTTTTTTTTTAAACAGCGTGTTAACGCTGCCAGTCCAGCGTCCAGGGACGCTGGACGGCTTGTATAAACAAATACATCACGGTGGCTTCCAACGCCGGGAGGATGGACTTCATTAAAGGTGGGGTCCGTGAGCACGTCCAGATGGCTGGACGGTCTGGATCAAACGGGTGAACGGCATGGATACGATACATCATGTGGGGTACACGTGAGTGGGCCACCCCACTTCCGATCAAACTGATCTTTGTGTTCCTTCCCTCAGGGCCTGCTCCAGGCGGTCCAGGCAGCAACCATGCTGCTGGACGTCAGCATGGTGGGGTCTAGTCCATGAACGGACGACATGGATAACATATATGCATGGTGGAGTCCACAGAAGGGTGGGCCACCCCACGGATTAAGCTGATATTAGTGATTTTCCCTAGACAGACCGGCCTAAAAAAAATCAGACAGCAAGGCTGCTAGATGATGGGCAGCAAGGTGGACCGATCCCATTGGATGGACGGTCTAGATGTTACATACATCACCAGGTGGGCCACAAATCAAGGAAAGAAAAAAAAAGAGAAGGACAGAGGGAAAAGAGAAGCACCCACCTTTGATTTCTTCTTCCTTCATCCGCCAACACGATCTAGAGCACCAAGGAGATGATTTTAACGATCAAGATGTTCTTTGGATGGTGGAGATGAGAGGTACAAGGTGGGCCACTCAAGGTTTTTTTTTCTCATGGAGCTCACATGGACGTGGGTTTATTTGGAGGAAAAATGAGAGAGAGAATGAAAGAGAGAGAGAGAGAGAGAGATGATGGGAAAGGAGAGGAATGGGTGTGATGGGTGATGGTTTTTATTGACTTTTGGGTGAAAAGAGTAGTGTGTGACATTCCTTGTTGGTGAAAAAGGAATGGATAGGTAAGATTGTGTACTTGACTCTCATTAATGGATTGATGTGATACCTAGGGTAGAGATTATCTTGGAAATTGTGATGCGCGGTGTTTTCCTCGAACTGAACGCGGGCCCACATATCCTGGCACGGGTATTGCCTCAGCGAGCGAGACGCGGCGTCGGAACCGCAGCAACGGCGCTGTCATAAGGGTACAAGTCTCGAGTTGAGCCGAATCTGGAATGCGAGACACGACTCCGGATCGTGCGCTAACGCCGATAACAGATCGTAGGTCATCGAAATTCGACTGGGAGGACCGCGAAGGTATACGGAACGGTACGGGCAAGGATACGGGTCTTACAGATCATCATGATCATCCATGATGGGGCCATTCTCCATGGACCCCATCATGATGTTTATTTTATTGCAATAGGAAGGTCATCTAGACCGTCCATGTTGGTGGGGAAAGGATCTCCACCGTTGCTTTTAGATTTCGGTGGTCCCACATGCTTTAGGGCCCACTTGATGTATGATTCATTGCAAGGGAGGGCCCATAATGTCGGGGTCCCTCCATCACAAGCGTGTCCTACCCTCTATCTCTCTCTCAACTTCTTTTTCTTTTTTTTAATCATATTGTGTTTGTGTGGCCCACTTGAATGGACCCCACCTTGAAGTATTTATTTTATCCAAGCGTTCTTCAAGTGGGGCCCACCTTATATGTTGTGCCCACGTCATCCATCAGTGGTGGCCCACTTCAACAGGGCCCACCATAATGTTTTTTTTTTTTTTGAACCGAACCGTCCAGCGTCTGGGACGCTGGACGCCCCTGTGTAAAGAAAAAAAAACAAAAAAAGAGGAGCTTTTGGGGTGGGCCACCTGCATAGGCCCTACCTTGATGAATTTATCCAATCCACGCCGTCCATTTCGATTCCCAGATCATTTTAGACGTTGAGCCCAAGAATGAAGATGATTCGAATTTTTGGTGGGCCATAACATAGCAAACTCCGGTGGTTACCGTTGAAAGATCGTCTAATATTTTTTTATGCACCCAAAAATCCTGAACTTTGGACTCTTTCCTCCTTTTACGAGTCGTAGAATCCCATGGACAGCGTGGATCTACTTGATGTGGGACCCAGATGTGAAAAACCCCAGGAAAAAATGGGTTTTCTACATTTTTTTTAAATAGCAAGAGGCATAGCCTCCTCTTTGACAAGCAACAGAAGCTGCACGCTGCTGCGTGCAGCGTCTGGGAGGGTGGAAGTAAGGGGCCCACGGCCCTGCATGTGGGCCCCACCGTGATGTTTATTTGTCATCTAACCTGTCCACGAGGTGGGCTGTCCCCAGCAGCAGGCCCCCTCCAAATTTCAATCTGATCCAAAGCTTAGGTGGCCCACAACACAGGAAATGGTGGTGATTTAGTGGCTGCCCTCGAAATTCTTTTTGGGCCCACAGAAGTTTCGGATCAAGTTGAAATTTGTATTTTCCCTTCATCCAGGTCTGAGTGACCTTATGAATGGTCTGGATGGCTTATAAGCATTACAGTGGGCCCCACATGGGACCCACAGTGATGTATGTATTTGGCATCCACCGTCCAGGCGGACGGTGGTACCCCCCATGATGTATGTGTATTGCTCCACCGTCCAGCCGACGGTGGAGCCCGCTATGTGTGCGTGCGTGCGTGTGGGTGTACGTGTGTGTGTGTGCAGTGTGTGTGTGTGTGTGTGTGTGTGTGTGTATATTATATTGTATATTATATATATGTATATATACATATATATATTATTGTATATACTATATACATATATATATTATGTTATATTACGTAATGTACATGATGGTGGGCCTTCATGTGGGCCCCCACCCTTGGTGCAGGAGTTGCATCCAATCTGTCCATCCATTTTAAAAGCTCGTTTTATGAAATGAGTTAAGGAATGGGCCAGATCCATAGCCTAAGTGGACCCCACCTTGGCATGTTTGAGGCCCATCTTAAGGCGTTTGTGGTAGTCCATTAGGGCCCACTTTGATGTGGATCTAAGGCCCATGGAATGGGGCCATTTGGTGTATTATAAGGCCCATGGGAGTGGACCCATTTGATGTATTCCAAGGTCCATGGGATTGGACCCATTTGATGTATTTTAAAGCCCATGAGATTAGGCTATTGGATGTTTTAGGAGCCCATGGGTTAAGGCCCATTGAGATGTACTAGGGCCTATGGGTTGAGGCCCATTTGACGTACATATGGGGCCCAATTGGTGTGGTCCATTTGTTACATATAAGACCCATAAGATTAGGCCCATTTGATACAATCTAAGGCCCATGGGTTATGACCCATTGCAATGCACATAAGGCCCATTGGTGAGGTCCATTTATGTGGCTTATTCAATGAATAAAAGGGCCATATGACATGGCCCATTTGATGTATTTGAGACCCAATGGGATGTACCTAAGGTCCATTGCAATGTGTGATCCCAACACAGATTATGTACGATGTTTACGACAATCGTGTCTTGGGCGCAATGTTGGTTTGACGTCCACATTGCGAGTGTAATGTTGGTTGGATGTCCACATTATGACTCTCCTTAGGGCCCATTGTTAGGCCCGTCCTTTTTGTGTATAGACCGTCCAGGCCCACTGCATTGTAAGGATAGTTCATCTCATTATAACATGTTTAGTATAGTTCCATGACTCATAATCATACGCATCATATGTATGCTTGACATGAGAATTGACTGATCATAGCATATGCCTTCGGATGGATTGTTTATGGGACCCCGATTAGGCGGTGTTGCCCTGCATGAGCACATGATACGTGCAAGGAATGACTGCATGATTGGATAGTGTGATTCATGCAATTCGCATTGTGTGATATGGTTATTGTACGCCCTAGCGACATCGGGGCCGTAGCGTCCACAGATAGATTGTGGTTGGCAGGATTGGACACCAGAAATCTCGTTCTACATGGAGTGCTATAGATATCCCTGGATGAAAGTCCCTAAACCCTTATGGTACCAAGAGGTTGCTCCAACGTCTAGACCGAGTGGGTAGATGAGCGTTGAGTGCCGAATACTAGATGGTTATGCTCTCCACTGTGTCGTGGTCAGTTAGAAGGGGGTGCGGCCTTACCCGCCCGAGTGTAGGGGGTAATGCTAAGCTGAGTTTGACCAGCTCGAGGAATAAGTTCTCTATCGACGAGTTGTGCCCGATATTGGCAGATGGATAGTGAGGTCTCTTCCACTTACCTTATTACGCGCGATGTGGCGGCGATCTGATTTAGAGTGTACTAGACCCCGGTGATATCCCAAAGTTGAGTTGTATTGACATGTGGGCTTAGATGAGGATTGTATGCTTGACATGCATCTTGCATCGCATAGCCTTGGTACGGTTCATGATATTTATGGATCCATCTGCATATTCCGCATTACTCTGATATTGCATGTTCATATTACTACCTTGTGCGCAAACTTTCACCACCCTCTAAGCTTTCTATAAGCTTATGCATGACCGTTACGTGTAGGTGACGTTGGGATGCAGCAGCGCTGAGGCAGAAGCACGTTGCAGATCATTTTGGAGTTTTTTGTTCTTTACCATTGTATTTTCCTTTATGCTCATTGTACTTGTAAAGTTTTTGATCATAGTGGAAATGTAATAGAGTTCTTGGTTGTTGTTTGTGGGTTATGCCTTTGGTTATGCTTATTACGAATCAAACTGACGTTGAAAATCCTCCTTATAGCATCCCAAGATCGAAACCTGGCAAATGGGCGCTAGGAGCTGAGAATGGAGTTCTATGGAGGCTATTGGCGCCGGATTCGGCGATCAGGAATTTTGTGAGCCTGGTTTTCAAGTTTGGGCCGTGATACTTACCGACTGGCTATACATACTATTTATGGAAAGTTTTAAATAATTAATATATTTATTTACTTTCTAAAAATAACTTTTATTTTTGAAATTTATTTTTTATTCTAAAAAACACAACAATCCCCCACAATTTCAAAAATAAAATCAGATTCTGAAACGAATGACATATCAGTATAAATAGGTGCATAAGTAAAGGTATCTTTTGGATTTGAACCTTTACTTTAGTGTATACGTATCAAAGTTATGCCAGGTACTTAGTGACTCATTAGTCTTGAACTAAGGACCTTATATGACTCGCCGGATACATAACGCACATCTATTCATATAAAACTAGAGATCTAAAAGTTCACACATTTCTGGCCTTGTGCATATCCCTATTTCATGAGTATTCTAGAGACGATCCCAATCGCTTCAAAAGAGGCCTCACTTCTCTACTAATATAGGTAGATCTATCAAAGATAATTCTGCTTCATCTCAGCAAAGTCTGCTTATAGATCTATTAAGAGTTAGTACTCAGCCTCTTATGAAATGCAGAAATCAAACACTAGACTTTTAGGAGTAAGACTCTGTTTTTTTTTTTCTAGTGTATGTTTCAGTCACATACTTGACTTATTTGTCCCTTTGAACCTAGCCTATATTTCAAAACATAGGTAGGGTTGCCATCATGAGTGAAAGTTACATCTTTATGGATCTTAGTCGCATTCCTTTAGTGGTTCTTCTTATTTGATCTCTTGATAAACCTTTTGTCAAGGGATCTACTAAGTTCAGGATGGATTTAACATATTCCACTGTGATTACTCCATCTCTGAGCAATTCTTTAACAAAGTTATGCCTTAAACCTACATTTCTAGACTTACCATTATAAGTCTTACTCATTGCACGACAAAGAGTAGCCTGACTATCACAAAAGATAGATGTGGCAGGAGTAGGTTTTGGCCAATACATGATTTCCAACAATTGGTATCTTAACCATTCACCTTCTTTACAAGCAGCACCAAGTGCAATGAACTTACTTTCCATTGTAGAGTGAGATATGCACGTTTGTTTCTTAGGTGTCCATGATATTGCTCTTCCTCCAAGGGTGAATATCCAACCACTTGTAGATTTAGATTCTATGTTATCTGCATTCCAGCTTGCAACGCTGTACCCTTCAAGTACAGCGGGATATGATTTATAATGCAGTCCATAGTTTATGGTTCCTCTTAGATACTTTAAAACTCTCGAAATCGCATTCCAGTGTACTTGTCCTGGATTACTGGTATACCTGCTTAGCATTCCTACTGTAAATGCTATATCGGGTCTAGTGCAATTCATTGCATACATTAAACTCCCAATAGCACTCGCATATTCTTGTTGTGCTTTGCATCTACCAATATTTTTAACCAATTTAATACTTGGATCAAATGGGGTTAAAACCGGTTTACTATCATAATGATTAAACTTCTTTAACACTTTCTCTAGGTAATGAGATTGTGTTAAGACTATTCCATCATTAAGATTATAAATCTTAATACGTAATATTACATCGGCTTTGCCCATATCCTTCATGTCGAAGTTGGTACTTAGAAACTTTTTAGTTTCTTTCACACAATCCTCATTTGGTCCAAATATTAGCATATCATCTACGTATAGGCAGATAATAATTTGACCTTTAATATATATGCACTTATCTGCTTGGTATACTCTAAAACTATTAGATTGTACTACTTGATCAAACTTCTCATGCCATTGTTTAGGAGCTTGCTTGAGCTCATAAAGAGATTTGACCAGTTTACACACTTTCTTCTCTTGCCCGGGTTGAATAAACCCTTCAGGTTGTTCCATATAGACTTCCTCATCTAGATCACCATTTAAGAATGCTGTTTTGACATTCATTTGATGGATTACTAGGTGGTGAATTGCTACAATAGCAATTAAAGTTCTAATGGTAGATATTCGAGCAACAGGAGCATATGTATCGAAAAAATCGATACCTTCCTTTTGTCTAAATCCTTTGGCTACCAATCGAGCTTTAAAATTATTTATGGTTCCATCAGGATTGAACTTTCTTTTTAAAATCCACTTACATCCTATAGGCTTTAAACCTGGTGGAAGATCGACCAAACACCATGTGTTATTGGAGACTATGAAATCCATTTCATCGTCGATGGTTTCCCTCTAAAATTGTACATCAGGAGATGGGAGAGCTTCACTAAGTGTTGATGGATCACTTTCAATACTTAGTGGTAGAGTAATCTCCTTTCTTATTTCATTTCTATCCCCTTCTATAAGAAACATATAAAAATCTGGGCCAAAAGATGTTTCTTTTCTTTCCCTTTTCGATCTCCTTGGTTCATTTCCTTCTGGATGAGTGTTAGATTTATCATGAAAATTGTTAGGCTCTTCGTTCATTGGTTCTATAATATTTTCATCAACCTGCCTTTTTGTATGATTATTTATATAGTCATTGTATATTGTATTTTCAAAAAATATAGCATCTCTAGACTCTATAATCATGTTTTTATCAGCAAAAGAAGTTTGTTCTAGAACCAAGAATCTATATACGGGACTATGATTCCCATAACCCACAAAAGTACACCTGATTCCTCTAGGACCTAACTTTACTATCTTGGAATCAATAATCCTGACTTCTACTATACTTCCCCACACTTTGAAGTAATAAAGATATGGTTTCTTCTTTTTCCATAATTCATATGGGGAGATATCCATTTTTTTTTTGTGGTATAGCATTTAGAATACGGTTTGCTGTTAACAATGCTCCCCCCCACAAATTCAAAGGTAATCCAGAATTTAATATCATACAGTTGATCATCTCAACTAATGTCCTATTTTTGCGTTCCACTAGGCCATTTTGCTGAGGTGTGTAAGGTGCCGTAAATTCATGGATTATACCATTTGATTCAGAGAAGTTGTTGAATTCATTAGAAGAGTACTCACCCCCTCTATCACTTCTGAGGGCTCTAATTTTTACATTCAACTGATTTTTCACTTCGGTCTTATAAAGTTTAAACTTTTCAAAGGCTTCATCTTTAGATTTTATCAAGTATACATAAAAAAATCTAGTGAAGTCATCGATAAATGTAATAAAATATCTTTTTCGTCCACGAGTTAAGGTATTATTTAAATCACAGATATCAGAATGAATCAACTCCAAGGGTTGTGATTTTCTAATGCCAGTCCCAAATGATTTTCTGGTTATTTTAGAATGGGCACACACATCACATTTCCCTTCTTGTTGAATTTCATGATTTGGTATAAGGCCTAGGATCATCATTCTTTTCATTGAACGATAATTAACATGACCTAGTCTAGCATGCCATAAAGATACAAAATCCACTATATAAACGGAAACATCATTATTATTATTAATATTCAGTTTAATCATACTATTACATGAATATCCTTTGCCTACAAACATACCATTCTTGGTGATAACAAACTTATTAGACTCAATCACTATTTTGAATCCTCTCTTATTGAGAAGATCGCCTGACACTAGATTTTTAGACATGTCAGGTACATGAAATACATTTTTTAGTGTCAGTCTTTTTCCTGATGTAAACTGAAGCTCTACTGTTCCTTTTCCAACAACGTTCGCATGAACGTTATTACCCATCTTCACTTCTTGTCCAGTTGTTATACCTTCATAGGTCTTAAAGATGTTTCGGTCCTTCGATATATGAATGGTTGCACCAGTATCTAACCACCATCCACCATCGGATATTACTGTGTTAGTTTCAATAACCATTGCTTCAAGTTGGTCTTCTGTCATGTTAGCCTGAGCTTTCAGTTGTTTCTTCCAGTGTCGACATTCCTTTATGTAGTGTCCAGGTTTATTGCAGAAGTGACACTTGCCCTTTTTCTTTCCCTTTTTCTTAAACTCTGTATCTTTCTTTGGGGGAATAGATTTGGAGTTTTAAGATTTTGGCTTCTCATCTTCTACTATATTTTCTTTGGAATGATTTTCCGAAGCATTTTCTTTCTTGTCTCGGTTTCTGGACTCTTCTTCTATACGAAGATGTCTTTGAAGCCCTTCAAGAGTGTACTTCCTTTCATCATGTTTCAATTTCTTTTTATAATCAAACCATGATGAGGGGAATTTTGCAATTACTACACCAACCAGGAATTCTTCAGGAAGATCTATCCCACCAATCTTCAATTCATTAATTAAGTTTTGTAGTTCGGTTACTTGGGAGAGAATCGGCTGATCATTTTTAAACTTAAAGTGAACATAATTGTCGATCAGAAATTTCTGAGTACTGATTTCTTCAGTTTTATATTTTTGATCTAATTTTGTCCACAGTTCTTTAGTAGAGGATATTTTTCGGTATGAATTATAGATTGAATTAGAGAGGGCGTTTAGGATATGACCTTTGCATAAAAAATCATCCTCCTTCCTTTTCTTTCGTTCTTCCTTCACTTGATCTGAGTCGTCTTCCTTTGGCTCGGGTAGAGAAGACAGATCATCTTCTAGAATGTAGGATAACTTGAGAGTAGTCAGAAAGAAAAACATCTTCTACTGCCATCTTGAGAAGAATTGACCGTCGAAACGATCCATTCGTACAAAGTCTTGGTTCATAACTTGAATTGAATGAATTGCCTCCATTGTGAAAAGATAATAAATCTGTCTTGAATATTAGAAGTTGTAGTTCTTTGTACACAACGGAGGATAAAAGAAAATGATAATGAAACGATCAGATTTATCGGGTTCAAGGCTTAACTTGAATAGTCAATTTCTCAAGATAGATTTGCTGCCCTTTTTTCTGAAATTTTCAGCAAGTGCAAATGAAGGAAATCTACAAATTATCTTCAGGATACAATGAACTCTCAATTCGATTTTCAACACGAAAATTTGCACATTTAAGTGTTGAATAAATCTCTAGTTTAAACACTGATATGCCGTAAGACGTTCAGAAAAAATTCAGTAAGAAATTAGATCGAGAGTAATTGCTCAAAAGATGATATAATCTTAAGGATAAGAGTTTCTTCATCTGGATTATAGCATCCAGGATTTATATCAATTGAAGGGTTATGGATTTCTTCCTGAAGAGGTGCTATAGAGACTCTTCAAGAAATCCACACCCATTCACAGCAAATAATTGCCTTTCATGAAAGGACATGACTTTTGTCCTATGATAGTTATTTCTGTACCCATTCAAACAGAAGCAGTTATCCAACAGGAAAAACTGTATCCACATAAGCGACACATGACATAGGTGCCACATGTACAATCATGTCATAATTACTCTTAATCAACAAAAGGTAATAAATCATCAGGGTTCAATTACATGACCCAAAAAATTTGAACCATGTGCAAAAAAGACTAAGGCTCTTATTGCTCCTTGCGACGATGCGAACGTGTGAAGTACTAAGTGCGCCTAATAAAGTACCACAAAGCGCCCAAGCAGCCCTACAGCTCACGCCACGCGCGTGCAACCCTGGTTGCATAAGCAAAAAACCCCCCTCTCTTACCGACTGGCTATACATACTATTTATGGAAAGTTTTAAATAATTAATATATTTATTTACTTTCTAAAAATAACTTTTATTTTTAAAATTTATTTTTTATTCTAAAAAACACAACATTCTTGACTATTAATGCATTCATAAATGACCCCGCACCACTCTGATTGCATAAGCAAAAAACCCGCCTCTCTTACCGACTAGCTATACATACTATTTATGAAAAGTTTTAAATAATTAATATATTTATTTACTTTCTAAAAATAACTTTTATTTTTGAAATTTATTTTTTATTCTAAAAAACACAACATTCTTGACCATTAATGCATCCATAAATGACCCCGCACCATTCTTACCCTGGTTGCATAGCTAGTAATGCATCCATAAATGACCCCACCACTCTCATTCTTTCTTAACACACTCGACTGAAGGACTGAGATGACAGTCTCAACATTAATGGTTTTTCTATCGTAGCACATAGTGTCTACGAAATTATCGTAAGACTCTGGAAGAGAGTTTAACAGAATTAAGGTTTGATCTTCTTTACTAATATTTACTTCCACACTTGTTAAATTACAAATGATCTGATTAAACACGCTAATATGATCATTAAGATCAGACCTTTCTTCCATTTTCAAATTATAGAATTGCTTCTTCAGATACAAACAATTCGACAATGATTTCGTCAGGTACAAGTTATCTAATTTCTTCCAAAGTCCTGCGATGGTCTTTTGATCAAGGACATAGTAAATGACAATTTCTCATATATAATTTGATTGAGATTTTTGCTCTTTCATCCAACTCTTCGTAATTTCATCTCTCACGAATGTTACACGCTTCTCAACACTAAGGAGTGCATGTTGCAACCCTTGCTGAACTAGGAAGCCTCTCGTCTTCATTTTTCATAGTTTGAAGTTATTTTTATTGACGAACTTCTTTGTTTCGTACTTCAATTTCGATCCTTTCATTGACACAATTCATATTTAAATTCGAATTCCAACATTTACTCTGATATCACTTGTTGGGAAAACCACAAAAGCAAACCTCGAATTCAGTTCCAATAGTTGGAAAATAAATGTAAGCAGGTAATTACAAATGTAAAGGACACAAGTTTTTACGTGGAAAAACTCTCACGAAAAAAGGAAGAAGAACATGATACAAAGTGACAACGAACCACTTTGGTAAACGAATTATAAGAAAATAAAAGAACTTACATTGTTACAAATCCTTATTTTCTCATCTCTAAACCTTAGAAACCTTCAAGCCCCGATTGGTATCACTTAGGATGCCCTAATCCCACATTACACTTATATTTATAGTGCTACACTTGGAATAGGAAACAAGCCGCACGATTTTGCAAAATTGTGCGCACCGGTGATGGAAGCATTGATCGATTGACACCGATCGAGCAATTCTCGATCGATCGAACCCCACATGTTTGATCAATTAAACATGCTCAAAACTATTCAAAGAGTTTACAAGTATTTTCTGAGAACTGTTGATCAATCGAGTCGACTGAGACTGTCCAAAACTATTCAGGGACCAATTTACATAATTCAAAGTTCACTTGATCGATCGACTGAAGTGATTGATCCATCTAATGCCTATTTCATGTACAATTTTAAGTCATCTCTTTACACACAATGGATATATTGTAAGTCAATGCATAACTTGGGTGCATTCGCCATGAACACTCCATCATGTGATTGCACACCAACTTGGAACGTCCAGTTTCGACAGTCCATTATGGAGAAAACTCGAGTATATATATCATGTGATGCCTAAAGCAACGTATCTTGCATGTGAAAATATATCTTTGGACATGTGTACACACATTCATCTACAAATAGAAATGAGGCACATATTACACCTTGAACGAATGCCAATTTCTAACAACATGGTTAAAAGAACTGAAACTTCGGTGAATCCCCAAATCCACTGAGGTGCGTGGACCTCTGATTGTGGGGGCCCACTTTGATGTATGTGACTACATCCATGCCGTCCCTCTATATTGAAAACTCATTTTACGTTATGATACAAAAAATGAAGCAGATCCAAATCTCAGGTGGACCATAGTAGAGGAAACATTGGTAATTGACCATTAAAACTTCTTATGAGCCACAAAAGCTTTGGATCAAGATGACATTTGCATTGTCTCTTCATATAGATTTCTGTGACCTTATCAAGAGGCTAGATGGAAAATAAAAACATTGCATTAGACTCTATGAATCTTTTAATGGTGGGGATTCAATCACGACTATTTCATGTTGTGTGGCTCACCTAAGATTTGGGTATGCTTCAATTTTTGGATCATGCCATAAAATGAGCTTTGAACATGTACAGTGTAGATTTAAGGTACATACATCCCTGTGAGCCCCACAATCATGCGTTCCACCCATCTCAGTGGATTTAGGGTCTCACCTACTTAGCAAGAAGCTTTGTAGAACCACCATGATATCCATATGACATTTATATTAGTGCATTGATTTGTGCACCTTATTTGTTAATCACACGAGTTCATGTGTCATGAAGTTGATTGAGCCCTTGGAAGCTGAATATTGAAGACTCAAGAGGACGTGGAGTATTAATGAGTAAAGAATAGGTAAATGAGATGCTTTAGTGACTCTAACTTTAACTCAAAACAATCTCATAGCCTGTAGGTGATCTTAACATTAATACGTAAACCTTGTTCATCATCCCTTAACCTTAAAAGTTTAAATAGAGCATGATAAATAAGGTTAGAAGAGGTACGAAACTGCTATGAAATCATGTGCCCAAAACAACAATTTTCGTTTAGTTCTCGATATCATCAAGTGATTCCTAATCAATCAAAGGTGCCGAGAAATGTCTAGTAACAAATTGTATATTTTATGGAATTTCTCAACGCCACCAAACCAACCTTCAATCCTATCAAAGGGTAATTCGATCAATCGAACCAACCATTTTCTGCCCATTTTTTACTATTGGAACTTGGGTTGAACTTGATTCCTTTATATATGATATTTAATATTTGAACATTTTTATAGATTTTTGGGGCAATAGAAGCCTAGGTGATTTCATATTCACATCCTTTATCATAAGCCTATAAACCAATGAGTTCTAAGTCATCTTTTTTTATATTAACACTTTAATGATAACTTCATTCTCTATTTTAAAAATGGGCTTGAATTCTGCCATTTTTTTAAAGATTAGACCCAACCTCTATTGGCATATCATTTGTCTAAACCATATAAAAGACTTATTGAGATAAATCCATTAGGATTATAACTTTCCATTAGTTGTAGGAGATTCACCCAACCTCTCATCACCTTGGTCACCTCAAAGGAGCATCACATGCAAGGTGTTTGATTTTGGAGTTGAAGTACTGTCAATGCATATGCATCAACGATCAAGGGAGTAAAAGAAGAGCTGATTGAAGCGTGGGAGAGCATCGTCAAGTAACTAGAGACGGCGCGTCAAATTGGCTTAATTCGACAAGTAAATGACAATTAATGAGTCCATACTTTCTTTCCTTATATGGGATTATGGGTAAAAGTTTGTAACCCAAATTCGATAGGTTATTGTGTAGGACTTAAACTCTTGTGTATGGTCGAATTTACTAAACGCAGGTGTGTATGTGTTAGTCTTCGTGGAGGCCACTGGTGGGAGTAAACGTATTTCATTAAACTATGACAAAGGTTGTTAGTTAGCCAATAAAAAACCAACTAAAGTCTTTTACGAGAGCCTCTGACGAGAGTGTACCCTAAGTTAGTCCTTATATAGACCACCAACATAGGTATGTACATGGTAAGTCCTTACATAGGCCACCGACACGAGTAAGTATGTGGTAGGTCATTGTGTATGGTTGTAAATGTTTGATGTGAAACTAATTTAAAATCTCCAATAGTGAAATTCGGTACACTCATGGGTTAAATGAGTTTGCCAAGAATAGAGTAAGTAAATTTAACCACTGTACATATTTGTGTTTGAGATTGTCATTTGGGTACTTGTTTAATTATGCTATGTGATTAATTAGTGAATTATGTGTATAAATGATTAGATGAATGTTAGAAATCAATAGTTAATACATCTCACATATACATGTACACTATCATCCATAGACTAGTTACTTGATAGGAACATCTATTATAATATATGTGATTGGATTCACTATTGGATTGGAAGCCTCAGTGTTAAATTGTTTTATTTAGTTTAAATTGACATATTATTTTAAGAACAATTGTATATTAATTGGCAACATTTTTATTGGTACTAATCACCCATTCTAAAACATAGACATTTATTCGATAACTTTATCAAGCTTTTGCACGTAATCGTAACATTCTACACCAAATGCAATTTCAATCCAATCCATCCATCAATTATGATAATTCTAATATGACATTACCGAAATAAAAAATAAAAATTCAATTAGATTAAAAATTCAAGTGTACCACACCACAATAAACATTGAGTGCTTGTTTGATTTTTGTGTAAAAGGGAAATACCCTTGAAAAAAGTCATTATTACCTTTCACCCAGTTTGAAATTTCAAATGTATTTTCATCTTGAAAATTGGTCAAAAAAAGTTGACTTAAATTTGTGAACCCCACTATGATGTGCATGACATATCTACACCGTCCATTTGTTTTATCATAAGATTTTAGGGCCTAAGTCAAAAATTGAGACAGATGCAACGCTCAAGTGCCCCATACCACAGGAAACAATGGCCTTAAACATCTACCATTAAAAATTATTTTGTTTATTGGGCCACATTAATATTTATTTGTAATCTAACCTATTCATGAAGTCATAAAAACATTGATAAAGGGTAAACACAAATATCAGTTTCATTCAAGACTTTTGAGGGCCACTTAAATTTTTATACGGTAAGCATCCAATTTTCACTGTTTCCTATAGTATGCTCCATTAGAGCTTTGGATTTGCCTCATTTTTGTGTTCATACCCTAAATGAGGCTGATATATATGATAAACGGTGTTGATACACCACGTACATCACAGTGGCCTTGCATTCATTTGGCAGCCATCCTCGATTCTAATGCCAAAAAGTTAAGCCTTTAAACACTGTGTAAGCGACGATGCAGTAATTACCTGGTAAGTGGTAAGTAATTATTATCCATTTAGCAGGTAATTAACTCTTACTGGAAAAATCAAACAGGCCCTGTGGCTTGGCACATCAATCATTGAAATTTCATGAGGCAAACAAAAGTTCTGTATCATCAAATTTGTTTATGATGGGCCCACTTGAATTTCCATCACACCATTTCTTGTGATGGGCCCACTTGAATTTTGGACCCAGTTTACTTTCAGGCTGGCGTCGGAGTATGACCTAGCAAAATTGCCCGAGTGGATCTCACACAGTTACATGATGGACCCCACCATTTTCTTTGGACGACTTAAGTGTTCTAGAAAATAACTCACCTTCGGCTTTTTACTTTTTAGACAACTGGGCTCATGGTTCAGTGCCTGGGACCATTGATTGGATGGACCAACCGGGATGAAAGATCCTGGCCACCAACTTAGGAGCCTTTCTCAGTTGAATTGGGACGGTTGCTTTATATCAATTTTGAACCGTCTGTTTGCGAGCCCCAAATCCAAGGATTAGGACTTTCCCATCAGAGGAGGTTTCTGGGACCAGCATCCACAGTGGGCCCAACAGATAGTCGGGTCTTTTGCAAGGCTAGGATGTTCCCTGCCCACACACGTGTGGATCTCAGCCTATCTAGACGCAAGCACGCATGCTCATCAGTGGACAATAGTGTCTAAAACAACGTAAAGCTAAAGTATATTTTATCCGTTCGATTGTCTTGTATATTGTGGCCCACTCAACGAATGACACAGTCTTTTTCTTTTCAATCAAAGATCTAATCTCTATATTCCACTAGATGGATGGTACGGATCTCTTATATACATATCACAGTGGCACGTGCTATTGCGATAGATGGGAAGAGGATTGCACGCTTGTGGTCTTATCAAACAGAAACGGATTCAAGTTTTTACCGTGAAAACTAATCTAACGGTCTATAGCGGTTTTGTCAGGTGGCCGTTCCGCGGTAGTAATAGCCGTCATAAATACGCTCTCAGAGGTCCGTTCTTCTACAGCTCATTGTAGGATGAGCATATTCTACAAGTCCTGATGTGGAGTCCAAAATGATCTTTTCATCTCATCCAACCTGTTCAAGAATGTCTAGTGACTATGAAATTTTTACATGCCAGAAATCAGACCGATCCAACCGTTTAAATGGTTCGCCATGTAAATTTCAAGGTTTTTGAATGGGTGTCCATTGTTTTCTATGGTGGGACCCACATTGTTATTTTTTATGAAATCCAATCCTTAATTTACGTGATAAACATAATGATTATGGTATTAGTAAAAAATAAAGCCTTTAAATCATTAGGAGGGGACGTAGAATAGTAAATAATGGACAACCATAAAAACCATAAAATTCATGTGATGGTCCAAAAAATGGTTGGATCTGTTTTATTTTTTTAAAGTAAAAATATTTTAGTGAGAAAATATTTATTAACAGGTTGGATGATATAATTACTTATATTTGGGCCTCATAGTAAGCACTTGTAGATGAGCTCACTTTACAATGACTTGTACAGGAATTGGCCTCCTCTGCCCAAAGAAAGCGGAAAAAAAAAAAAAAATCCCAAAACGGAAGAAAAGTCGATATACACTGATACGACTGTGTATATCCGATGTACGGACAGTGACACGAAAGACTCTGAAAAGTCTAAAAGATTACCGGTGGCGCCGGTCAATGGGTAATCGGTTTTTCTCTATCTTCTTTTATTTGGATCTTCGAAGGGGTTTATGAAAGAGCTCTGATTTTTCTTTTCTTTGTTTGAATCTGTTTTGTTGGAAATTTTTTTTTTTTTTCCTCTTTCTGAACTTTGTTGTCAGGAGTTGAAGCGGAAGGAAAGGAGAGGGATTTCTGAGCTGGGAGCATTGAAATGGCGGTGAGTTTGATTTCCTTTCTTGTTGTATTTCGGTAGTAATTGGTGGATTTGGAGTTGGGTTTTTGGGGTTTGATGTTTGAATGAGATGAAAGTGAAAAGGTGATTTTTTTTTAACTCCTTTTTCTCCTTTTTTTTTTTTTTTTTGGTGTTAGGAAATGAATGTGTGGGTTTTGGGTTTGATGTTTGAATGAGATGAGAGTGAGAAAAAGCCAAGTTTTTGTTGGTAGGAGATGATGAATTTGGTATTTGGGTCTTGAATTTTGAATGAGATAAAAGTGAAGAAGGTAATGTTTTTTGGTAGGAAATGATGTTTGTGGATTTTGGGTGTTCTGGGTTTTGATGTTTGATTGAGATGAGAGTGGGAAAAAAATGAATTTTTGTTGGTAGGAAATGATGAATTTGGGATGTGGGTCTTTTGGGTTTTGATGTTTGAACGAGAAGAAAGTAGAAGTTTTTTAACGAGGAATTCCGATTTTGGATGTTTTGGGTTTTGATGTTCGAATAAGATGAGAGTGAAAAAGGTGAGAACTTTGTTGGTAGGAAATGATGGATTTTGGATGTGGGTGTTTTGGGTTTTTGATGTTTGAATGGGATGGAGGAGTTTTTTTTTTTTTTTTTCCTTTCTTCTTCTTTTTTAACGATTAATTCCGATTTTGGGTGTTTTGGGTTTTAAAGTTTGAATGAGATGAAAGTGAAAAACGGTGCCTTTTTTGGGTGGGAAATGATGAATTTGGATTTTGGGTGATTTGGCTTTAGATCTTTGAGATGTTAATTGGAAAAGGTGCTTTTTTGGTAAGAGATGATGAATTTGGGACATGGTTTTTGATGTTTGAATGCAAGTGAAAAAAGTGCTTTTTCTTGGTAAGAAATGATGAATTTGGTCTCAGGTCTTTGTATTTTGATGACTGAAGGAGATAAAGATGAAGCAGGTGCTCTTTTCTTCTTCTTTTTTTTTTTTCCTTTTTAACTATAAAATGAAGAATTTGGATGTGGGTTTTGATGTTTGGAGGAGATCAAAATGAAAAGGGTGCTTAAGCAATGGTGAATTTGAATGTGGAATTTTCATAAAGAAGGCAAAATGAGAATGCTCTCTCTTTTTATTCTTTGATAAGAAATATGATGAATTTGGATGTTTTGTCTGTGTGTGTGGACCCACATGCACGTTGATGTTTGAAGGCTCCAAGACCGAAAATTTTGCTTACTTTGGTAAGAAATGATGAGTTTGGATAGAGTGTTTCTTTTGGATGCATGAAGGAGAGAGAAAATGAAGAGGTTCCTTTCTTTGAATTGGATTTGGGTTTTTTGTGCCTTGATGTTCGAAGGAGACAAAAGCCAGAAGTATTTATTTATTTAATCTTCTTCTTGTAGAAATGATGAATTTGGAAGTGGATCTTTTTGGTTAGATGTTTAGAAGAACGCTAAATGTGAAAGCTCTTTTCATTGTTGGAAGTGACAAATTTGGCTGTGTTTTTACTTTCACTTTTGATGTTTGGAATAAATAAAAAAGATGTTTTGTTTGTGTTATTTTTTAATCCTAGGGTAAGAAATGATGAATGTGGATGTGGATGTGGGTCTCTCGATTTGTATTTTGAAGGGGATGATAATGAGAATGGTGCTAGCTTTGCTATGAAAAGATAAATCTTGATTTCGGGTTTGATGTTCGAAGGAGAGAGAAGAGTAGGGCTTTGAACATTTGGGTTTTTAAGGTATTATGTATGACATTGGATCATGTTGAGATGTCTTCTTAGTACGAAATTAGGGTCTAGACATTTTTTTCTTCTTCCAATTTTGAGTGGCATTTCTGTTTGGAGTGGTTTGGTTTTGCTGCTGGATTTTGTTGGTTGGGTTGATTTTTGCGGAGTTTTTTTCTGGTGAGAAATGGTGTTTACACATTTATTGTTTCCAATGTTCTTTTCATTTTTATGCTGGAATGTGGAATTAGAAAGATTGAAAGTTCTAGGCTTTTCGGTCTGTTTTACTTCTTGGATTTGTATGGGGTGTTGGATTTTGTAGATATTTTCCCCTCGTTTTTGGTAAGAAGTAATGCTTTTGGATATGGCTTTCTTTGGTCAGTTTTTGTTGATTCATTAGATTTTTGGAAGAAAAAGTTGAAGTTCCTTTTATGAGGGGGCTGGTGCTAAAACAGTACGATTGAGAACATTTGAGATTACAGTTTAATTTTAGGTTTTGCAGTTGTTGGGGGCTGAAACTCCTGGAAAATTTTGGCCTTTCAGTTGAGGTTTTGTTGCTTATTTGCTACTTAGGTTTGAAATGTTTAGATGGCCTTTTTGTTTGTTCCGAGTTTTCCATGAGTAAGAAAAAGATTTTTTTGCCCCTCTTTTAAGACCCAGTTTAGTAGGTCCTCACAAATGGTAGTCATCGTAATAGCTACACGTTCTATCACCACCTTGTGGAAAATTTTTAGGCATGAATATATTAGATACCTATCACCCGATAGTTGAAATAGTTTCTCTATCCAAAAAGCATGTCCTTACCGGCAGCTAAAGAAAATATTTTGTTGAGCATGAACAAGATATTGAGGTATTTCCCATGTCATGTGTGCAATCGTAATTATTGATACAAGTTATTTCCACATAAAAAGGAATTTTTTGTTACAACATAACCAGAAGAGGTGTTTGTTTATTCAAGAATTGAAGGGACTGACTTTATAAAACTAATATATCACTGAACTTCTATGAAATGGTTTCACGGAATTCAGCCAATTGTCTCGATCATGGATATCATTGGGAAAGAGGAATCAATGTCGTCAAAGAATTTCCTGTGATTATTTTTAGCATGGAACAATTCTACCACCGACTTTGCTGTCTTATTGAACAAAATTTGTGATACTTTTCCTTAATTGATCAAGTGATCTTGGGGAAGTATCACGATCATCCAATAAGAAGGGTTTTAATTAATTCAAAATGAATGTTTTAAACACCTGATTATTCTAACAATTGATTGTAGAGTTGACAACTTGGAGCTTTCGATTTGTAGATGTGGATCTCAAGATTCTCAATGGATGAATGGGGATATTCCCAAATACTCTCTCAAGTGAGAGTCCAAGAGTACTATGACCCTCACTAGCTGCTGAACTTTGGTCACCCAATCCCATAACTTCTCGTGGCCGGCCTTGCTTCCCACCATGGGGAGCCATAGAAATAGTCCTGCCAAAGTTGTCATTTGAGAGAATTACAGTCCCTTTTTTCTCTTTTCCTTTTTCACTTTCCTTTCGAGTGGAATGGCGGAAAAGGATTCGTGTAGGTGACCTCAGTTAGTTGGGATAAGGGTTAGATGATGATGGTGGTGGTGGTGGTGATGATGATGGTGATGAAAACTTACCTTTCAGTAGGTTGATGATGTTAGGTTCACAACAAGATGAATAATATGAGCATTAAGTGGTTTACTGTATTAAGTTGTGATTTTCATATGGTTTTTTTGCTGATTTCTCCAGATTTTAATGGATGTTAAGGCCCTTTTTGTCGGTCATTGTTGAATTAATATGGTCAATGTTGCTTTGGGTCTTGGTTTATGGAATGATTGGAAGTTGAACCTTCTTAAGTATTGGCCAATTAGTTGGGTTTTTGTTCTGTTGTTACCTATAGAGAGTTTTCCAATGTCTGCTTGCTGATTTTCAGATTTTCTCGAGGGAAGAAGAAGATCATGAGTATCATATTAGTGCTTTCGCTAGTAGTTTGAGAATGACATTATCAGGGTGGACGTACTTCTCTTTTGTCCTTTTTCCTTTTCTTTTTTGTTTTCACCAAGGACTGGAGTACAATGAATGATTTTTAAGGACACCTGATTGAAGAATGTTTTGTTGGTTAACATAGATTGGCTCAAAAAGTAGATAACCGAGCCTTTTGGCATGTTCAATGAGTGTGTATGACATGATCAGCTTGATTTTTGGGCCACAGCTCATGGACAATAGGCCCCAACTGATGAACATTTTGGATCTTGGACAGGTTCCATGTTGACACGCGTGAGGATAGAGCACTTCACATTTCTCATAGCACCCGATATTGTTCCAGACGTCATTTTCTGAGGACTTGTCAGCAAGCCTTTTCTGGTCGGATGTACAGAATTAACTACTTATCTGACCACTCTTTAACCATACAAATTTATGGATTGTGCATGGCTAGGTATTATTAATTGCTACCTTGAACTTTCTAATTGATGATGGTCATGGTTCTAAGTAGAAAGAAGCGAGGAGAGGATTTTTGGAAAATGACGTGTTAGAGAGAATAAGCTCTCTAACACTATCTTTTTTAAAAAACCTAATAGAAAAAGTATGGTGTCCTGAGGGTGTACCCAATATAAATACAAAATACAAAATATACATGTACTCTCGAGCACTCCCCCTCAAGTTGGAGCACAGATATCACACACGCCCAACTTACCCACAATATCATGAAGGTGAGAAGACTGAATGGCATTGGTGAGAATATCAGCTAGCGGATCCTTGGAATGAACATGTGGCGTAGAAAAGAGCCCAAATGAGACCTTTTCATGGATAAAGTAACAATCCACCTTGCTGTGTTTTGTTCTTTCATGAAAGACAAGATCGGAATACGATTATAGCTTGATTGTGAGAATATAGTGGAATTGGTGTAGAGACTTCAAGATCTTAAAAAGAGATTGAAGCCAGATGACTTCCCTATGGCCTGACCCATGGAGCAATATTCTGCATCTGCTAGGAGCAAGTGATGACTGAGTTTCTTTCTTCTTCCTCTTGGTCGTTAATGAATCAAGGCACTAGCAATATGGACCTGTTAAATCTGTAAAACATTAGGATATATTGTTTTTATTTGTTAGTGGGCCTGTTGGTTGGGTTTTAGTAGAGTTTGGGCCCATGAGCTACTCCTTTACATCATTACTTAAGTAAGAGGGGTATTTATGTATGTTTTCAGCATGCTGTCTCTAGGGCCATTTTTGCTCATAACGCCAGCAGGATCTATGTTGATTCAAGGTGAGAATGACTTGAAAGCTTAGCATAAAACAACAACATACCTTACATATACAACATCCTTTCACAGCTTCAAACAAGCTTGTCCTCACCTTTTTGCACATCATCTGGCTATTTTCAAATGGTGAATTGGAGCGGAGATGGGAAATTCGACAAGGGACTTGCAATAAAATTGGAGTGGAGATGTGACAATTACGAACAGTGAGCGGGAATGTGTGAGCGTGTCAAACACACGAACACACGCACGGACAGGTGATTGTTGTGGAGCTCTGAGTCATGGCATATGAGTATTATGTTTGTTGGTAAGAGATGAGCCTCCCACCATGAGTTACTAGAGATTTATGCAACAGATTCAGTGGCTGAGGTGGAATGTTTAAGGATGCGTTTGAATGGAAATCATTTACATCTGTAAATGCTCTACATGGTAGAGTATTTACATTGGAATCCAGTTACATATGTAAGAAGTTTATTATGAAAACCCATGTTGGTGATTTTGGTCCAATTTATGTATGTCATTTTCCCACGTTTGTATGCACGTAACAAATGTGAAAATGGGTGAATATGGCCCAACCCATGACTTGTGTATATGATCCAACCTGTGGGAATTGATTGCATGATGGCCCACTGTCCAATGACATCAACATACGTGGGATATCACACGTGTCCAAATCATTGTAGATGGGCTGTGGCACATCAAGACACATGTCAACCCTCCAAGGGGATATCGAGTTAAGTTGTGCAGAAGACATTTGTTTCAATGGGACAAGCGGCACAATAGCACACCACATCTATCAAAAGGTTAGCAAATGGACCGCACCAGATCAACACACATGGAGCCTAATCGAGCTAAAGGACCCTACTAAAAGAAAATGAAAACCCTAATTGAAGTCAATGAATCTGTTTGGAGGCTTGTCGAAGTCATCAATATCTTTCATATCCCCTCGGTGATGACGAAGTCAGTTCATCATCTTTTGTGGGCTTGGCATGAAGGCGTAGTGGGTAAAGCCCAGAAAGCTGTCTGGAGGCTTGTTGTGATGGGAACTTTTTGGCACATTTAGAGGGCTCGAAACAGTTGATGTTTCTAAAACAAGGATTTTTCTGCTGCCGTGGTGATTTGTTTGGTTAAATCGATGTTTCAGAATGGTTCGCTTATGTAAAATCAGCATTGTCTGCTGATCCTTCTTCATGATTTTTTTTTCCTAGTTTCTGTTTGTATTCTTTCCTGTCTTTCGGTGGCATCTTAATAAAATTTCAGTTGTCCCTCAAAAAAAAAAAAAAAAAAAAAAAAAACTGATTTAAGAAAATTGAGCCCTAAAAAAAATAAAATAAAATAAAGCCCTCAATAAAGCCCTAATCAAGCAAAATAGAAACCCCAATCAAAGAAAGTCTAGCACTAATAAGAAATCAAAGCCCTAACAAAAAAATCAAGCAAATCGAAAGCATAAAGCCAGGAGAACATAATGAAACCAAATCCGAGTACCGTTCAACACAAAAATAACCCCAAACATTGGAATTAAAAACCCAAACCGAAATCTCCATTCAAATCTAAAATGATAAGGTTCTCCATCAAATCTAAACAAAGAAAAAAGAAAAGAAAAGAGGAGAAGAAAAAACATTCTGTTGGAAAAGAGATGGACTGCTGGAAAATGGGCTTCGGGAGGTGCTCAATGTTTGCTGGAAGGTATGACAGATGCTGGGCTTGCAGAGGTGCAAGAGGTGTGTGTGTGTGTTGCATGGAGGAATGCAGGTGGACTCTCTCTCTCTCTCTCTCTCTCTCTCTCTCCCCTTCTATCCTTCTCTCTTCCTTCATATTCTTCTCCCCTTCTTACCATTTCTTCTGTTTTCTTCTCCAATCAACTGCCCTGGTAGGGGCAAGCTTCATTCTTTGCAGGCCTTTCTGGGCCCACCATCTTCACCGGCAGGTCTTGCGTAATAGCAAGCAAAGTGTGGTTGTTGTGTCATCTGCCGAAGCTATGTTGGGCAATGACAATTACAACTTAGGAGCTCATGTGGCTAAATTCTCTGCTCCTTGAAATGGGTTTTGATGCTAGTATTCGCATTCCCCTTCATTGTCACAATCAAGATGTGTACACATTGAAAACAATTTGGCCTTCCATGAGAGAACCAAGCATATCGAAGTAGATTGTCACTTTGTTCAAGAATAAGTGGTTGCAAAAAGGTGTCGTCTATGCCATCCATTTTGTTCATAGAATCGATTGGTCAACATCCTAACAAAGGCATCTAGTCAATACTAAATTTGAGAAATTTTCGGCAATCTAGGCATGTGCAATATTTATCTCCAACTGAAGGGGGTGTTAGAAGTATAAATATTTTCAAAGTGTCTCATGTACTTCACGACCTCGGTGTACCTTTTTTTTCCCCCTTTATTTACTATTAACATATAAATAAGATATGTTAAAAGGAGAGGTCTTCTATAACTCTCCCTCTTTCTTTCTTATTCTTTTTTCTCCTCCTCCTTTCTCTACCATGAACTGAAACAACATGAATCACAATAATTCCATGGATGAGAAGCATAAAGAAGTGTGGACAATAAAAATGCTGTGATTGGGGATGGTTACTCAAATTTGGTGAGGTGGCTTAAGAAACAAGCCAGGTGTGCATGGAGGACACACACACACACGTGGTTTGTATGAGCGTACATGCCTACATATGTAGGTATGTACAAGCTTACGTGCCTGTATTCATGCCTCTGTGTGTGTGTGTGTGTGTGTGTGTGTGTATTTTATATAATATAGACATTACACGTATATATTTTATAAAAAATCTCTCTCTCTCTCTATATATATGTGTGTGTGTGTGCGCGTGCACGCGCGCTTGTGCATGCGTGTCTGTATGGGTGTTCTACTTTGGGTGCTCAGTGTGGTGTTGCTTGATCTAGTCATTCTTAATGAGGGTAACCCTAATAGCTTAGTGGGCAGATTTACTATCACAATGTAATGTAGTGGGGTGCAACTGTAATAGGATGACAAATGAAGATTATTGCCTGTCGAAACTCCTTTTGTGCCGCTCTGAGTTTGTATCCGTGTTCCGCTTGTTGCTTTTAAATATAACGATTGTACCCCAATAGGGCGTTGTAAGGTGAAACTCACATAGGAGTTGACCCTAATTGAAATAGGACGATTCATGCCAGACTGACTCATCCAATGCATTCACTGAATAAAACAAGCCTCATTCTACCAATAATTTATCTGACGTGACTGTTTAAACTATTACTCCAATAGTGGGAGTTATGCACTCTCATTGCCAATTTCAAGCCCACATCAAGGCAGTGTTCGAAATATTGATACTATCGGCCGATATATCGGCCTATATTATCGTTATCGCACCCCTGCGAGACGATACACTTGCGATAACCCCCAGAAGATACCAAAAAATCCAAAATCCAGATATCGGCCGATATATCGTCGATATCGCACCAAAAAATCCAAATATCGGTCGATATATCGGCGAAATCGCACCAATAAACCCAAAAATTTGAATTAGAAAAAGAAAAAGAAAAATAAAAAAAAATTGGAGAGTACCTGGCTGTAGCGGTGATCGGAGGTGGGCCATTTGACATATAAGTACGATTCCGGCAAGGAATCGGCCGATTTTCTTGCCATTTTCTTCTCTTTCTCGGAGATTCCGGCGAGGAATCAGGCCGAATCGACGAGATTTGAGGGGTTGCATGTGTGAAAGACGGATCGGACTGCGTGGATGGGGGTAAAAACGAAGAGGGAAAGTGAAAGAGGGGCGCGGATGAGGAACGGACGAGTCTGTAGGATGCCTTTTTTATTTTCGTTGGCCGGAAGACGTAGTAGGGTTCAGAAGCTGTTATTTTGATCAAAATACCCCTTGACTGTAAGGGTAAGCAGTTGTAGAAGAGGGGTATTTTGGTCTCAGTAAACTTACTTGGGCCCACCTTTAATGTATGTGGTCCATCCACACCGTCCATCGGTTTTTCCATCTTATTTTAACGGTTGATTCCAAAATTTAATCATACCCAAAGATCGAGTGGACCATACCATAGGAAATAGTTGGAATAATGATTTCCACCGTTGAAACCTTTTTAGGGCCCACAGTCATGTTTACATGCCATTCATACTGTTAATAACATCATTCTTACTGGGATGAACTGAAAATACAAATATTAGCATGATTCAAAACTTCTGTTGGCCCACGAATATTTCAACTGTGGACGTTCAATTATCCCGTTTTCGGCCCACTTGAGTATTGGATACGGTTCATTTTTGGCCACATATCCTAAAATGCACTCACAAAACGGATGGATGGATAGGATTTCTCACAAACATCACAGTGGACCCCACCTGAGTTCCCAGTGCAGGGACTTCTTGCGAAAGGCTTTTGCAGGAAATCCGCGTGCGAAACGGATTGGCTACTCCCACGGGCACCAGCCAATGGCTGGTGGTTGGTGCTCTGTGGAGCCATAAAAGCTTTGGGATTAAGCTGATATTTATTTTTTCCCTTCATCTGGGTCTTTATGATCCAATCAACAGATTGGATGTCAAATAAATAGTGTAGTGGGCTTTAGGAGGATTTAAATGGTGGATATCCAATCATTATTGTTTTCCTGTGGTGTGGTCGACCTGAGATTTATATCCCTATAATTATTTTTATTAAATCGTAAAATGATCTGTAAAAATGGATGAACAGAATGGATGAAACAAATACATTATATTTGGGCCCACATAACACCGACCGTGGCTAGTGTCCGCATCCCATGGAGGCGGATACTGACATGTTGCGTAGCCAGACTGGCTAATGAATTGACATCACCAAGTTCTGTGGGGCCCACCATAATGTATGTGTTGTATCTACACCGTCCATCCATTTGGCTAGATAATTTTAAGGCATGAGACAAATAATGAGTCAGATACTCGGATCCATATCTGGAGTGGACCCCACCACATAAAATAGAGGGAAGAGGGACGCCCACCGTTCATCCGTTTCTCAAATTTTACTTCTTTAGTTCTTCTTTTGCTTTTCAAAGAATTAATTATGTTGTCATACATGACTGATATATTTATAAATATCATGCATCCAATTTAAATATAATTGCATTAGTTCAGTTAAACATCGCATAGCTTAGGATCCTATACAAAGGAAACTTATTATATGCATATTTTTTTTTGAGATGTTATGATTTAAAAGTGTGTATTAAGGGCTTTTTTAACAATTCCCAAAGTTTCATTAAAAAATTCAACAATTTTCTCAATGTTTCCCAAAAAGTGCGATAAACTATGCGATACAAACGATATATCCCGTGCGATAACCGATACGTATCTGTATCCCAAGGGTGCGATACATAGTGCGATACCGATATTTCAAACACTGCATCAAGGAGGGTTGTGTCATGTTGGCAGTGAACATCAAACATCTACCACAACTTTTTCTCATGAATTCTGACAACCTCACATTCTGTAATGGTGAGCATATCGTCCTCGATAGAGTGGAATGGCAGAACAGGATTCACGTAACCAACCCCCATTAGTCGGGATAAAAATTAAATGATGATGATTGTTTTGACTATGTAGATTCCTTGAGTTATTTAGAAAATAATAACGGATGCTCTCTACCATGGTTTTAACTCAAGGGCTCGGACTCGGACTTGGTTTCAGACAATATTTGGAACAATGGAACACATTTGTGAATCATTATATTACAAGACTTCAAGTAGAAGAGTATAAGTAACAAGGCTTGTGTTGGTTTTCTTTCAGCAACGTTCGCATGTACCAAAATTTGGCAACTGGGAGAGTGAAGAAAATGTCCCTTACACTGCTTATTTTGATAAGGCACGTAAGGGTAGGGATGGGAAGGTGATCAATCCAAATGATCCTCAATACACTTCTGAAGCATTTTCTGACAATGCACCCCCGGTTCGTGCTCCCCCACCGGCTGCTCCCCCACCGGCTGTAGCTGCAGCACCGCAGCCCAAGCACGAGCGGAGATCAAGCAAGGAAGATGGTGAGGTCAGGCGACTGAGCGAGGACTCCGTGGGCCGGCGAGCTTCCAGTACTGATTCGCCCCATCAACGTGATCGTGGAGTGAATTCTGGGAGGGGTAACAGATTAAGTGCTGATCACTCACCCCTGCACCCACATTATCAGGCGAAGATTGCAAACAAAGATGGGGTGTCCTCCCCATCATGGGAAAGAAAGGGTTCATCTGAAAGGAGCCACGGTTTCGCTCCAAACACCCCTGGGAGATCCAGACTCAGACCCACTACTCGTGGCGATGAATCTGTAAGACTCCATCGTTCTGATAAGCCTACTTCCTCCCCTACATGGAATGCATTTGGAAGTCCAACCTGTGCATCGGGTCCTACTGTGTAGATTACCTGGCCTACTCATCAGGCGGGCCCGTGTATGTTGAATGTGCACTGGAGGTTTACTAGTTTCACACTTTTGTGTAGCCCAATCCATCTACACGCCAAGTTGGCACTTGCAATGCATATCCGGGCTGTCCATCAGGTGAGGGTCCCACTGTGTAGAGACTGGCCCCAAAAATCAGGCTGCTCCATTTTATCCAGTCAGCCATGGTGTGAGAAACAAATGAACGGCTAAATTGCTTAGTGTGGCCCACCTGATCAATGGATCAACCTGGTTTCTTCACCATGGCATCTACACATTGAGGCCCGCCAATGGATGGCTTTGCTCTTGCACACGTGCCACCATGATGTGTGCTGGCGTGAATTGATGGCTTGGGCAAACCTCTGTTTTTATTTCTTTTCTTCAACTGTCCTTTGTTTTTGTACATTTTGGCTTACCCAATGAGTTGACTGGCCTGAAGTTTTGGCCAGGTCATCTGCGATGGCCCACCTGATGCACAGCTGGATGTGCCACATGAGCTAGGCCATATATGCCCACAGGTGCATGTTGGCATGTTAAAACTTGTTTTTTGGGTGTGATCATTGAGTAATTTCTAACATAATGGCAGCCTGAGAAAGGTGCGGCGGTACCGAAATTCGGCGATTGGGATGAGAACAATCCTGCATCAGCTGATGGTTACACCCATATCTTTAACAAAGTCAGAGAGGAGAAGCAGATAGGATCAGCTAAGGTTCCCATCATGCCAACTGAGTCGTCTTACCACAATGGGCAAAAGCGAGACAATGCCGACAGTTCCGAACCAACGGTTTGTTTTTTTCCCACTCCCTTACTAGTATTTATGAGGCACTACTATAAGATGTTCAGCCCATAAACTGTACAGTTGTCTCACATTTCTCTGCAGTCTGGACTGTTCAACCAGTTTGAGTGCCACTTCATCAGGCCATCCATGCTTTGAAAATTTCTCCTCAATCGGAACAATCTTAACCGTCTGATTAGTGGCCTTCAAGTGGACACTCTGCCCAACTGTCGATATCTAGTATGAAAAAATAAAGCGTCGACAGATCACATGGGTAAGATCTCCCCGTGTGATCTGTCGATGTTAGTGGCCTTCAAGTGGACAGTCTGCCCAACTGTCGATATTCAGCATGAAAAAATAAAACATCCACAGATGACACGGGTAAGATCTCCCCACGGAGCATTCTTTGGGCAGTCGGCCCACATTATGAATGGCGTGTGGATCACAGGAAGTGGGGTCCGCCTGTACCATCACCGGTCAAGCATCATATACTTTTCTCAGTGGCTATTGGCTTTTTTTCTTTACGAACTTTCTGACACTTGCTCTTTTTCTTTCCCTTTTTTATTTGTTTCTTTCAGATGTGTTGGTGCTTTCCCATGGGCAGAAAGTGATGTTTGCACCCATAGAGTGAAAATATGAAGGCGATGAGGACCTGTAAATATAGCTTTGAAAGCTGTTTATTTCATAAGCTTTGCTGATTCCACATGCTAATGGAGCCCTGCCCATCCACATGCAGGCATGCATGCGAATATGGATGACATGTGCAAGATATGAGCTTTCTGTCTGGTTGGAAATAAAGCTTTAGATCTTCCGACTAAAAAATTGGGTAGTTTCACTTCTTCGGTGGACCACAAAGTATAAAGTGAACTGACAGTTAAAACATTTTTACCCGTCCATTTATATGCTGGGGCCCACCTGAGGTGTGAAATGGCCTGATTTTTTTGTCCTGGAGATCTAAACAGGCCCAACTTATGGAATGATCTGATCAAGCACGTGTTCCATATTTGGCACGTGCCACGTGTGGATGGGCAGGGAGCAAACTTCTTATATTTTATATATAGAGAAACTCTACAGACTTGCATTCTTTTTATTTACTTGTGTGCCTTTTTGTGATGAAATAAATATACGAGGTTTTGAGGGGTGGAAACCTCTTTATTTGCATATTTTTGTGTACATCTTAATGCATCTTAACCGTTTGATTTTTCACGGTATCTGGTATTGAAAAGAAGAAACCTAGATATGTGTAGATTCTTTTATGGGAGTTTTTGTTTTTGGTTTTAGTTTTTGATATTTTCTTCTCTTATTAATTATTATTGAGCTCGTTTGGTTGGGAAGACATGACAAAGATAGGTTTCCTCAGCCCCACACCCACCTCTAGGCGTGCAGCCATATGTGCCGACCTTGCCCGTGTAGGATATCTGAGCCATGTGCCTAGTGGGGCCCACACTGGCTACACATCGTAAAATAATGGTTTGAAAAGCCAAACTTTGGGGTGATTGTTCAGAACCTGTGTGGTAGTTGAAAAGCCAAACTTTTGGCCAGATAATATAGCCGGTGCATGGCTGATGCACAAGTGCTGTGGTTTGGCATGTGGAGTTGGGTCTGGGGCTAGCAAACCTCATGATTTGGGGGGCCCAGGTGAGGAAATTCTATGTTTTCAAGTGAGAAGCTTGCACCAACTCGAGGGTAGATGAGCAAGTTTTGCTCAGATTTGCGAGATCCACAACGTTCATTAGTAAAAGTCCCAATTTTGCATGTGGCCTTGGTTGAAAAATCAAGCCAGTCTCATCAGGCAGGTCGTGCTTGAATTTTGAATGTGGACTGTTGCCCAAATTTTGCAGTTGTCCAATTTTATTTTTTCATACATTTGTGGTCCACATGATGAGTAGATTGGCCTGATTTTTGGCCAGGGACGTGCACTGAGGTGCCACCTGATGAATGGCTCAGAACTGGAAGACGCATGTAATGCTGGAATTTGTCGCCAGAGAAGAGCCTAAGAGCCTTAGCAAGGGACTTGTTTGTGTATTTAGGCTGGCCGAGTAATAATCCATGAAGGAACGTAAGGCATTTGGGTCTAGCATAGAAGTGCAATTTACAGACAAGAATCAAGATACATAAAAGTCTCGGCGGGTTTGGATGAAATTCTTGGAATCAAATATGGTGATCATTTCTTGTTCTAAAGATATCATCCTGCAAAACAAGTGGGGCCCAAACTTGCGGGTTATATTTGCAAAGCAATCCTGGAAATTTGAAAGGATATGCTACTTGGGGGGAAGTTAATAAGTGAATATATGCAATGAATAGGTGAATGTGGAAGCCAGGCAGCAATAGTCAGTTGTTGAAGTTTTGCAAGCAATCAGAAAAAGCCAACCACTGATAAGCTGGGACATAAGCTAAAACCACCAAATACAGATAACACTATTCCCTTTGAAACTGAAATGAAATTCCCTCCCTCCCTCCCTCCCTCTCTGCAGCTTTGTTATCCTACATAAGTTCTTGAATCCCTCTGCAAGGATCTGAATCAACGTCAGCTGAAACTTTCCCCCACCTTCTCAACTTCTGGCCCTACCTGTTAGACCACTCTTACAATCATACTCCTCAGTCTCATCCAGCCTCTATGAAAGAGAGATTCAGGGCCACAAGTGCCGTGTCCCAATGAACAACCATGCTGCAGATTTTGTAGTGCATTTTGTATTGGATATGCAGCTAGAGTTTGATTATGCGAGATCACTAGACATGTGACCCACGTCTTCGATCATATCAAGGCCCCAAAATCATTTTGACCCAATGTGTCCATTTGCAGTCACTTGATAAGGACCTTATGATTAGAGGACTATACCATCAGGATTTCAGGATAACGGGCACTCAAAGGTGGGACACCCACCCCACTGGACCATTCCCTAATGCATGTGGCTGGGATGAATTTGCACTTGGATTTACAAAAGAAATTGACGAAGAGAATTTCCATGGCATAAAGACCAATAAAGGTGTTTTTTTTTTTTTTTGGTATGCTTGTTATTTTATACATTCAAGTAATTAAACCAGACAAGCTATTGCCCCTCTGGCATCTTATTCATAACCAAGCAGCATTCATAGCAGAAGATGACTGGCATTTGGCCTTGACTGCTAACGTCTTAGCAACTCTCTGACATGGGTCTCCAAATATCTTGTTCGACACGCGGATAGTGCACTCGTTTCTTCCTTGACATGCCTGGAGACAAGAATTCCATTCCATCAATGAAATCAACATGTATTGATGGAGTTTACGCAAAGCTTACCTGCACCTCCAAACTTGGCAACCTGTGTGTGGGCCATCAGAGAAATGCATCGGGCGTACTCCAGAGTGTACACGACCTGGTTGGGTGGTCTAGATGACAGGTTTATCAACTTTCAGAAGGGCCACACTTAAGATGTAAACATTGGGCGATTTTAGTGACGAATTGCCAACAGATGGCCCAACTGATGTTGGAACCCGCCTGATGTTTGGGCTAGATCATCTAAATGGAGGGAGCCACCTGATGCACAGATTGTATGACACACCCCAGGTTGCTGCCTAGAAAAACTGTCACAAAAAGACATTGAGACAGGATAATACATACCTCAGACACAACAGATAGTGAAGTGGGTGCATGACACTTCCCCTGAGAGAACTCTTGGCAGCCACCTTGAGGAGTTCCATAGCTAGCAAATGTTATGGAAGAGATTATCTGCCCATCATCGCACTGCAAGTGCATTTCAGGCGGCAAGTCACTGATCGAACGTTTTCTATTCACAATATCCGGATGTGACCAGAGGTGAAGTGGTGGATAGTGAGACTCCGAAACTTGAGCACAGATTGTAGTGGTGGAGTGCAACAGGATTGATATTTCTAATGGGTTTCCTCCTGTTTCCTCAAAGAGTACAAGTAGATTGTTGGATGGCTGTAACCATGCTCTTGGAATATGATACCTGGAAGTTTTCTTAATGAATGTTAGCTATACTGTAGCGATGTCCATTTAAACACCTAAATCAGAAATGGAAGAATTTGTAAAAAGCAACTATTTTCATCTCAGTAAAGAAAAAATAATATTGACTGCAAGACCAATAAAGAAGGGCAGACAATTCAGAATACCAGTTTTCTTCAATGCTCGAGTCTGCCATTATGCACAGATGGAGCCAACGTCTCAGTGATCCGGACTGTTCATATCTGGAGCCCCACCATGGTTTGGATAAGGACATCTTCCATTGAACAACCCTGGCCTTAAAATTGGGCTTTTTTCTACTGCATAAAGACCACTGGCGAAACAGGATTTGTAAAGTCGATGCCAAATAGCTGGACAAAGCTGCAATTATGATGGATGTGGACCACTGATGCTATTGTATTTTAACCATCCACTTGCAGGCTAGCAATCAGATGGACAGGATCATCTGACATGGCTCTTCCACAAGGGCCCCACCATATGAATGGTCTAGACCACTGAAAGGTAGATCCACATATATGGAAGGCTGGTCCAAACTGAACTACTGCTAGTTAAGACGGAATTATATCTTCCCTATTCTAAATATGGCCAGTGTCTTTGGTGGGAACCATACAGCTACTTCCTTCATTACATGGCAGGGTTGGGGTATGGCTACAATGATGATTGATAAAGACCACTGACACTTTTGTATTTTAACAATACATTTGCATGCCAACAATCAGATGGACAGGATCATCCAACATGGCTGATCCACAATGGGGCCTACCAGATGAAAGATCTAGACAACTGAAAAGTGGGCCCGCATTATGGAGGCTGGCCCAGACTGAAGCACTGCTAGTTCAGAAAGAGCATTCTATCTTCCCTATTCTAAATACAGCTAGTCTCTTCAGCACGTGGTACAGGACCTGGTAAGCTACTTCCTTCAAAACCAGGCAGGCATAGGTAAGTTCATGCGGGCTGCTCTTGAACATATACCAACTATATGCAATATGGTTTCATATAGGAATTGATATTGTAATTTATATATGATAACAAATGATGAAATGTTATACTATTATGTTAGAGACAGGCTTCAGTGCTCCTAGTTGCATCAATTTTCTTGGACAGTCCAATTGATCGATCTGAACTGTCCAATAAATTTAGAATACATTGCATGTGCTACCATGCAAAAATCACACTGATTGGCTGATCCAATCCATACTTGATTTGGTCTTTTTTCTATTGCCTTCTTTTTTCCAAGCCATGGATGGGATGGTTATGATTGCCTAACAAAAATACTTCTTTAGAATCATAGGCAATCCATTATAGTCCTAACAAAAAGATGGATCAAATTATTACTTAGACCTATTTTTGTGAGATCACTGGAGCACCTCTCATTATATCATATGCATGCTATTGCATAAATCAAAGTATAAATATCATCGTTCTAAATAAAAGGAATTACATTACAATTTACAATATAATCAACAGTAATAGGATCCAAGATAATCACACTTTAGAATGGATCCAAGATAATCACACTTTAGAATGGACGGTTAATGATAATTTGATGACAAAATGTAATCTGATGGTAAGATAATCAAGCTATAGAATGGAGGGTTAATGTCTTAATGATAATTCGTGAATGCATTTCTATGGGCGAGATCCTCATTACAAGAATGGAGTACCTCCTGATGCACCCGGTATGTACAACTGAGGCCAATTATTTGTTGATCCAGACCATTGACCTGATTAACCCCACCTTGGATAGGATATATGCCAAAAATCTTAAGATTGAATTATCCTAGCAGTTCATTGAGTGGCCTTATTTCAGAAATTTACTATATATTTTGTTAACCGCTTATTTGTAGGCCGTTGATTGGAGGGTTAGGATCTTCCAATCTTCAAGATTTTTTGGACATCCCCATCCACGGTGCCCATGGTTTGGATCACTGAACCATGGACTCCACCTGTCCGAACAAGCACACTGGGAGACTTTTATGTCGGTGTACCAGGATAGTATAATTCCTCTCAAATTCCAGCAGATTGGGGTCAATATTGCTTGCACCTTCAGCTTTCTACCGCATATTATAGTTGAGAAAGGAATTTCAATATCTATGCAAGGCTGAGTAACCACTGCAAATAGTTGCAAGTTACATAAGTAATAAGCCCACTTCCTAAAAGATACAGGTCCTTGAGTGTTAAAATATCACAATTAACTCTATGGCTGGCAAAAGGCTGGACCTGGGCTAGGCAAAATCAATATTTCAAATAGGCCCAGCCCAACCAGTTCAGAATCCAGGCCCGAACCAACCCCCATCCTACCCATTGCCAGGCCTATGAATCGCTTGAAATCGCTTCAAGCCATGGGTTCATGTAGAGTCCCACTTCAAGCTTGATGATTCTAACCATTCAATCTGTGGCTGAGAGGATGATCCATATTTATAGTAGGGAGCATCCGACCAGGAGACCATTGGTATGGACCATTCCTCATGTGGCTCCCACCTTTGTTGTCAACTCCAACCAAAAAAAAAAAAAAAAGGGTTTGCCTAGATTATCCCAATTGGCTAGAAAAATAGATGGTCCATAATTATAATAAAGAAGGTCCAATCATTGATGTGGACCATCCATAATGTGTGGCCCACCTTCAGTTGCCATCCATCATAAAACTCACTTTGATATGGAAATCCTAACAATCCAATCAATTGTTAGGATAAATGAGCAGACCGTGTTGATTCATAATAGAGAACATCCAATCATTAATCTGGACTGTCCATGATGTGGTGCCAAACCATGCTGATTTCTAATAGAGAATCCAATCATTAATCTGGATTGTCCATGATGTAGTGCCCATCTTTGATTGTCTGTCCATCTTAAAAGTCACTTCAATTGAATGATGTTAACCATCTGATCAATGGAAAATAAAAGGGTCCGTACTGATTATGACTGAGGACTTCTTGGAGAGGGAGGGAGGGTGAGCTGATGATATGATATGGGTGAGGAAAGATATTTGACAAGAGGGCGATACAGGTAACAAGGGTTTTCAGGACATCGTATTTATTGGTGGGAAAAGGAGTGTTTCAAATAACAAAGACTGCCATCCAGCTAAGTCAATCATTGCTTGGTCATATTTTTCATTTTAAAATAACACTTAAAACATTGCTCATTGCTCTAACAGTGACAAATGACCGACTCAATTACATGTTAGTTTTGCCTATCAAACTTGTAAAGGATACATCAGGAAAACAGAACAGAGAATGCAATAAACTGACACTAAAACCTTCATTATTTAAGCAGGTCACATACATACCAGCGTTGAGTAATTTCCCCGCAGTTTGTTGTGCACTTGTCTGAGTTATATGCCCCACGATAATCACAAGTTTTCTGACATCCACCTTTTGGGGCAACCAGAGACCAGTATCTTCCGATGTTGTGGCCATTGACCCAGGCCTGACCCTTCCCCATGCTTCCCAAATCAAGTGCAACAGGATCTTTACCACTAGGGGCATCAAAGAATGTCTGCAAGCAATGCTCAGATAATGTATAGCTAAATCTGAGAAAAATAATATCATATCTAATGTTAAAATTTTGTATAAGGCTAGCAGATTCGGACACCAGATTGACATTATTATATTAAAACCATCCAAATATTGTGTAGCATCACCTAAATAAATAAAGAAACTCACCTAAATACATAAAGAAACTCACGAGCAGGATCAAGATAAAAACTAGCCAATTTAGATAAAGAGCTGCCCTATTCCTCAAATGAGCCAAGATTTTGACAGATCTGATAATTAGACAAGGGGCAAGATCTACTTGAATCAGGACCTTCTCCTCTTCTGCTTGCAGGGTCAGTTCCCATCTTCAGGAGATGCTGATTCGAGAGTCTGGCCAGTGGCTTCTTTGGGGGTCATTTCGGTTCAGTCCTTCTACAATCTCATCTCTGCCCGGCCCTCAGCCTCCTGTTGCCACACAGAGCGGTCTGGTCCAACGGTGCTCCTCCTAAGGTGGCTGAGTCTACTTGGCTTGTAGGCAGGAATAGAGTCCTAACTATAGACAATCTGAGGAAAAGAGGGATGTATCTCGCGAATGTTTGCCTGCTCCGTTTAAGAGATGCAGAGTCTGTTAATCATCTCTTCATCCATTGCACCTCAATGTTTTTCATCATGCTGCCAGAGTCCATTGACAGCTTTTTCCACATCTGGCATGCTGATTCTGGAGGGAGGCTTGGGAAGAAAAAATTGAGAATTCTTCTCCTTGCCATTCTCTGGACTGTTTGGAATGAAAGAAACATCCAATGCTTCCGGAACAAGAGTGTCTCCTCGGCTGGGGTTTTCAACAGGGTGGTCCTATTCTTCAGAGACTAGGCCCCTTAGAATCCCGTGTGTTTTAGGATCTTGGTCTTTAGATTTCCCCGGGCATGGGTCTGGGTTTGTTGAATTTTAGTCCTTGCCTTTTCTCTGTTCTTTTGTTTTTGTTTTCCTTAACGTTTTTCTTTGCTTTGGCTCCGTTTTTTTTTCCTGTTTGTCTTTTAAAAAAAATTCACCTTTCAAAAAAAAGAAAAAAGAAAAAAAAGAGGAGCAAGAAACAACATCGCATCTGAGTTTGTCATTTCTAGGAATTTAGAAACAGGAAGTCTAGTGGACTTTAGGTCAAAAGGGAATCACAAAAGATAACATGGGAAGGATTTCGCCCCATAACCTAACAACTCCACAGCCAACCATTGATTATCTGCATTCATTGCTCCATCATATTGCCACCGACTAGCTAAGTTGATGAGGACTATTCCAAAAAGGATGAAGCTTGGGAGTGCAAAACTTGCTCGAAGAGGATGGTTCCCTTCAGGTACAGATGATGAGAAATTCAAGATATTAGTGTGAATCTAAAGGTCATGGCATTGCATGCAGAGAAACCTCAAGAACAGAGAGGTACTAATGGAGAAAAGGCATGGATATCAGTGAAGGTGATGGATTTTCAAAAAGCAGAAACATAAACTTCTAAAAACCCAGAGGTGCATTACCGAAAGTATCAGCCTATATTACAGCCGATATTATCAATATCGTATTCATTGCATTCAATGTACATGTTACCCACCAAATAAGAGGACCGCCCTATTTTTGGGCCTTTGAATCTACATGGGAGGCCCCATATGATGAGTGGCTTGGATCTTGCACGTGTGAAACATTGGCATGTGTTGACACAATCACATGACACAGTCCACACATTAAGTTGTGTCCACATTAAACTTGTATAAATGAATTTATCTTGTATTGTGATGGGCAAAGATAAGCAAAGACAAATCCTGCTTAAGTTTTTGTATTTGGACTCCACCTTTTGATGTTATTTTTTTTTTTTTTTGTTCTTCAAATAATGATGTTTAAAAGTAGTTATGGAAGGGACCCTCTAAAAGAAACATTGGAGTTACCTTGTACCATGTAAAGGAAGTTGATATTGAATCCTGTTGCAAATCAATCCAATCTGCACTTTTATGCTCTTCCAGAGAATATATTTTCATGAACTCACCCTTAAGCCCAACCTACAAGCAAGACAAGACAATTCAATAAGTACCTCACCCTTTACCATTCCATAGAATAAGTAAATATCATGCTAGCACTAAGGGTGTATTTGGAACTGGCAAACATAATACTCCAAAGAGGAACTGCCAAACATAATACTGCAGAATCAGCCAATCCCACGATGATTATTTTTTATTGGTCTCTTGCCTTGAAGTTTACAAGTGAAAAACAAGAACTCTGCAAAATTGAAGCATCGAATACAGCTACACATAAATAGGCTGCCCATACCTGCCCTTCATGTATACTCTTACAATCTATGCACATGTCAATAGGTCTTGCAACCGGAAGATCTTAATGAAATCTAAAGAATGTATATTCATCACTACAGTGTCCACCAAAAAGGAAACAACTGCTTAAAATTGCTACTTGCAGAATTAACTAAAGCCCAGAATGAATGTTCTACTGAAAGTCATCTCTATACAATTGTCTGTGCTCAGAAGGTGACTTCTAAAGTGATGCAGGACATGAAATTTAAATATGATATGCAAGATTTCAGACTTAAGATCACACCAATTCAGAAACAATCACACAAATTCCACATCCCACATGAAAATCCAAACATTCAAGTAAAGGAGAATTTATGCGTGTCCAGGCCTACATATGATAGGGCCGGATCAATAAAAATTATGAACAAAACGATACTCAAAGATAAGAAATAATCATCCACACATGCATAGTAATCAGTCCCTAATCCAAGGGATTCACTAATTTCAAATCAAGGAACCCTAAGGTAAGAAAATGAGCATGAAATTGAGGATTTGAGTAATTTAGGGTTAGGTTTAGGGATTTTAGGTGAAAACGAAGTGAAAGAGAGGAGAGAGATGAACAAGAAAAGTATCGCATGCGTGGACAACAACAATGGCCCAGACGCACGTGCGTGTGATCTCAGCCGCACGTGTGTGGGGTCCACTATTCAGAAAAAGGCTACCTTGGGCCTGGTCGGCCAGGGATGGACTCCAAAACCCCTAAATCTCAGCTTCATCCGATGTACGGTTTGTGCGTGGTGCTCCGTCGAAGTTTCAGCCCTCCTGTAGAGCCAGATTTTGAAATTCTGATGTGGAGAGGAGAATTGCTGCAATAGATAATTGATTCGAAGTGTAGATGATGGGATGAGATGAGAAGAAGGGATGGTAGAAGATGGATAGTAAAGATGGTGATAGTTGGGGGCGAATCGGGATAAATATGGCTTCGCACCACGGTAGTTAACCCTTCAATGAAGGGAGGGTTTTGCACCCAATTAGGCTTCACAACTCAGAGAGTAGGAAAATGTAGAAGTTTTATTAATCTTCAATGAATGAAAAAAGCTACAAGAGGTGCCTATTTATAAGAAAAATCATATACACCAAAACTCACACCATGTGCGCAACTTATTACTTGGCGATGAAGTAAACTAAAATAAAAACCAAATAAAGAAATCTAAAGCGTTCACAATATTCTAAATAATAACAATAAGCAAAACCTAAAATATGAAATCAATCCGACGAGTGGGCCACGATCATGAGGTCCCATGATGGATTTTTCTTGACTCTCGGGTCCACTTTTTTGGAACCAAAACTTGTCTTCTAACTAGGAGGCCCTCCTTGGACGTTGTTATCGAGCCAGATCGATAGTGGGGTCCTTCTGCGTACGTATGTGCGTAGGGGTGGTGGTGTGCGGGCGTGCGTATGCACGATGTCCTCATCAACTCTCTCCGGCTACGAAGATTTCGCCACTGGCGAAATAAAACTCCTGAACTGCTCTAGGATGTCGGGATCAAGTCTCTGAAGCTCCTCCTCAGTGAGCCACGTGCTGTCTGAAGCTGGGTGTGACTTCTATTTAACTAGGTATTTCTAAAACCCGTCATCCGACGTGAAAATTACATCATGGTCCAGGATATCCTCTATTTCCTCTCTGGGTGTGTGAAGGCTAGGTATGGGAGGCAGAGGCTGAGATGAAGGGTCAGGAAGAGGCCATGGATCAAAGGGTAAGTCTGGGACATCAGGATGGGTGAGTGAAGGGCCGGACAAAGTATCAGTGGGTCCCTGAAAAGCAACTAGATCTTCCACATTGAATGTGAAACTAATTCCCATGGAAAGTGGAAGATCTAGCTCATACGCATTGAGACTGTTTTGTTTTATAATTTTGAAGGGCCCAGCATTATGCGCGTGTAACTTACGAACGACCCCTGAAGAGTACCGCTCGAGCCTGATGCGGACCATTACAGAGTCCTCAATATTGAACTCTTTGAAACGTCTATGTAGGTCTACAGAAAATTTATAATGTTCATTACTAGTAGTGATCTTTCGCCTAATTTCTTGATACAATGAATGTATGTGATGCGCAAAAGACTCTGCAGACTCTGATGGCCTATGGGACAATGACATGGGGATAAGATCAATAGGCTTCCTAAGCTTATAACCAGTAACGACTTCAAAAGGACTTAGACCTGTGGACCTATTGACAGAACTATTGTATGCAAACTTGGCTATGGGTAGTACGACGTCCTATGTCCTGGTATGCTTCCCCACTAAACATCGAAGTAAACTCCCTAAGCTCCTATTAGCCACCTCAGTTTGGCCATCGGTCTGAGGGTGGTAGGCAAAAGAAAATTGGAGCCTAGTATTCATCACGTGCCATAGTGTCTTCCAAAAGTAACTCATAAATCTCACGTCACGGTCAGACACTATGGTTTTTGATAACCCATGTAGTTTGATGACCTCACTAAAGAACAGCTTGGCAACATGAGAGGCATCGAAGGTCTTAGAACAAGGAATGAAGTGGGTCATTTAGAGAAATGGTCCACGACAACAAATATGGAGTAATGCTTTCGAATAGTCTTAGGAAGTCCAAGCACGAAGTCCATACTGATGTCCTGCCAAGGGATGAATGGGACTGACAAAGGTATACATAATCCTGTATTCTGTTTCCTCTGCTTTGTCAGTTGACAAGTACGACGTTGCCCTATAATTTTGGCCACATCTCGCTTGAGGCTTGGCTAATGAAATCTGTCCTCCACTAGGGCAATGGTCTTGTCACGACCGAAATGACCCCCTCCCCCCCCCATAATGTAATTCCCAGACAAGAAAATCGCGAAGGGAGGTGCATGGTATGCACAAGCAGTCACTCCTAAACAAATATCCGTCCAAAATCAAATACTCACTATTAGCTTCTGACGGACTCTCTAATAAAGACGTATATACAACCCCAAAATCCGGACACTCAAAATACTCTTCTTTGATGCGCTCAAGGCCCGTACCTTCAACGCTCATGGAGTTGAGTAATGCGACTCAACGTGTCGGTAGGCCTATTCTCTACACCGGCCTTACGCTTAAGCACAAAAGTATACTCTTGAAGGAATTGAACCTACTTAGCATTTCTGGTGCTTAAATTCTTCTAAGAGTGCAAGTATCTTAAGGCCTCGTGATCTAAGAACAAGATGAATTATTGCGGTAACAGGTACTGTCGCCAATGGCGTAGATATTGCACTACCGCATAGAATTCCTTGTCATAAGTTGAATATCTTTGCTTCGCCTCATTCAGTTTCTCACTAAAAAAGGCGATAGGGTGCCCTTCTTGGCTAAGTACTCATATGTCGACTCCTGACGCATCACATGCGACTTCAAAAGCTTTTGAAAAATCTAGAAGTCGTGTGATTGGAGCTTCGGTCATCTTGACCTTTATCTCCTTGAAGGCCTTCGAGGCGGCTTTTGTCCATTAAAACTCTCCCTTTTTTATGCAGTCCGTGATGGGAGCCACAATAGAACTGAAGCCTCGAATGAACCACCTATAAAAAGTGGCTAAGCCATGAAAGTTACGCACCTCATGAATATTGCGGGGTTCAGACTAATTAACGATGGCCTTGACCTTTTCGGAATCCGCCGATACACTCTCAGCTGACACAATAAAACCTAAGAAGATCACACTACTAGACAAGAACGCACACTTCTTTAGGTTGGCGTACAACTTCTCGGCCCTAAGGATCCCACAAACCTGCCTCAAACGGTTGATGTGTTGCTCCTTAGTCATGCTATAAATCAAGATATCATCAAAGTATACGACTAGGAACTTCCCCATGAAGGGTCTCAACACTTGGGTCATCACACGCATGAAAGTGCTTGGAGCATTAGTTAACCCAAAAGGCATAACTAGTCACTCATATAGCCCATCCTTCGTCTTGAAGGCCGTCTTCCACTCATCACCAGGGCGTATACGGATTTGGTGATACCCACTTTTGAGGTCAATTTTTGAGAAGATAGTAGCATTGGCCATCATATCTAAAATGTCATCAAGACGCGGTATGGGAAACCGATACTTGATTGTGATTTTGTTGACGGCCCTACTATCAACACACATCCTCCATGTGCCATCCTTCTTAGGTGTAAGAAGGGCGGGCATGACACATGGCCTCATGCTCTCTTGAATGAAACCCTTCTCCAGGAGTTCATCGATCTGCCTCTTCAACTCAGTGTGCTCCTTCGGGTTCATTCTGTAATGCGGGAGGTTTGGTAGAGTTGCCCTTGGGATCAAATCAATGGCATGTTGTATATCCCTCATAGGGGGAAGCTCATTCGGTAAATCATCAGGAAAGACATCACGAAACTCATGTACTATCTGAATGGCCTCAGTGGGTAACTCTATGCTAGTCTTTGGTACACTCTCCGTAACCACAAGGGCGTATATCATCGAGTCCGCCTCCGTCTCTCGCTCAAAGTCTTTGGCATTCAAAATATGGAGCGGTTTGGACTTGGATTTCGACTCCTTCGCTTCTTTTGAGCTGCTCACACCACTCTGTGTGGTGAACTCTTTTCCAGTTGTATTCTTGAGTGGCAGAGGATTTAGCTTGACCTTTTTGCCCCTCAAACCAGAACGTACACACATTTAAACAACCAAATATGGTAACATCCCTGTGATATTGCCCACATCCATAGGAACAACATCACAACAAATTGTGTCTTTATAAGATCCGAATTGAATAGGGACAAGACAGCGGTGCGAGACTGGAATGGATGTTTCATTGACCCAGGTGACTTTATAGGGCTGAAGATGGGCTTCCAGCTTCAAGCCCAAACAACTCACAGTGCTAGTCGATGCCACGTTAGCACAACTACCACTATCCACGATCATCTTACAGCTCTTTTCCCCACATTTTGCATAAGTGTAAAAGATTGTGTTGCGGCGCCAATCATCAGTGTTTTTAGCTTGAGCCAGTATGCAACGCACAATTGCGAGGGTCATAGACTCTTGTGCTCCCTCTTCTTCATCACTAGGGGTTCTGACTGACTCATATTCTTCCTCCTCACTATCACTCTCTGGGGGCACTACTTCTACTTGCCCATCAATAAGGAGTACTTTGGTACCCTCTCTCATGCCACGCTGGTGAGCAAAATGACCAAACCCCTGACACCTAAAACACCTAGTGGCCCCACTTCCACATGAACTAGACCAGACAATCTCTTTACCCTTATCATCCTTAGGTTTGGGCTGAACATTAGGAGAAGGTTTGTTTTGGAATCCCGTGTTAGGTCTAGCCCCAGAGGGGTTGGCCTTAGCACTGGATTCGCGAAAGTCAAACCGCCTTCCCACAGATGTTTTAAGGTATTGCTTGACATCTAACACTACTTGGTACAACTATTCGATAGTGTCTGTCTTTGGCGAGCAATTCTCTCCTTATGTCAGGATGGAGGCCCGTTTTAAAACGAGCAAGGGTGAGTACGGGTCCCTCATCAACCTCACGGCGGGTCGAGTACTCTTCGAATTTCTCAATATAGTCAGCTACACTCATGGAACCCTGTCGAAGAGACTGTCGCTCCTCAATCAACCGCAGGCGATAAGAGAAAGGGAAGTACTTCTCTTTCAGCGTTTCCTTCATTTCTCCCCAATGGACTATGGGGAGTTCCCTCGCTCTTTCTTTTTTTCGCTCAACCGTCGCCCAAAACCTCCTTGCTTAATCCACAAGCTTCATTTTGGCGAATTGGACTCGTCGAGCATCTAACATATACCACTCAAAATAGTGGTCCATATCCACCAACCAATCTAAAAATGCTTTAGGGTCTAAGTGACCATCAAAAGTAGGGGCATTTACTCTAACTCCCTTGAAGAGTTGCGCATCTGGGTCATATTGGTCATGATGTCCCTCACGGGGTGGGTGCACAGGTGCACACCCATGACCAACTCCTTGGCCGCCTCCATTCCTTGGTCTAATCTCCTGACCACCTGCCTGAGAATGGGCATCTTCCCCAATTGTGGGGTTTGCCCTGAGGGAGGCCTCTATTTGATTAACGCGATCATCAAATTGGTTAAGGCATTGATCTATGCATTGTTCCAAGTGCTTAGACATAGACTCAACCTGCTGGGTTAACCTGGCCATTGATTCTTGTAGTTGCTCCATGTTTAGAGTAGGGTGCAAACCAAAACTGCGACCCGTACGTGTGGGCATACACAAGATAACTCAACCTAAGGACCTGCTACAACAACTATATGCATATAAAAAAAACTAAATGACCCTACGAGACTCTATATGAAGGAGATTACACACCGTTAATAAAATTCAGCTACATATATCAGGGACTACAGTTTTCTAACAGCTATATATGTTGGATTGGATGCATGAATGACTCAAATAAACTAAACGTTAAATATGTGGTGAATTCTTCTACAAGAACCCTAGGCTCTGATACTAAATTTGATGCAGGACATGAAATTTAAACATAATATGCAAGATTTCAGACTTAAGATCACACCAATTCAGAAACAATCACACAAATTCCACATCCCACATGAAAATCCAAACATTCAATTAAAGGGGAATCTATGCGGGTCCAAGCCCACACATGATAGGGCTGGATCAATAAAAATAATGAACCAAACGATACTTAAAGATAAGAAATAATCATCCACACATGCATAGTAATCAGTCCCTAATCCAAGGGATTCACCAATTTCAAATCAAGGAACCCTAGGATAAGAAAATGGGCATAAAATTGAGGATTTGAATAATTTAGGGTTAGGTTTAGGGATTTTGCGTGAAAACGGAGTGAAAGAGAAGAGAGAGATGAATCAGAGAAGTATCGCACGCGTGGACAACAACAATGGCCTAGACGCACGTGCGTGTGATCTCGGCCGCACGTGTGTGGGGCCCACTATTCAGAAAAAGGTCACCTTGGCCCTGGTCGGCCAGGGATGGACTCCAAAACTCTCAAATCTCAACTCGATCCGATGTACGGTTTGTGCATGATGCTCCATCGAAGTTTTACCCCTCCTGTAGGGCTAGATTTTAAAATTCTGATGTGGAGAGGAGAATTGCTGCAATAGATGATTGATTCGAAGTCTAGATGATGGGGTGAGATGAGAAGAAGGGATGGTAGAAGATGGGTAGAAGAGATGGCAATTGTTAGGGGCGAATCGGGATAAATGTGGCTTCGCACCATGGTAGTTAACCCTTCGATGAAGGGAGGGCTTTGCACCCAATTAGGCTTCACAACTTAGAGAGTAGGAAAACAGAATTTTTATTAATCTTCAATGAATAAAAAAAGCTGCAAGAGATGCCTATTTATAAGAAAAACCATATACCCCAAAATCGCACCATGTGTACGATCTATTACTTGGCGATGAAGTAAACTAAAATAAAAACCAAACAAAGAAATCTAAAGCGTTCACAATGTTCTAAATAATAACAATAAGCAAAACCTAAAATATGAAATCAATCCAACGAGTAGGCCACGATCATGAGGTCCCATGATGGGCTTTTCTTGACTATCGGGCTCACTTTTTTTGAACCAAAACTTATCTTCTAACTAGGAGGCCCTCTCTGGACGTCGTCATCGAGCCAGATCGATGGTGGGGTCCTTCTGCGTACGTACATGCGTAGGGGTGGTGGTGTGCGGGCGTGCGTCTGCACGATGTCCTCATCATGAAGTGAAGGCAAAGTCACAAAGTGATTGATCCTAACAATATTTGGTGACACATGATTCAGCCATAGCCACTGGAACAAATGATTCTTCAGACATTCACTAATCAACACGGCCCATGTTGTTAATGCACTGCATATTCTTGCTACTAATACACCTGAGATTTCATCATTTCCCAAGAAAGGCAGCAAGTTGGCGCTTGGAAATGTGATGTAGGACATGAAATTAAATATTACATGCAAGATTTCAAGCTTTAGATCATACAAATTTTAAACAATCACAAAATTCCACGTCCCACATATGATCAAACATTCAACAAGGAGAATTTACAGGGGTCCAAGCCTACACACATTTAGGGCTGGATTAAATAAAATTATAAACCAAACAATGCCCAAAGGAGTGTAAGATTCATCTACTCTTGCAAAAGATTGTTCCCCAATTCAAGAGATTCACCATGTTTCAATTCGGGGAAAGTCTAGGGTTTGCAAAAGTTGGAAAAACTTGAAATTTGGGAATATCTAGGGTTAGGGTTAGGGATTTAAGGCGAGAGAGGAGTGAAATAGGGGAGAGAATAACCTGAGACAATCCACACGTGTGGACAGCAGCCTAGCCCAGACGCACGTGCGTGGGTTGTTATCCACACGTGTGTGGCACTCACGAAACTGGAGATGACCAGCTAGGGGTTGGTCGGCCAGGGGATGTCCACCCTCACGCCAAATTTCATGTGATCCGCAATCTGGTGTGTGCGTGGTGTTCTGCCGAAGTTTCGGCCCCCTGGTGGGTCAGAATCTGAAAATCTGCTGTAGAGGAGAATTTGGGTGCAAAGAAAAGATAAATTTGAAGATGGGAAGGCTATGGGAGATGATGAATGTGGGGTGTAGGAGGTAGGGACGATTTGGGATGGTTGTGGCTTCGCACCATGATAGTTAGCCCTTCGAGGAAGTGAGGGTTTCGCACTCAATTAGCTTCTTCAACTCCGAAGAATAGAGAAGAAAAAATGCAGGATTTTATTCATAAACTTCAATGGAAAAAAAAAAAAAAAAAAAAACCTACATGGGGTTGCCTATTTATAAGAAAACTCTAAACCCCAAAAGCCGCGCCACATGCACACACTATTACTTAGAGAAGAAGTAACAAAAATAACAACTACTCAACGCAATCAAAACCGTTCATAATGTTTCTAATAACGATAATAACCAAAACTCAAAATCCTAGATCATATAGGGTAGTGGGCCACGATCATGAGATCCAATGGTGGAATCCCTATGACGATCGAGTCCACTCCAATGCTCCATAACACGACCCCCTAACTAAGAGGTCCTTCGTAGATGTCGTTGTCGATCCAGATCGATAGTGGGGCCTTCCTCCTTGAGTACATGCGTAGAGTTGGGGGCGTGCGCATGCGCATGATGTCCCCATCAAAATATATAAATACAAAGTTGCATTTTTGGGATGCAAGAACCAAAGCATCAAATAAAATACTTGACTCTAGCATATAAATGAAATATTTAAGCCACATATATGAAGATGCACCTGATATGACCAAAGTGACATAGAAAGGTTGATTTCCCCGCTTTTCAAGCCAGTCAGTTTAACTTGGCCTTTAAATCCTGCCCCATCTTTCTCGAGGAAAGCGCCATAGTTCTGTGCATCAAAATGAAACAATATAACAGAAAATGTGAATTAAAATAACACTCCATTTCTATAATCACGCACCACAAATTTGAAAATCAGGCAGTAAAAAGGATGAAAGAAGGGAATCAGGTGTAAACTTATAGCATCCTAGCTAAAGTTACTCTAGGAGAAACTAAGCAGCTGTTAATGTATACATTAAAAAACTGTTGAGGCAGCAGAAGTGGTTAGAATCTGTTAGTAACCAACAAAGAGAGGAACATGGAAAACACCAGTTAACTTGCTATTCAAGAAGAAATAGGGAACATACTGACCCACAACCCGAACCCCCATATTCAGATCTTGCGCAACAATAGATCTAAATCTTGTCTGTGAACAAAATAGGGAATAGAAGGGCAGCATCTATATCTTGCACATCCCTAGGTCTGAACTAGTGGATTACAGAATTTGGAATAGGAATCCAATTTCATCTGTGTGCATTGGCTTCTATTGAGGAACTACCGATTTGATCTTTAAGCAACTTGGCCAATACACAAGGATGAAATTCAAAATCCTTTCCCAGATTTTGTAATGCACTAGTTCAGATAGAGAGTATGTGCAAGATATAGATAATCTAAACCGTACTTTGCACACAGATGAGATTTAGATCTATAATTACACAAGAATTGAATGTGGGTTCAGGTCGTATGCCAGTATTTTCCCTCCTTTCTTCTTGAATAATTCAAAGGGTTAGGGTACAGAGTTGCACAGGAAGATGGTTGGCTTAGGGAATAGTTTAGGGTAGACTTAAATGTTGGATTTGTGCAGGCCTAGAGTAAGGGTTCTTGGGTTGAGAGGAATTCAGATGGTTGAAACAATGAGTGTAAGAGAGATTTTGGGTCAATGAGTATGAGGTGTCAACTAGGTGAATCTTTGTATTGAGACCACACTCCTTCTACCAACACAATATATCTTTTCCTTTTACAACAAAATTTTCTCATACAGAAAAAGGAACTCGGATTGCATAGTGTAGAACACAAAACGACTAATATGGACAGCATGAATGCTAGATTGTTTTAGTTCCAACAATCAAACAAACTTACTCTATGAATTTGGAGATGATCAAAATAATTCACTTTGAAGGCTTCATGGGTTATAAATAGAAGGAAGTTTTCTATCAAATAATAGCAAGCAGCTGACATGATAAAAAGAAGAAGAAGAAGAACAAGAAGAAGAAAAAGTTTTTTAACGAAGACTACCTGCAAGCCCACAGTCGCAGACAAGATAGCTAGTTCATTGAATCCTTGAACCAATTGAACTGGCTGCGCGACCGGAACCCAACGGCCAACCACACTGCCTTCATTTACATGAGACATATTAGCACCATGCAAAGGGACTTGATGGAACAAAGGAATATTTTTTTGTTAATTTATCAAATGTTATATGTACAGTTGTCTGTGTGAATGAAAGATACATATCTACACGACATCACTATACTAGAATTTTATGTTGCAAACTAACAGTTTGGGTGGATCAGGTACTATTTTTCTGTTGGCCAAGACATGCCAGAAAAAAAAAGAAATTAAGGACTTTCCACTCAAACCTGCACATAAAATCCCAAACTACTCTCACCTCCCTCATAAAAGCAAAATTAACAACCCCTCCCTCCTCTATATTCAATATTAGTAAGGCCCTTCTTAAATCCTTTAACCCTCTTTTAAGTTGTGAAAGAATGTGAAGGGGATTGCCTGAACGAAGTTAAAGAGCTCTCTTCATGGCACAAACACCATCGTGGCACACTCGTTATGGATCCAAGCCATTTATCATTTGAGTTCCACCTTAGATGCATTGTTAAAAAAAAAAAGTTGGTGCATTTATTAGTGTGATGAATATAGATTGTTCATCATTCTTCTTCTGCATCTTTCTCATTTACGTGGGCAGACAAGTGAACCTACCTGAGTTTTGAGCTAGGCATGTTCACGGTGAACTTCGCCTAATGAATGGCCCCAATCTCATGCAGTCATGCATTGTGCTGAGATAAACTTCAAGAGCCATTCAATCGTGCTCTTACAACAATCCTTACTGTGGGCATGGTTGTACAAACTGAAAACAAGAACAGTAATGTACAAACTCTTGGCCAGTGCATCCTACAAACGGAACACCAGATCCTACACTGCAACCTCTTAGTTCCACTTGTACGTACTGAGTGTTAAACCTCTTCGTCCACCTCACAAGAAATAATGTGACCATCAGTGCATCCTACAAACGGAACACCAGATCCTACACTGCAACCTCTTAGTTCCACTTGTACGTACTGAGTGTTAAACCTCTTCGTCCACCTCACAAGAAATAATGTGACCATGAGCCAAGTATTTGCACTGCAGCCTCAAGTTTTCAACTTATACGATGAATAGCTCCAGCTTGTTGGCCTGATCAGCTCCGCTGTGTATGGACCCCAGCTAAAATAGCCTCCTCTAAGTAACAATCTTAGCCCTTGGGTTAGTTCTCTGACAACTGACATTCAATAAAAAGAAAATACAAAAGTGCATAATCAATTAGAAAATAGTTCAAAGTATGAGATGGCTTGGATTCTTAATATAGGAAAATTTGGTTTCGTAATCTAGGAAATTTTTTTAGGATGGTCCAGCCACCCTGGGAACCATCATTTTTTTGGGAAGGCAACAACTTTATAAGCCGCTAACAGCAGAAAAGAATACAAAGGAAAAACAAAAAGACAGCTACAATCCCAATTAGGCGATGATGACGCCCGAAGCCCACTCCACAACCCAATAAAGGGCCCTTCTACTGGTCATGGCTTCCATTTCTGATTTGTTTTCAAAAGAGCGCTGATTCCTTTCTCCCCATATGTCCCATAAGCAAACCATTGCCGCTAACCGCCAAACCACCTTCCCTTCCTTTCCAACACCCCCTTCATGCCAGAACATCGAAAGGGAGCAAACAGACATCAGCATCACTCAAGCAATGTTGAGAGTGGAAAGAGAAATCCCACACCTTCCTCACATAGGGGCAGTGAATAAATAGGTGATCTGTAAATTCTGCATCTTTTTTACACAAAATTAAATTGTTAGGAATCACCATTCCTTTTTTAGTGAAGATTGTCCACGGTGAGCATTCTATTCCTTCCAACCAGCCACATGAATGAAGCAACCTTTGGAGGAGCTCCATACTTTCAAAAATGAAAACTGCATGAAGATGGGGTGGGAGGGAGGACTAGGAACTTATAAAAAGGACCGAACTGAGAATTTCCTGGAACTATGTCCGTGTCTTCTGCTGTCTCATCTATCGCAACAAATTTTAGTTTCTCAAAAAGGTTCAAGGGGCTTCCATTTCCTCATCCAATAGACCTCTTCAGCTTGGGGGCATCCATACTATCTCCGCACCAGTTTTGGAATAGCAACCAGCTATTGAGATTTTCTTGTTGGTTGCTAAGTTTTCCAAACTCGGAAACGCATTCCTCAACATACAGTCACCTATCCACAGATCCTCCTGAAAGCAAATCCAAGTTCCTGCACCAACTGCAAAATGCCTTCTTTGAACTTTGAAGCGACAGAGAATATGGCCTTCCATGGGCCTGAAACTTTGTATTTTGAGGAATATTTAATCCACCACCCTCCTGCCCCGTGCCATACTAGAAATTGCCTCCCTCCATAGGTTGTTGTTTTCCATTCCAAACCTCCACAACCAATTGCCCATTAAGGCTTTGCTTCATCTATTCCAAGACCAAGGCTTGCAACTTCCTCCCACCTTAAGAGATGAAATTTTTTCCGCATTTCCTTGTCGTGCTATAGATAGTCCCATCTCAACTTTTCAAGCTTGGCCAAGATCGACTATGGACGTTGAAAGAGTGACATGAAATATAGCAGCACATTTGAGAACACCGCTTTTATCAAGGTGGCCTCCCAAGGACAAGTGCCCACAACTCTTCCAAGAAGAGAGCCTTCTTTCTATTCATTCGATGATCAGATCCCAAAGGTGTTTGGTTGGTTTCCTAATGCAAAGGGGTAAATTGAGATAGGTGGATGGAAAGCATCCTACTACGTAACCGAACCTTTCTACATACCGTTGCACCTCATCCTCCATGACTGAATCCCAAGCGATTCATCACATTTACATGAGTTCACCTTCAATCTCAAAACTACTTCAAAGCAAGTGATAATTTTTCGCAAATTATCAATCATTTCTTCATCCGCTTCACAAAATAAGATCGTATCGTTCGCAAATTGAAAGTGGGTAATCAACAGTCCTGAGAGAGACACCTTGAAACCTCGAATTAAACCCACTTCATGTCCTTTTAGCAGCATCCTGCTCAAGATCTGCCACAACTACAAATAGAAACGGGGATGACGGGTCACCTTGATGCATGCCTCAAGAAGCTTTGAAGAAACCCCTAGGAGGTCCGTTTACAAGGACTAAGAAGAAAGTTCAGCCGAGACATTCTTAGATCCACGATCTCCATTTTTTGCCACATCCAAACCACCCCAAATAATTCAAAAAGCCCCAATCAACATGATTGTAAGCCTTCTCTAAATCGAGCTTGCAAACTATCTTCGCTTTACCTCCTTTATATTAGAGTTAATATGATGCAGGACAAATGGCTTAAACTAGGATGATGCAAATAAATAAATTAATGGATTACTAGAGTAAATCAAAGCATAAAATAAAGTCAATCTACCACAAATTTAGAAAAATCAAATATTCAATTAAGCTCAAGTTCAAGACCACATCACAATCCCGCAAAATTGATCCTCAAGGCTATTGATTAGACATGACCCAACGGAAAGTAGAACTTTCATCTAGCACAGGATTCGTTCTAGAGTCAAGGATTGACTTGCACATTGCTAGGGTTTAAAACGGATTGGGGTTTGGGTTTGGAGATCAAGAAATTTGGAATTTAGAGTTTTATAAAAGGCTAGGGTTAGGTTTAGGGTTTTATAAAATAGAGATAAAGAGAAAGGATCAATAGGGGCATTTGGCTCTATGGGTTGTACGGACAGGTCCATGCAATATACGAGCACGTCCGTACAACCGTACGGACGGTGTGGTGGGGCTAGGTCGATGTAGTCGATGATGAGTTGGGCTGATGATGATGGAGTTAGGGTTTGAGAAAGAAGAGAAAAAAGTATTCAATGGAAAAAGAATGTTTGAGAGAGAGAAAGAAATACCTTGATAAGAATGAGAAAGATAACTTAGAATCGCCCCAATGGCTTCACACTAAATTCCATTCATAGTAAGTTTTTTTGCTCATAAGAAGCAATGTAGACGTCCATCATCTCAAGTCTCAAACTATATATATATATATATATATATATATATATATATAGAGAGAGAGAGAGAGGGAAAAGGTACTATGCGCTCGACCTCATGAGTCCGTCCCATGAGGTCGAGCTGTGTGGGCCCCACCGTGATGCGTTTAGAACATCTACCCATCAGTTAGATGCACCATTCCATCGTGGGCCTAGGTCTCAAAAATCAAGTCAATCCGTGACTTGTGTGGGCCACACCACATACAGAAGTGGAGAGGAGCCGTGCACCATTAAAACATTCATAATCATTTTTTTGGCCCACCGAGATGTGGTTTGCAAATCCAGCCCATCCATTATGTGTGTCCCACTTGGATGACGGTTCAGACCAAGTTTCAGACGCATGCAAATTTCAGGTGGGCCCCACCAAGTGCTTTTATATGTTTTAACGGTGTCTTCACATGATTTTAGATGGTATGGCCCACCTGAGTTCCGTATATGGCTAATTTTGGGGATATCCCATAATTTGAAGGGGACCCATCAAATGCACGGTGTTGATGGTCAACAGGCATCACAGTGGGGCCTACACAGCTCGACCTCACGGGAGCTTATTGTGAGGTCGAGCGCATAGTACCTTTTCCCACATATATATATATATATATATATATATATATATATATATATATATATATATATATATATATATATAACCTAAGCAAACCCAAGTCTAGAACTATTCTTGACCGTCCGAATCTATTAACGGTCAAGATCAAAACATAAATCTCTAATAACCTACAATAAAATTAAAAAATAAAGCAGAAATAAAGATGTGCCACACGGTACAAGGATGATCTCTAATGTGCGACGGGTACGTCCACACATGATCAACAGCCTGGATGAACGTGGTTCAACATGTCTATGGCTCGAATGTGCAAACTAGAGTATTCGTACACCTAAACCCTAGTCTCCTAACATATCCAACAGTCAGGATCACTAAACTTATGTGTGCAAGATATCCAACAGCATGGTCTAACATTTGTAACATCCAAATGTGGTCTAGGTCACGTCCAAACAGTCCAAAGATGTATCAAACAGTTCCAAATAAGCAGCCCACATGAATCTTCCCAGTGTGGGGTCTTAAAAAATGCACAACCATGCATGTGGGGCCTTTAACACGACTAAGAACTCGAATTGGGTCCACTGGCCCCATGTAATGATCATCCAACCATAATGAAACTAGGGTTGGAGCCTCAGCTCTCCTCTTCTAATAAACTCGTGTAGGTGCTCGAATGCCCTCGTCATAATACGCTTGTGTGCTAACAAAGCACTATCCAGAATCTGCCTATTAGCCATAAAAGCACTCTGATTCTTTGAAATAATCGTCGCTAGAGCTTTCCTGGAATCTTAAAGCAAGAACCTTAACGATAATAAGGGGTCCCCAAAATCCTAATTAACCTAAAGTCCTTCAATTGCTTGGCTCCTTCCAGTTTTGGTATAAGCGCAATGAATGAAGCTCCTAATTCCTTGGGTAACCTTCCCCTGGAGAAAAAATCTTCAACAAAGGTGACAATCTCGTGTTTGATCTCTTCCCAAAAGACTTGGACAAAGGCCAAGGGAAAGACATCCGACACAGGGGCTTTGTGTCTTCCAAGAGAATCCACTGCTGCCTTCACTTCCTCCCCCGACACCAATCTTTCAAGAGCCAAAGCTTGAGCTTTCGATAACCAAGCAAATTCCAGGTTATCCAACTCTCTCCAGTCTACAATTGTTCGTAAAACTGGACTATAGAGTTGCATATTTGAACCTTGTCAACCATCATTCTGACGTTAATCATCAAGCTGCCTATATGATTATTCCTCGCTCTTGTGCTTGTTGTGTTGTGAAAGAACTTAATATTTTTATCACCTTCTTTTAGCCATGTCGCATGTGATCTTTGTCGCCATTTGATTTCTTTTTCCTTGACCCTTCTAGCATAGTTATAACCCAACTCTGCCCTTCTTTTACTCTCATCTTTTGTAAGCAATCCACCTTCCTCTTTCAATCCAGAACATGAATTTCTAAGAGTATTGCATCTATTTCCTCCTTCCTACTACCCAAGAATTCCTTCTTCCTAGCATTGAGTTTCCCTTTCAGTAAACGAAGTTTTGGGCTAAGAATGAAACCCGCATAGCCCTCCACTTGAATGAAGACCACCAATCCCTAACTAGCTTGTGGAAACCTTCGAATTCCAGCCATGCCAATTCGAAATGAAACAGTCTCAACCCTAATTTTCTTCGTTAATTTCCAAAAGAATCAGGTGGTGGTTAGATACAATCCTAGGAAGCCCAACCTGTTTGGAAATGGAGAACTTCTCAACCCAATCCACAGAAACTATGAACCTATTGATGCAGGACATTGTCGGCAATGCCTGCCCATTGGACAATGTGAACATGGCTCCTTTGAGTGGCAGATCCACCATCTTGTTACGTTGAACCCAATCAAAGAAGTCTTTCATACTAGATGTGATCTTCTTGTTCCTTAGCTTCTTGAAAGAAAACCATGTGACATTGTAGTCACCACCCACACACCATGGATATGGCCATTTGATTGCTTCTAGTTCATCCCAAGAAAGAGACCTACGACCAGACTAACACCAGCCATATACCGACATGAAAGTCCAAAGAAAATCGGAACCTGTCCTTAAGCACGACAAAAACAAAGAACCAACACACCCACACATCTACTTTGACCCACTTTTGATTATTCCAAGCAACTACAATCCCCCCTGCTACACCGGTTGCATCCAGTGCCGCCCAATCTTTTGACTTTATCCCTTAGATGGAGTCGAGTGTTATGCCGTCGAAGGATTAGAGCTTCATTTCCTGGAGAGATACCACCTGCACATTTTCCTTTCGGCAAACATTCTAGATTTGCAGTCTTTTATCCCTACACCCCAACCCCCAAACATTCCAAGACAGAAGCTTTATTGAGAAACCTTCACACCCTCGAGCCTCCTCTTTTGTGCATAAATTATGTTGTCTAAGTCATAATTGATGGTTGACTCTAGACTGCACAATTCCCGCCATCCCTTAGGCAATTTCCTTATTCTCACCACCTGCCAGGCTTATAACCACTACTCGCCTCTTTCTGTCACGAATTACATTACCACTTTGACGTTGTCATCTTAATGTCCATAAGATATGACCACCATTCTCCACACCCAACCCAAGGTGTCTTTCATCCATTTCTTATCATGGGCAGAGGGCTTACGACTCTCGACATAACAATCCTAGGAAAATGTTGCTTCATAACAACATTATGTCTCTGCATATTATGAGTCCCCCACTTAGTCACTGATAGATCCTTACAATGGCCTTCTTTCGTCCTTGTCATCTGAAGAGGAGTTACGTTCAATTGTTCCTCGCCCTCCATTATTTCATTGACCATTGGGTTGTTGCCTTCAAAATGTCAAGGAAGAGGTAAAGACTCATGATCTCCTTCAACCGTCTCAACCAACTGAATTGGTTTGTCCTTTGTTACTAGAGAAGCTTCAAATCGAACTCAAGGAACTCCGCCCTCATGTTCTCCGTCCAAGGGATGAACATAACACTGCCTTTGATTCAGAACATGGGAACCTTCAAACTCCTTAGGAGAAAGCCATCCTTTAAAAGAAATTAATTTCAACGCATCGCATGTGGCAGACTTAAGTGGCACACAAGTTGGGGTGGATGCACTCTCCTTGCGGTCAAGATGGCACAAGGGCATTAAGGGATGAGGCTCAGTCCCCTTCCACTTGTCTCTCCTTCGCTCGAACATGGGCCTTCCAGAAACGTCAATCGCTCCACTTAAATACCAAATACGCCGCATGATCCTCTAATGCCTTCCAATACATCATAAAGCATAGCTACAATCCCATCCTGAACCAAAAAGGAGTTCGAGCCTACTTTATCGGATTCTACTTCGGAATCACTCTCAGACGCCTTTGAGCCACATGTCGAGCTCTCTTCTTCTCCTTCTAACGATGCAGTTGCCTCGTACATCTCATCCCTCCATGTGTTTACAAGCAAAGGCTTCATCTCCTTGATACTGACAACACCTCTGCCCCTATTCTTCTCCTCCTGCCATTTGTAAGCATGAGATGACATCCCGTCTCCATCCACTCCCACACGCTCAACACGAGCATTCATCCCAGGCGGCGAACCGTACGCCTGCAAAGTTTGGATGGGATCCCCAACCATCTTGACCCTCCAATGAAACCTGGAGACATGTCAAAATTTTGTTGTCACTAATTAATTACGGACACATCCCCCAATTCTCCTTTGGAATCCCATACGAGCACTGAAACGGTACTCCATATTCCTCCAAGGCAGTTCCGCATGAAGCAGCCTTTCCTCCTTTCTTCCCGCTTTTCCAGACTTCCGCCCATCGGCGCAGCAATTCTCTTAGCACCCTCTCCACCTTAACTAAAATGGAGGTTTGCCCTACTTTAATCAAGATGGAGGTAGGGTGATGAACCCCCTTTAAGCTTTTCACCGAAACTCCGATTGCATTGACTTTAGCTCCTGATTCAATGTCAGGATCAATGGTCACCACCCACCCCAGCACAATCCGAGGACCCTAAAGACCTCAAAAAACCGAAGCTCGACAAGAACTCCCCCGATAAGGAACCAGGCCTCTTCCTTGCCGAAAGCCGACATGTCCTTCCCACTTCCGCCATCTTAACATCGGTCCCCCTACCTTTGTACACAGCTTATTGACCTCTACCCCTGGTTTTACCACAATCCAGATTTCGTCTTCTCACTAAGCATAACAAAAATTCTTTGTCGAATAAACCACATATTTCCTTCATCCATTTTCTAATATCCTCCAAGGTCAACACCTCCACTTAAGGAAATTCTTATCCTCCACTGCCTGAGGGTCAACATAGACAATGGTTTCTTCCACGCTTCCCTCCTTCCAAACCCATGGTCTATCGTCTCTCATTGCATTCGCCAAAACCCCCTCGGGCTTCTTCCCTTGTCAATTCTCCCCATTCGTTGACCCTACTACCATTTCCGCAATGGTTCAATTGTCCAAATGTTACTTCTTCTCCTCCGTTTTCAAAACCGGAGCACCATCTCTCCCAATAGTTTTTGCCTTTTGTTTCAACTAAAGGATAAACTTCCCATTCGTCTCTCGCTCTATCATGATGTTAACTTCTTCTGTCCCATATCTACGTCGTTGCATAGAGATCTTAACGCCTCTGAGACGATGACCGTGTAGGCTTACCTATAGAGAATGCTAGTGTATTGTATTGTGTATGGTGTGTGGTTTGTGGGCTCTTTTAATGTAAGTGCATGTGCACACCTCCCCATTCTCCTGCAGTGTACTGTATACTGTATCATAATAAAACACTATGTGCTAAGGCAAGCAAGCCTAACACATCATTTCTCCCAAACTCTCCTCTTTCTTCTCCTCTCAATATTCTCATCTCCTCTTCACATTATCCTCATCAAATCTCTTTCTACTTGGTATCAGAGCAAAGATCCAGGCATTCCGCATCCACCAGGTTGAGAGGCGACACGTCGCCTTTCTGACATCAGCGTTGTACGGACGTATGAACTCCGTTTGAGATGAAAGTTTAGGGGTTTGATAGATCTCCATTTTAGAAGATTCGTCAAGATTTTTTCAGAATTTATTGGACCTCATTTCATGATTTTTTGGGCGAAATAGAAAAATTCGAAAATCAGTCCCAGATTTCATTTTTCTTCGATCTACCTCAAATCAGTAAGCTTTTCTTTAGTTTCTTTGCTCAAGATGGACCGAAATCTTCCTCCCAAGCTACCCATGGTGGATTTTTTACTTAATATCACTGTTTGAGAGGTTTTGAACCTCAAACGGACGTGCGGCTGGGCCGTTTTTCACTCTGTCAGGCCCTTTCTGACTGCGTTTCATGGTTTTTTGGATGATTGATATTTGTTTGAGGTTTATCTCTTGTTATCTTAAAGGATTAAGTGAGATAGAGTTGTTTGAATCAGTCTTTCTTGGCATAGGGGGTCTCTTGGAATAGGTTTATTTCTCTTGGACTCTACTATGGCTGACAAAGGGCCCTCATCTCTTGGCATAGGGTCTCTTGAGTCCATCCCCTTGCAGATTACCTCCATTAAGTTGAATGGTGACAACTATCTTCAATGGGCACAATCTGTAAAAGTATTTTTAGGAGCCCGTGACAAGTTGTCGTATATTTTGGATGATCCCCCAAACTCTACAGATGCTACCTACAAGTCTTGGACAAATGAGAATTATCAAGTTATTGCATGGTTGTTGAATAGCATGGATTTCTCAATTAGCCACTCAGTGATGTTTTTATCCTCGGCTAAAGGCATCTGGGATTCTCTTCATGATATGTTCTCGGAATCTCAGAATTTTTCACGGGTATTCCAGCCTATTCAAGAAATTGGTCGGTTTCAACAAAACTCCAAATCCTTAAAAGACTACTATTCGACGCTTCGGGGTATGTGGGATGAGTTGGATATGTATCAGCCTCTCCCTTCTAAATGTAAAGCAGATCATGACCATACTCATAAGCAACGGGATGATACTCGTATCATGCAGTTCCTCGCTGGGTTGAATTCTGATTATTTTCACGTTCGCGATCAGGTTGTTATGCAAGATCCTCTTCCCCCATTGACAACAGTATATGTCATGTGTCAGCGTGTTATGGCCTCTACTCTTCCTTCTCATTCATTTATACCACCCGAGCGTTCGGCACATCTTGTTGTTGATCAGTCCTCTCTTGGTCTTCAAGTACCATCCTTGAGCTCCGGATGCATTTCTGGTTTTGCTGGTCGTGGTAGAGGCCGCGAGGGAGATCACGGTCGTGGTAGCCGTAGTCTTCGTGGCCGTGGTGGACGTGGACGCAGTCGTGATGGTTCCCGCATTTGTTCACATTGTGGTGGAACTAATCACACGATTGATTATTGCTGACAGCTACATGGTCGTCCTACGTATGCAGCTACTTCTGTTGCTTCCACTATTGCTTCTGAGACACAGTCTTCCATCCCGACAGCTGAGCAGGCTACTTCAGGGGAGTCTTATCATTTCTCGGGCAGCATATGATGCCCTTATGCGGCTTCACATTCAGGATATTCCTGAACCTTCTCACACAGCTTCGGCCCAATCAGGTACTGCCCTTCTTGCGTCATCCTCTCCTACCTCCTAGGTCATCGACTCTGGAGCTTCCTCCCATATGACTGGTAAGTTGCAATTCTTTTCTTCTTATTCTCCTTCTTCTCCCACTCAGTATGTCACAGTCGCCGATGGAACTCAATCTCCCATCTCTGGGATTGGTTCCATTCCTCTCTCTTCTCCGTTGTCTCTGTCCTCCGCATTGCATGTGCCTCGTTTTCCATTAAACTTATTGTCTGTTAGCTCTCTTACTAAATCACTCAATTGTTCCATCACCTTCTTTCCTTCTTATTGTTTGTTTCAGGACCTACAGACGAAGAGAGTGATTGGTGGGAGGCATGAGCGAGGAGGCGTTTATCTTCTCAATGATACACCGGTTGTAGCTTATAGTACTCTCTCTAGATCGAGAATCCATGACTCGGTGGCATTGCCACTTAGGCCACCCATCCATTGCTAGATTGAGACTTTTGTTTCCCTCTTTATCTGTCACTAAACCATTGTGCTGTGATATCTGTGAATTGTCTAAACATCATCATGCTATATTTCCTCCTAGCTCTTCTGGGAGGAAATCTCAACCTTTTCTTCTGGTTCACTCGGATGTCTGGGAACCAGCTCCGGTTACATCGACTTTTGGATTTAAATATTTTGTTACCTTTATTGATGATTATTCCCGCATGACTTGGATTTACCTTTTGAAATCTAAAAGTGAAGTGTTTGATGCATTTAAAGTGTTTTATCATGAAGTGTCCACTCAATTTCATTGTTCCATCAAATCTCTCCATTCTGATAATGGGGGCGAATACATGTCTACTGTCTTTTTGTCCTTCTTGCAGGAACGTGGTATTTTGTTTAGGACGTCATGTGCTCGCACTCCTCAACAAAATGGTATTGCAGAATGAAAGAATCGTCATCTTCTTGAAGTTACTCGCACCCTTCTGCTTGGTATGCACCTACGCAAACATTTTTGGGGTGATGCTCTTTTAACTGCTACTTTTCTTATTAACCGTATACCCTCACGTATTGTCTTACGAATCTTCATTTACTATATTGTATCCTCATGATAATTCATTTCCTCTACCACCTAAAGTTTTTGGCCATACATGCTTTGTTCAAATTTTGGATGAGAGTGATAAACTTAGCCCCAAGGCGGTTAAATGTGTCTTTATAGGGTATACTCGGAGTCAGAAAGGGTATAAATGCTTTGACCCATTAACTCACAAGAAATATGTCTCTGCCAATGTCACCTTCTTTGAGGATCTTTCCTTTTTCTCCTCTCCAGGCCGTTCCCTTTGTGATTCTCTTGCGAGTCAGGGGGAGTATGACTCTTATCCTCTTTCCACTCCTGATCATGGGAAAACTACTCCTCTACCATCTATTCAGCATCCTATTGGTGATATGGGTGAGCCTAAGCCTAAGCCTCTGCAGGTGTATCATCGTCGAGATAAATCTTCACAAGCTCAACCATCCACCCTTCCGCTCACTTTGGATGTTGGTTCAGGTGACTCTCCTAACTCGAGTTTAGATCTTCTCATTGCCTTGTGCAAAGGGTCACGATCTTGTACTCAACACTCCATTAGTAATTTCGTTTCATATGATCATCTTTCACCGTCTCTTCAGTCGTTTGCAGCTTCCCTGTCAGCACAGACTATTCCTAGATCTCTCTCACATGCTCTTCAGAGTCCTGATTGGACAAAGGCGATGATGGAAGAAATGCCTGCCCTTGAGAAGAATCATACTTGGGATCTTGTGCCACTTCCTGTAGGCCATAAACCTGTTGGATGTCGATGGGTTTATACAATCAAGTTTCTTCCAGATGGCTCAATTGATCGCTATAAAGCATGTCTTGTTGCTAAAGGTTAGACACAGACTCATGGTGTAGATTACTTCAAGACATTCTCTCTAGTGGCTAAGCTTAATTCCATTCGCGTTGTGCTCTCCTTGGCCGTTAATTTATCATGGCCCTTGTTTCAGCTTGATGTTAAGAATGCATGTCTCCATGGGGATCTTACAGAGGAAGTTTACATGCATCAACCTCCTGGGTTCGTTGCTTCTCACAACCCTGCTCTTGTATGTCGGTTGAAGAAGGCTCCTTATGGACTCAAACAATCTCCACGTGCATGGTTCGAAAAATTTAGTCAGGCTCTCTTGGAGTTTTGCTTTGTTCGTAGTCATGCCGATCATTCTCTCTTTATATGTCGTCGATCGACGGGCATCATGGTTCTCATTATCTATGTGGATGATATAGTTTTGTCTGGTAGTGATTCTGCTGGAATGAGGGAGGTCAAAGATTTTTTGAAGACCAAGTTTGAGATCAAAGATCTTGGTCCTCTTCGCTACTTCATCGGAATTGAAGTTGCTCGCTCATCATCCAAATTGGTCTTGTCACAACGAAAATATGCGCTTGATCTTCTCATGGAGACCGGAATGTTAGGGTGCAAGCCTACTACCACTCCCATGGATACTTCACAGAAGCTTCGACCAGATGATGATGCTCTCCTTACTGATCCTGAGATGTATCGAAGACTTGTAGGCCGGCTTATTTACCTGACTATTACTCGCCCAGATCTCTCATTTGCAGTGGGGGTTGTTAGCCAATTCATGCAAGCTCCCCGTACTTCTCATCTCACGGCTGTCTACCATATACTGCGGTATTTAAAATCAGCCCCGGATCTTGGCCTCCGCTTTCAGTTGCATGGTCATCTTCATCTTTCTAGCTATTCAGATGCTGACTGTGCAGGTAGTACTTTTGATCGCCACTCTACATCCGGCTTATGTACCTTCCTAGGTGGCAATCTTATAACCCGGAAGAGCAAAAAGCAGCTAGCTGTTGCCCGGTCCTCGGCTGAAGCAGAATATCGTGCTATGGCTCATGCGACGTATGAACTCGTGTGGCTTCGGAATCTTCTTGAAGAACTTGGCTATCCTCCTTCGGATCCTATTCCTCTTCACTGTGACAATCAAGCGGCCATCCATATTGCTCGTAACCCAGTTTTCCACGAGCGAACCAAGCATATTGAGGTCGATTGTCACTTCATTCGGGAGAAAGTCGCTTCTAAGGAAATCGTCACTCCTTTTGTTCGATCTGGGGATCAACTTGCCGATGTTCTTACAAAACCCTTGAGTCGAGATGCTCTTCATCGTGTTCGTGACAAGTTGAGCATGATCAACATCTACGCTCCAACTTGAGGGGGAGTATAGAGAATGCTAGTGTATTGTATTGTATATGATGTGTGGTTAGTGGGCTCTTTTAATGTAAGTGCATGTGCACACCTCCCCATTCTCCTGCAGTGTACTATATGTTGTATCATAATAAAACACTATGTTAGGGCAAGCAAGCCTAACACATCATTTCTCCCAAACTCTCCTCCTACTCCTCTCTCAATATTCTCATCTCCTCTTCACATTATCCTCATCAAATCTATTTCTACTTTGCCACCGCCCTTTTGACCTCATTCATCGCCATTCGAACGAACGTGAACCCTCTGAGGGACCCTGATTTCTGATATCGCAGAATAATAACTTCTTTGACATCTCCCAGTCCACCTATGACCTTGGAAAAAGCATATTTGTCCCATTCTGGAGGAAAAGATTCCACAAACATTATCGAGAAAACTGATGATGGTGTCGATGGTCGACTACCTTCTAACCTCCTGCTCTTCTTTCCTTGGACCTTCACCCACCCTTCCTAGCTACCCTCCTCTATCCCTTCACCAAAAACTCCCTCCCCTACACTGCCTCCCTATATCTCCACCTTCCCCTTTCCCTTTGGATCATCGCCAGCTATCCAACCATCCTTTGCCCTTTGCCAAGATCTTCTCGTAGAAGCTACCTCCCTCCCCTCCCCTATGATATCTTCCCCTCCTATTTACCTTCTGCCTAAGTATTGTGTCTATTAAGCCTCTTTTTTCTCTTCCCTTCCAATCATCTATAATCCATCTACCTCTACTTGACTCGCCAACTTTGGAATCTGAGTATCGTTTTCTCTGCAGCGCTTCTGGGTAGTAGATTTTTTTCCTTTACCTCCACTCCTTTCTTCATCTAAGGCCTATAGATTCTTTGTATTTCTTCTCATATGCTCCGCACAATTCGATTCAATAACCTCTCAGTCCCAAGGTAACTTCAACCACCTTGCCCAATCCAACACGAACATTTCACCTTTTCTCATTTCTCAATCTTATTAAACCCAAGCCGGAAAAGAGACAAGAAAAGGAATAAGAGTAGGAAATGGATGGTGCAGGATCAGGATAAAGGGCAATATGGGTGACATGGTGTCCCCTAGGAACCATCATATCAATCATCTGGATAAACAAAGAACACGATGATGATATCTCATGCAAATGTCGGGCCATTCATTAGGTAGGTCAATGTAAACATAACTAGCTCAAAAAATCAAGTGGCTCCACTCATTTGTTCAAATGGATGAGAAAGATGGAAAGGAAGAATGAGCAACAATTTATATGCAATATAATCTCGAGATATACTTACATACATGGACTAACCTAACTTTTGTCAATCATATTCAAGTTTAACTTCACATGATAAATGGCTTAGTTCTCTCACAAGTGTGACATGGTGCTATCTATGCAATGAAGAAAAACCCTCAATATCTCTCAAGCAATTCCCTTTGCACTTCCCTCGATGATTAAAAGAGGGCTTTAGGAGTTAGGGCTCTTAGTAATATTGCATTTAGGAGGAGGTGCTGTTAATTTATTTTTGTAAGGGAGGTGGGAGTAGTTTTGGGATTTTACAAGGAGACCAGAATAAAAAGCCCAAAAAACAAAAAATTAAGTTAATACCTGCAAGCTGACCATTCACAAAAATGCGAACCACATCACGTATGCTTCCGATTATGAGTTTGGGATAAACTTGACTTGTCTCCCAATAGGAACTGTCTTCATCAGAAATATGTATTCTACATTCCAATTGATGTTAAATCCGCATTAGTCAACAGCAATTAGAATTAGGAATAAGCAAGGCAGCACATGTTACTAACATAGCAACCAAAATCTTACCATTGATATTGGAAATGTAAAGATAGTCATAGCATTTGTTCCTAAGAATTCAATTATGCTTGACACTAAGGACCTGTTTGGATTGAGGAAAAACAAAACAAATGAAAAGAATAATGATTTTCCAATGATGGATTCCGTGGATGCCTTTTTTGGGGATCTTGTTTGAATAGCAAGTGGAGATCCCATATCTTGTGCTACAGAAATCAACTGAGGAATAGTGTAATGATTGATATGTGGAATCTACTACTAATTTTGATATCCAAATACAGTGAAATATCCCATCATGGGAAAAGTGCTTCATTTTCCTTCCTCCTTTTGTTTTACCACAATCCAAATAGGCCCTAATGGTTTTGCAAAGTCACAAATACTGAGGAAGTCAGTATTGATGATAACGTTTATTTATCACAGTTCCAAGAGGGAGAAAAAAAAGAAAAAAAAAAAAAAAAAAAAAAAAACTGTAGAACCCTTGATTATGGAGCATCTTCATCTATGTTAGACACAACTCGAACCAACGGGACATGATCATGTGATCCAATAATAGTAGTGGGAATTAAATGCCTGAATCACTAGAATCAAGAATTTAAATAGTGGTTTGAAGTGTTATTCACCCAACTCGTCCCTTTCAGTCCCATATTGGTCGATTCCGGTGCCATATCAAACCGGTGATTCATTTTGTTTCAGACTGAAACTTATATGACTCAGACTATACCGAGAGTTATTGGACAAGTTTTAAAACTTTAACTAGAATTGATAAAATATGCATATCACACAAGAATATTGGAATGGAGAGGGACACAGCTTGTTGAAATTGAAATCTCTCCACTAGCTACAAGTACTTATCCAAGAACTCAAAATTTCAGAGAAGTGTAGTGCCTTCTACATCCTAGAGCAATCTTTCTTATAGACCCTATAGAAACGTCCTAAAATTCCTAGGAAATCTCTAACCAAGATTTTCTAACTCTTGGGTTTGATTCCAAACCAATCCAATCCATGGTTTTCAACCAAGACACAACTTGGGACTTGATCATCAGATCAGATCAACCCATCGATTCCCAAGTCAAATAGGCAGGCCAAAAAGATTTTTGTTATAAATTTTATCATTTTTTTATTATAATCAATAGTTTTCAAACAATTCAGTAGGTCAGGTCAAACCGCCAAGTCCCAGGTTGATTAAGTAGGTCAAAATTATTTTTTATTCATATCATATTTTATTATTTTTACCATATTTTATTATTATAACTTGCAAGTCATATTTTCAGATTCATGTTGGAAGTTTTGGCATATGTTTGACGCTAGCTGCCAACGTAAAGAGTAACAATGCAACCCTCCTTTACCCAAGCTGGGGAGTGGCAATGAAAGCATATTACAACTGGCACAATGTTATAGACTATTACATAAGTTTATTACAATCAAGTGCTATCTAATAGTCTACTACATAGGTTGATTACAATCAAGCAGTATCTAATAGTCTACTACATAGGTTGATTACAATCTACCATTGAAGCTATTTTCTTACTTGGACAATTGATGGAGAAATGTAGGGAGAGGAGAAAGGATCTCCATATGGTTTTATTGACTTAGAGAAGCTTAGAATACGGTCCAAAGAGAGTTAGTCTGGTGGGTGTTGGGAGAGAAAGGAGTTTCAAGAGGATATATTAACATGATTAATGATATGTACAAGGGAGCAATAACAAATGTGTGGACCAAGTAGTGGAGAGACAAGTGAGTTCCCAATTATTGTAGGCTTGCACCAAGGGTCAACATTGAGCTTGTACCTTTTCACATTGGTTATAGACGAATTAATGAGGCATTTGTAGGAAGAGATACGATGGTGTATGTTGTTTGCAGATGACATAGTTTTGATTGACAAGACGAGAGAGGGCGTAAAAACAAAGGTAGATTTATGGAGAGATGCTTTAGAATCTAAAGCATTTAAAATTAGTCGGACTAAGGGGCTGTTTTGTAGAAGTTACTTTTAGCACTTACCACTGAAATTTGATATTTTCAATGATTTCACTGATTCAAATCATTTGGCAAATCCAATTTAAAGTGATTAAATTAATTTTAACTGAAAGTATAAGCTTTTTTTTCAACTCCCCTCCCTTCACTTAATGTTGAAGGATGAAGGCCGAATGCTAAAAGTGGTGGTGCATTAAAATTCCTTTTCACTCTTGACTAAAATATCCCTGAAATTATTTCAAAATTACAATTCAGCACTTTAATTTTCAGCAGTTAAATTAACTTTCAGAGCTCATTTTTCAGTTTACTGAACGGCACCTAAGACACAATATATGAAGTGTAATTTTAGTAACAATAGGAGTGGGAACGAGAAATTAGTAAAGATTGTTGACCGAGAAGTTTCCTAAAATCACTACTTATGATATTTAGGATCGATAATTCATGAGTGTGGAGAGATTGAGACGGATGTTGCTCATAGAATTTAAGCGGGGTGGAAGAAATGGATGGTTATAAGACCTGCCACGCTTTATGCAAAAGAATGTTGGGCAGTTAAGGAACAACATGTCCACACGATGAGTGTAGTTGAAATGAGGATGTTAAAATGGGTAAGTGGCAAGACAAGGATAGAATTAGAAATGAATGCATTAGAGGGAATTTAGGAGTAGCACTAATGGGTAACAAGATGAGGTAAAGTAGACTTTAGATGGTTTAGTCATGAGCAACGGAGACCAAGAACTAAGCTGGTTAGGAGTGAGTTGGTAAAAGGTGAAGGCTCAAAAAGGGCAAGGGGAAGACCCAAAAGGACGTGGGTGGTGGTAGTAAGAAAAGACTTGATGACCTACAGTCCAAGTAACTGAAGTTATGGCCCTTGATAGAGTGGAGAACAGGAGGATTCCCAATTAGTTGGGACAAGGCTTAGATGATGAGGATGATGAATATGCCGAGTCCCCGTCAACTACACGGGGCTTTCTCTTCCCTTTTACCACTTCCTCTTTCATCTTCCTCTTCCCTCCTCCACTTTCACCCTTTTCCCACTCTTTTCTCTAACCTCTTGCCTCATCCCACTCCCTCTTCCTTCTTTCCTCTTCTTCCTCCTCTTCTGCTTCTTCTTATGCTTCTTCCTCAGGTCAACTAGGTCACCGAGATTTAACTCGACAAAATTATGATGGATGCACAAGGCCTTGAAACAAAGGAAGCAAACACGTATGTCCAAGTCACTACTATGACAAGGCTCCATTCTCAAATTATGAGTACCAGTTGATAATTCTAGCTCAAGAATGTGTTTAATTCATCAAGATATAAACTACACAAACTGAATAAATAGCTAAAAGATATCCTTTCACCAACTCTTTAAATACATCTGCTAACCTAACAAACAAGGACACATGCAATCAGTTTAACTAGAAATTTATTCCAAGTGATTCAGAATTTAAGCACTAACATACCTGCAAACATACCATAGGTAATCAGAGGTGTCCTTTGTTACATTTAGATGCTCTAGTATGCCTTGTGCAGTAAAATTGTTCTCACCCCACTCACCAATTGGCTCCTTTGAAGTCACCCAGGTCGTAGAGATCAAACGATCCTCACAAAGTAATTGATATCCAGGTTCAGTTATATTCGAAAAATAAGAAGAACCAAGTTCAGCTGTTTTGATGGAAATCTGGGCCCCAACCTGGAACAAACATGCGTAGCAAGACTTTACTCATAGAAGCCAGTTTGTAATGAAATATTCTTTATGTTAAAGAAGTGTGGGTACAAGGAGTAGATACAGATTGGTGGAACATCTCTAATCATTGATAGTGATGAACAAATGTAATATACAGGAAGTAGTTAGAAATGATGAGGTAACATCTGCGGAAATATACCTAACTAAACGTTTTACAGCTTACTCAGATCATCTTCTCATTCTAAATGTGAAAATGAGTTCAGTGTCCATATTCATAACCTAAAATTGAATGAGGGTTGGTGTTCTATTGTTTAGCAAGTTTCAAGAGGAAAGTTACTCTCAGATTCAGGCACTATTAGCTCTTCCCTAACTTGCAAATGATACTTACTAAGACACAGTCAATGCAATATAAAATGGTCAGGAATAAGGTGTTCAGCTTGTGGTTAACAGTAGATTAAATCCTAATCTTCAGAGAGAGAGAGAGAGAGAAGGAAAAAAGCAAAGGTTGATCAAATCCTGGACAAGATACATCAGAAATAAGCATAAACGAAGCATCTTTTATTAAATACTATACAGATTTCAACTTGTGAATGATAAAATTAGAAAGAGACAAGGTAAAGAAACATTGAAGAGAAAGGACGAGAGAGAGAGAGAGAGAGAGAGTCTTAAGCCAGTGCTGGTTTTGTCATTTTGTGAATAAATGCTCTTCCTCTTTCTCAAGGTAGCAACTTAAAGATTGCTATTTGGTTTTCATTTGATTATAGGTCTAATTATAGGTCTACAATGTTTTAATTCCTAGTATATCCTTGCATGACCACAGGCAATATGTTTCGCGCGAGGACAATTTTTTTATTCTTTGTAAAGATTTCACATGAGGACAAATTAAGAAATAAATAAGATGAATAAAAAATAAATAAGATGAGGATAACAAATTCCCATGTATTATACGAATGTGTATTTTCTTGTCACTATCAATGTTTTAAATATCGATGATATCGGCGGATATATCCCACGATATATCTTGTATCCCACCTATGCAATACAAAACGCACAGGTAGTGCCAATATATCTCACATGTTCGATCCAGTGAACATTTCCAACTTTTTATCCCATTTTTTTGTTGAAATTATGTTAAACCAGTGTCAATGGTTACTACAAATCCATTGGTTCTTCATGTTTTGCATGAAAAATCATGGAGTTGGAGCTTTGAATTCGATATCCATTGGTTCTTCATGTTTTGACTCACCGTCAACAACAAAATTTCATGTCATTATTCAAATTCCCATGAGGATAACATTTGTCACTAGGACACTCATCAAAGCAGCCCTGTCTAACCTTCCCATCTATTTTGTGCCATTATTCAAATGCCTGAAGTGTATTCTGGACAAGTTAGAAAAATTGAGGCACAACTTTCTTTGGAAAGGGGCAAAAGAGAAGCACGAGTTCCACCTTCTCAACTAGGAAGAGGTATGCAAATCGATCAATGAAGGAGGGGCCGGTATTAGAGTCTTGGAGTTGAGGGATGCCTAGGAAATGGCATTGGAGGTTCAAAACGAAGGAGGGCAAGATGTGGAGAGAATTTATTGCTTCCACGTATGGTGTCCAACCAGGGGTGTGGGAAATAAAAAATACATCAGTGTATCATGCTTTGGGGATTTGGAGCGCCATTATTTCTATAGGGCCCCTATTCAAGCATAGGGTCACGTTTTCTCTTGGAGATGATTCTCAGATTTTAATTTTGGGAGGATATTTGGTGTGGAGAAAGACCATTGGAGTTGGATTTTCCTTTAATGGCGAATTTAGCCCCGTTGAGAAACATTATGGTTGACAAGTGTTTTTCTAGAAATGGGGCAAGTGGTGTGTGGTGCCTTCCTAGTCGTAGGGATCTTCCAGATGATGATGTCGTAGAATGTGCTAACCTATTGGAGCATATTGTTCACTTTTATCCATCTCCCATTTCCAAGGATGCTTTGGTTTGGAAAGGTGGTTCATCCAGAAAATTTTTAGTTCAATCCTTCTACAAGCTAGTCCGGTCATCCTCGCGCCCACCTAGGATGTAATTCTTTTACAAAATTGGTTCTATAGAGCTCCCCCTAAGGTGGTCTCCTTTGTGTGGTTGGTGGTAGAAAGAGAGTATTAACAATTGACAACCTTCAAAAAAGGGCCATGACACTTCCCTATATCTCTGCCTTATGTGTATGAGGGAGGCAAAATCAATAGATCACTTGTTCATTCATTGTTTCTTCACAATGAAAGTTTGGTCTGCCCTTTTAGCATGTTTTGGGGTAGATTGGGTAATGCCGTTAACAACAGAAGAGTTACTTAAGGCTCGACAAAATACGAATTTTTCTATGGTCAGCTTAGCATTGTGGCGCTTGGTCATAATGGCAGTTCTTTAGAATATTAATCGAAATAGGCATAGTTTCCAAGGTAAGAAACGTCCTTGCAAGAAGATAGTGTGGAATTCTAAAAAAGATGTTTTAGCTTGAGCTTCTAGGGTGAAACATGTAAATGTTGAAGCAGTGGGTTCCACGCTTGGGTTCTATTCTTTTCTGTTTTTTGTAAGCAGCTTTTCAATAATAAAAATTTGTTAACCTTTAAAAAAACAAAATTTCACTAAAACAGTTAGAAGTTTATATCAATATGAATATATACGTCAGTGGACATTGGGTAGTCCAATAAATGAATTCATAGTGCAGCGGTCACCTTTCTACATTAAGACGGGAGTCAACTCTATTAAACGATATTGGGTAGAGAGTGTTATTAATTCTATTAAACAATATTGGGTACAATATACAAACATATCAACGAACAAATACAAAATTACGACACGGGTCCACACTAGAAAGACTAACATGTGCATATTGCTCATACAAATATCAATGACGAAATAGCATATGAATGAGTTTGAGATCTCTATTAGAATAATAGACAGTGCTCAATCAGTATGTTAAGATGTACATTGCAACATAACATATGTAGTTTGTCACACTAATTAATCATAAGATTAAATCATCATTATCAGAAAACAATGTTTTAAATATCGATAATATTGGCCGTAGTGTTCAAAGTATTGGTATCACTACAAGTTTCGCTGGTCGAGGATACGAAACAATATTGATATCGCCAATAATATCGTTGATAACCAAAAATGCGAGAAAACATGGGGAAAACAGTAGAATTTTCAATGAAACTTCAGGAGACGCTAAAATACACATATTTGCATATTTAGGAATAAAAATTTACAAAAAGAACATATACATAATAAGTTTTCATTTAATGGGTGTTTAAAAGCATGTGTCATTGTAAGAAACAGTCTAACCATCCCTTCCATCCCATTTAACCATCCAATCATCCATCAAACCTTCCATCCAAACATTCGTTGATATTGCAAAATATCGACAACTCATGATATTTTGCAAAGAAGTCATCAATAGCAAGAAAGAAAACAAAACATTGTGGTCTTTATATCACGGATGTTGCGATAATGATAATATTGAGATACTATCAATATTGGCAACAGCAAATTGAAAACTGCATACAACAATGCACTTATAAAAAATTTTGAAATATGGTTTTTTTTAATAAACAAACTTTCTGTGATCTCTACGTTGGTGATATTATTGAAATATCGCTGATGCATTTTTGATACAAGCGTCACCTAAAATTTACACAGTTGAACATATTGGCAATACATTGGCGATATTGACATATTAGCAAATACAAGCGATGCCTGGAATTCACAAAATTGAAAATATTGGTGATATCGATTCGTTGGTGGTACTTAGCAATACATTGTTGATGCTTGGAATTTCTAATACTGCTGGTGCTATCTGTATCGCCAAGCTGGAGATAACGATAATATCAAAGATATTTCAATAATATAGGAGATAATCCAAACAATGATCGGCCGATATTATCGATATTGCTCCTCAGCCCGTCCATTGATCAGTATTGAATGCCCAGATGGCACAGTACAAAACCCCCCAAAATAACACAAAAAATATGCTGATTCCTACGTATTGTGCTTATACTGTATCACATGTTATCACGCGATATCAACTATACATTGCCGATATCACAATTTATCATGGTTTTTTTCTTTGTTATTATACACAATATCGTCGATATCTATATCTACCGATATCGACAAACATCGATGAAATCAAGCAGGAACCGCATTCTTTTGTTATAAAAAAAATAAATCCCCAATATCCAAAATTTCCCCTTTTCCCCTCAATTTTTTTCCTTCTAACTTAGTTGTGGGTAGATTTCGGTCCATCTTACGCAAGGATTTGAGAGAAAAACGAAATTTTCAAACCTGAATCATCATCTTCTCGGATTTGGGGTCGTTTCTCAATCGGTGATATATTTTCCATTTCGATTGATTTATTTTTGTTTAAATCATATAAAATGAGTGTGAAATCATAAGAAATCCTTGATTCTTCACATTTTGCATGGAAAAGCAAGGATTTGAACTTTCAGTTTCAAGATTTGAGTGTAAGGGGCCCGATTTGAGGAAAATTAGGGAAATTTCAAAATTTTCCCAATTTCACCCAAATTACTTGCAATGTTGCACTCCAAAAATGAAATCAAGCATGTATGAGGCCTAATCTGCTGATTTGTCAATTTTTTTTTCAAATTTCGGAAAAAAATATTAAAATATATATTTTTTTTTCAAAAATTTCCCTCAAAAATTTTCAACCAACGACCAATTGAGTGTAATTTCAAACTATTTAGGAGTCTTTGATGAATTTATCATCAAATACACTAATGTCCAAATTTGAGCGTAGGTGGCCTGATTTGGGGAAAATTGGGAAAATTTCGAAATTTCCCCAATTTCTCCCAAATTGCTTGCAATGTTGCAGTCCAAACATGAAATCAAGCATGTATGAGGCCTAATCAATTGATTCGTATGGGGAGGAACAATAGCATGCAAGTGTCAGATCTACCTTTAAATCCGAAAATATACAAAGCGATGAGAGGAACACATAAGAAATTAAATGATATGATTTAGTGGAAGGGATGAGAGGAAAGAAGGTTGGGAAGTTTATAGCGAAGTTTTTTATATATGATCAAATTCCTGTGAATGTTGCAGTGAGCCCGTGCTCCAAGAATATGATAAATGAAGTACAGCGTGGGAGTGAGGGTGTGCAGCCGCCCACGCCTTTTAAGATCATGGAGAAATATTTGGATGATGAATGCGCGTAGATAAAGACTTGCGTGGATTTATATAAGCAATCATGGGAGATGTACGGCTACACCATCATGTGTGATGGTTGGACTGGACTAATGAGGATGTTGGTCATAAATTGTGTAGTCTACTATAGGGGACATGCGGTGTTCCTAAAGTCCATAGATGTCACTAATAAGATTAAAAATGCGGACTACATTTACAAACTAATGCACAATTCCATGCAAGATGTTGGGAAGAAAAACATTGTGCAGTTTGTTACGGACAATGGGAGTGCATTTGACAAGGTGGGAAATGATATATATTGGACGTCCTATGCAGTTTGTTGCAGACAATGGACAAGTATCATATATGTTAGACCCCCCTGTGCAACTCATTGCATCAATCTCAAGTTGGAGGCAATCGAGAATAGGCCGCCAGTGAAGACCGTTATTACTAACACATGTTCGTCACGACCTCCATATACAATTACACATGGTTATTAGCCAGGATGCGCGAGAGGTGTAGTGGGGATATAGTGCGCCCCTAGGTGACGCAGCTCGCCACAAATTTTTAGACACAGGCAGGAGCTACAAGAGCTTTTCACTTCTAATGAATACGCAGATTGGGATAGGAGGGGGAAGAGAGTAGCCTCGAGAACCGAGGAGCTTGTGTTGAACAACGCATTGTAGGAGCGTGAGCGCAGTGTAGTGGCCATACTGGAACCCGTTTATGGTATCGATGGTGGATGATGAGATAGATCCATCGATGAAGTCATATGCATCCATACACCTGATAAAAGAGGCCATCAAAGCTAAAGCTCCCAAGGCATATAAGTAGGTGCATGCAATAATAGACAAACGTTAGGAAATGCACTTTCTCACCCACTACAACTGGCAGATAAGTACTTATTATATAATTTTATTTTTTTTTGTCTATATGCTTCAGTACTTTGTTACTTCTTCGCATATCATGTATCCTCATTTTATTGTGTTGATGTGTAAATATTTAAATCGTATTGGAATTCAACGTATTTCCTGAATCCCAAATAACTCTACAGTCGAAGACTCTATGAAAACAAATCATTGAAGAGAAATGTACATGAAGTAATGATCACTTATTCCCTAATTATTCAAGGAAAGACACCTTCGGTAGTGAGGTACATATGTTCCACACTTACATTTTCCCTATCTTCATCTTAACCATTTCATACTTACCCTTACTGTTGTATGCCATCAATAAATTGTTAGATTCCGTGACCCAATTGGAAGGTTCGATTGCCAGGCCGCGGTGAGGTCGAGGAGCACCATGATGGCATGTGAGTTGCCGCAATAAATTAGTTTTCATATTATTCTAGCAAACTTGAAACTAACGAAAAAAAAATATAATTCATAGGAAAATGGTGTGCCATGTACAGGACTGACTGTAAGGTTTTACAGTGACTGGCTATCCGTGTACTCTCGCAGATGGTCTCCTCATCACCCTGTGAAAGGAATTGGAGCACATTCTCCCCCATCCACACAAATAAGCGCAACAAAGTAGGGTACGAAAGGCTTCAAAAGCTAATGCGTTGTCACTAAAATATGAAGCTATGAGAGAGGTTGCTCCGCGTCGAAGGAAGAAAAAAAGCGCACAGCCCACTGGACCTGATGACAGTCAGACAGCATGCATATGTTAATGATGATGAGGACTCATTTTATCAGTGGGTTAGGTCAAATGACTTGAACACTTTGGATGGGCGACCGGAGCCGCATGTAGCGGCAAAAGTAACGGAACAAGGGATGCACATGGGAAGCACAAAAGATCTCTTAATAAAGCATTTGACCCATTGACAAGGAATCCGGAGGGCAACCCATGGCAATCACTATCACGTGAGACATGTGGCGGGGAGACATTATCCAACACTAAGAGTGATGCGGGGGGTGGTCTAGTGATTGTGACGACAACAATGATGGTGAGTGTGATTGTGACTCTAGTGACAGTATCGATGATGGTAATGATGGCGACAAGGATGGTGGCGGCGAGAGGGATTCTCATGGGCCTCTTAGCCATTCACCGAGGATGGGTTTTTTTTTAAAAAAGGTAATGATTTCTATTTATAAATATGAAAAAAGGATTACAGAAACAGGGATAATCAACCCACCGAGATAGCGGACCGATTATTCACCAAGAAAAGATAAATTACAACCCTTTAAGGATCCAACATTAGAAGCCCATTCTATAATCAGATATTTCGCCCTTTGAACTAAATACTCCGCCGAGTTTGAGGTATCCCTGAAACATCTACCATTTCTTTCTTCCCACACAAACCACTAGACAGCTAAGAGGGTCATTCTCCAATTCTCCTTTACTTGTTTGCCTAAAGTAGCACCTTGCCAAGCATTGAGCAGCCAACCCATAGAATCCGAAAAAGACCAGAACATTCCAAAGAGGGATAAGATCACTAGCCAGATTTGATTAACAAGAGGGAAGTGAATGAACAGATGGCCTACTGATTCTTCATTTGCCATACAACAAAGGCAAACATTCGTGATAATCATGCCCCTTTTTCTCAAGTTGTCGATTGTCAAGACTTTTTTCTTCCCAACAAGCCATCCGAAGGCCGCTATCTTAGGAGGAACTTTAGATTTCCACACTCGTTCTCTCAAATTCTCATTATCGGCGGAGGATTCGCTACTAATAGAGATGTGCAAGGATTTGACCGAAAAGGTGCTGGACTTGTCCAATTTCCATAAAAGGAAATCTTCACTATTCTGGATCAATTTGTAAGAATTTATATGAGTGAGGAGGGCCATATAATCTTCGATCTCCCAGTCCTGGAGTTCTCTTCTACACATAAGATTCCAAACAATTTCCTCCCCCACTACGGTATATCGGTCTGCAACTTTGATGGATCGATTTGGAGCTAAACGAAATAAGCTCAAAAATTCTTCTTTGAGGGTAGCTTCTCCCATCCACACATCTTCCCAAAATCGGGTTCTTTTTCCATCTCCTATAGCAATACCAATGCCTTTTAGGGTGAGGATAGGGGTTTTTATCATGCCACCCAGGACACTGACCATGGTTTTCGTCCAGATGAACCACGAACCCGTACTATCATTAACAAGGCATGCCCTCGTAAGAAGCTACTGAAGAAGAAGAAGACCGAACAGCTAACAAAATTAAAGGAGCAGTTACTAGCAATATCCATGAAGGACACGATCGTGGGAGTATCAGAGGCTCTAGATGGGGATCACGAACGAGGGGGGGGGAGGGGGGGGCTCAAGTTCCAGACCACAGCATGGATATGAATCACAAACACAGGAGAGTAGCTCAATTTTTGTGCCACAGTATGGGTATGGATATGGAACTAGTGGATATATGAGGAGCAATTCCAGCAGTTACGGCTTATCGTTTTTTTTACTACGGTTAGGAGTTCACTTCTGCATACGAGCAGGGATATGGGCAGCGGTATGGATATGGAGAGCAATATGGATACCCAGGAGATCCACCTATGCCCATCCCATATCTATATCAACCACAGGCTGTGACGATTACACAATACCCACAGATGGGCATATTAGTTCAATTTGGAGAGGGTAAGTACTAGCATTATGTCAAGGACTGGTATCATTCTACTATGACCAGGGCACAATACTGTTAAGTTGTGGAGCAACAGTACTATTCACAGCCCTGTCGAGATGGAAATGATGATTACGAGCCACCGCGCAACTCTATGTGAGTCTAGGCCACAGCCAATCACATCATTCAAAGGTATATTTCTCAATTTCTACTTTTGCTTTTGAATGAATTGATTGTGTTTTCATACATATCTTCATACATTTATAAATGTTATGCATTCAATTTTAATATAGTTGCATTAGTTCAGTTACACGGTGCATAGCTTAGGACCCTATGCAAAGGAAACCTATTATGTGCACTTCTTTTTTGAGATGTTATGATTTAAAAGTATGTATTAAGGTCTTTTTTAACGATACCTGAAGTTTCATTGAAAAATTCAATTATTTTCCCAATGTTTCCCCATGTTTCCAAAAAGTGCGATAAATTACCTGATACAAACAATATATCTTGTGCGATAACCGATACATAACAATTACAATCCTGTTCACTTCAGGAAAATTCCAATGGTACAAGTACAATCAAATTGGAAAGAAAAAGAACTACAGCCAAAGGTTAGAGTGTTACCTTGGCAGTATTGAAAGCAACATTTTTACAATCTGGTAATATACTGACTGACCATGGTGGTAAAGAATAAACTTGACCAAGGAATTTCACACTAGCCGAATTATGTTCATCAATATTTGCAAGAAATGCTGAGCAGATCTCATCTCCTGACAAGCTTGAGCTCAGATCTTCAGTGTGACTAGAACCACGGTAGACGTGTGCCTGAAAAAAGCCATTCCAAGTTTTAACAGGAGTTCAATACAAATCACTAAAGATCAAAAGTGGAGCAGTAAAAGCAAGGAAACATAATCCTGACAATAATTTATATGCATGGAAATAAATCCAAAAATTTTCAGCAATTAGCATTGGATTTTTTTTTCTTGGAAACATTCTGCAAATTATTTTTGTTATTATATTCCTTGCTAATATAACAATTTGAGACAAGATCATAGAGCTGACCCTAAATAGCAGGGGCAAGGTATGCTGGTGATAATGATGGTGAAGAATATAATAATCCGAGAAATAACTAATATATTTCAAGGACAGTGATAATTCAAATAATGTCTGCCCATATTATATTCTAAATTAGGCAAAATATTAGTTTTCAAACAAATAGTGCCAAGTTTTTGGAGCTGAAATTCACAGCCCTTGTAAAACATACACCCTCTTTGTTGTTTCATTCTTTTGAATTTGCATTTTTCAAAAAGTAAAATAAAACTTTCGGATTTGCCATTTCTTGGAAAAATCAGGAATGAATAAGAGGTGTATCAAATAATAGGGGGTGCAAATATCATTTCCTTGAGTTTTTAGTCCATCTTTCATCTTCTAAGACAACAGGACCCTAATGATTTCCATTCGTGGATGATAAAAGATGGAACAAATTTTGAATGGGTAAAAATTGAAATTTTGATTTCAACAGTAGTCATCCTCATCAGCAAAGATTAAGAAGCACCACTTTTCTCAAAAGATGAAAATATTGTCATTGGACCTTGACCTCTTCCCTTAGTAAAACTTTTATCCAATAGGGCGCATCGGAGGATGACAGATCATTCTACCAGTGAAAACAGGTTTTCGGAAGCTCACTAGAAAGTGCCTTTATGATCATTTTAGTTTGGGAAATTAATCTGAATTACTCATATTGTTCTAAGAAAATGATACCAGAAAATGCCAAATGAATCAAATAGATATTCCGTATTTGGCATGAACAGTTTAATGAACTAATGAGTAACGAGTATCGGTAACTAGTTGCCCACCTCTTGCTTTGGTCCCAAATTTATATATTCTGGTGCATCGTCAACAGCAACTAAAGCCGGTTCACAGAGTTTTATAGCTGCATGTAGATCCTTCAAATGCCCCCACTTAGGCTGGCTCAGCAGGCCTAGAAAGAAGTGTAGATGTCATAAAATAAACCAACAAATAAGCATGTCAATTAAATAAACTGAAAAAAAAAGAATTAATCAATAGCAAAAAGTTAATAATGCCAAAGGTGAAATTGGATGGCAACTGAGAAATCAAATTCTGTTTTTTTAAGGCAGGAACTATCACGCACCATATTCATCAAGAGGAGCATCATAATCATAGCTAGTTATATAGAACGGCCCACCAGAAGTCCGGCCAAAGTTTGTTCCCCCAAAGTACTGTTAGATTTAGCAAGAAAACTGTGAATTAGCCTATTAATGCATTGGGTTTGCAAATCAGTCAATGCCAGAAGGATGAAAAGATGGATTCAATGATGCTTAAATAATGGATGCAAGAACTATGAGCTGAAACACACACGCATCACACGATTCAATGATTTTCTTAATGGGGTTTGGAAAGAATGGGATTAATCCACACCAATAAGCATGGTTACCAAGGAAAATTGCGAAAGATAGGAGATATATCTGCCGGTAACCGAGGAAAACATGAAAGATAAGAGACATCTGCTAAATATACCAAACAAAGTAAGCAAATGGAGGCAGCTAAGGATGGAAATGAAACATGATTAGAACCACTTTGGAAAAAGATAAATATGCCTGATAAAGGATAAGAATAAGGAATGCCACTCATTTATACATGCCCAACTGCATCTTCATTGCCCAGGGTTATTCTTCTATTTTGACCCTTTTAAGTAATGTGCTAACTATTATGTATTACCCATATGCCACTTACGTGGTCAATAACTAGTTCAATAATTCACTTTCTAGCTGATTAATTTGGAATCAGAGATTTAAGAGTATCAACATATATTGATCATTCTGCGACCTTTTAAATCAAAATTGTAGCAAACCATTATAGGAATCTTAACATTTGATAATTCTGCCTGATTAACTGTCTCAATTCCACCATCGAACGGTGGAGTTCTGTTTTAATTTCTGTCATGGAGATTACCCTTGACCTAGAGTTCCCAGCAGCTAGTTCTGTTTATCTCAAGGCTCTGAAAGAATTACCCTTGTGCTTTGAGAATGCAGTTGATGATCTCGGTCATATGCACGAACTATGAAGCTTCTCAGCAGTCAGCAGTATGACTGGACAGAATGTTTCCTCTTTTAGGGGTTTCGGTTTGATGAAGTAGAGATACTTCACTTCCATATGTCACTGACAGTGGTCCTCAACAATGAATCTTAGGCCTCAAAGAACCCAAACGATTAACAATAACCTGGAAAATTGTTGATAAAACTTACTGTTCCCAAATAACAGATCTGTACTTCTGATAAGAAAACTGAAAAGGGTGGTATAAATATACTTTAAAAAAAATAAATAAATTTTTAAAAACTCACTTTGGAGTAGATTCTCAATGAATCAATAAAAAACATTTGTCATCTTTGAGGCAATGTGTCTCAACATCTACAAGCAACCAACCATGCCCCAAATAGCCACACAACATAAGCCTTAGAAAATTAGAACTGAACTTTTCCGAATTTACATGAAGATGTAAAACAACTCCTGTAAAAAATCATTAAAAAAATAATAATAATAAAGAACTACCAAAGAAATATTAAAATAAATGCCTCCTGAATGACATAGGCTTCTACCCTCTTTTTTTTTTTTTTTTTTTGAAAGGTAGGCTTCTACCCTCTTATGATGTTGTTAGACCCAACAGACTCGCTCTATGGAGAGGGGAAGGGGGAAGGAGAGAGAGAGAGAGAGAGAGAGAGAGAGAGTCTCCTTCTTCAAATTTACAAGCAGATTTAAAGGAAATCGCCCCAAACCATGTTTTAAAAAAGTAAATAAATAAATAAAGAATTGCAAAGGAAGTCTTAAAATCAAGCCCTTGCGAATGCTATAGGCCTTGACCGTCTGGATAGATGTTAGACGGGGGTTCTGAAATTGCCAAAGAAATCGTAAAGTCCTTCCAAATGCTACCCACCAGGCTTACTCTATGCTGACATGCATGTGCATGCGCACACGCACAAAGAGAGAGAGAGAAGGGGCAGTGAGAGTGCTTGGGACGTTTGGCAAGTAAGATGGTTTGATTTTAGGGGTAAAAAGAGGACGATAGATCTTGTCTCAACCTCTGCATCCTAACTTCCCATTGCTTTGATACAAATCATACAATGTTAGCAAGATATGAGAGAACAGAATTAGGTACACCACCATATGCTCTCAGCAGGGGCTTCATCTTCTATATCAGTCAAAACACAAACACTTAACTGATACAAAAGAGGATACACAATAATGTACAAAAAATTAAGGAAAAAGCCCCTATATATTAGTGTGTACACTATACATCCTTTAGCACCCAGGATTGGAGTAACTGGGTTATTGACCATTCACAGCAATTTTGATCTCTTGACACCTTGGCATAGGATACTTGACCATTCACAGAAATTTTGATGTCTTGACACGTTGGCACAAAGAAGTTTGTTAATGAAAACATCAGCTTATTGTTGAAACTGCCCTTCTTCTTACCATCACCAATTGTATTCCTCAAAAATCATGGAAAACAAATAATATGTAAACTATTAGATTAGCCACATTACTTTTCTGCCACTGCTCCTCTTTAGCTGTTTCATACCACTCCAGAGTCCAGAATAATCGACCTTAACCTTTGTTTCATACCAATCCAGACGAATCAACCTCAACTCCTTTTTTATGCTAGAGCAACCAGATAGATTTAATTTCTTACAGTCACACACATAACCACAATGACCTCTTCAAGTATTGACATGTTCTGCACCACTCCCATGCAGGGGAGTTATGTACATGAACTGGCACCAGCAACAATTGGAGTGGACAAGCCCTGCACCTATATTTCGCTTATGATTCAACTTCACATCCAACATCTATGATAGGGACAGTACTAACAGTGACATTCAAGATACATTCAAGCTCTTGAAGCTATTGCTAAACCTCCAAAATAGTCAACCTTCCACCCCTTCATTGCTTGGAAAACTAACTAATCAATGTCAATATGAGGTGTTTGGATATGTAGAGTTGCATCCTACTATGTGTGTACTGCCGTATACTGCCACCAGTAAAGAATGGTGGAAACACCCACCAAAGATGGGTTGGCAATTTTACCAATAGGTTAAGAACATTGACTGAAACTCAGCCTCAACTACACAATTAACAGGTGGCCGGGTCAGCCATTTGGACACGAAGTCAATTCTGCCAACTAGCCACTATTTCTTTATTACTTAAAAATGAAAAGGAATTAAAAGGCATAACCCTTTACCTTGGCTTATTCAATTCAATAAGGGAATGTCAAAACCGAGTCCAAATGAATCCACTAATTCTTATTCCAGGCTATCTAACAATGAGAGACCAACCACAGGAACTAGATCAGCCCAGCGAGTCTCGATTTGGATAGGCTGGTCTTGAAACCATGACTAAGACTGTGGCTTCCATGTATCTTGAAGACTTCTCTCTGCTATTTTAGTATTTCAAGACATTAATGTATAATTATCAAATTAACTTAAGGGCATGCTAGATATAATTAAACAGGAACTGAAACAATAGAATGTTCCCTTTGAGCATAAAATGGAAAATGACATGACAAACAAAAGATTTGTCTCAATTAATGCAGACTATAACGCTATAATTGTTTTGTGATTGGTAGGATTGCAACATTGCTTCAGAAGAGTTTTTTCTCCCTCTTTTTTTTTTTTTTTTTGGAAGATTGATATAAGAAAAGCATTTATCAACAGTTCTTATTTGGCAAATCCAATTGTGCAGTTCCACTCAATTCATATCAAAATTCAAAACAAAGCCGCAATTTTTAGAGAATTGATATCTACAACCACCTGGATAGAAGTACTTTCTTTTCTGCTTTTGCTAGTAAAATAGTACAACTTTGTCAAATTGAATTATTAAAATGACAAAGAAGGAGTATATTGGATGAGAGTGTACATAGTAGCTCCCTTTTCTATAAGTAACTTAGGCAGCCAGTTGTAACTTGGACATCGATCTTACCATATAATAATTGTGAAAGCTACCACCGCGTTGGAAAAAACGAGCTACAGCAAATGCATTGTCTTCGACAGGCCTGTGAGGCACCCTTCCTCCCCAAGTTGTATACCTGTGGAAAAATCAACCTAAGGTGAAGCTGATGCTGATACCCCTTAACTAGCATCTATATTCAGATGAAGCATCATGATAGATGTGAAAGTGGCCACACCACAGGAATCAGTAGAGATCGAAGTACTCATAACAAATAGTGTACAATATCACAAATAATAATAATAATAATAAATCAAAACGAGTAAAAGGAATGAGCAACAATAGGGTTATTGGAATTTCGTGAAGAATTGGAATGTTTCACGCTCCGAAATTAGGCACCCGAGTACGGAAACTCCAATCCCAAGTTCCCAGGTATGAACCTAGCAAAAATGCACCTGGGTGAGTTCCCACATGCTTACGCAGTCCGGTTAACATTCAACCATGATCAATAATCAGAGCACTTTAAAACAGTGGCATCAAAAGTTAAACAGAGATAACTAGACCTATAATTATATGGTTAATATTCAAATTGTACAATTCCAAAAGTGGTGTCAGCCCATATGGAAACTACACAAGCCACAATATACATGTTCAAAAAAAAAAAAAAAACAAAATTGTAAAGTATTCTGTTTTCGCCCAACACTCCAAATCATCGCGGCAATGAAACGAGTCGATCAACACCTGCCCATCTGAGATCTCGGTGGTACATGCTTCAACAATATCGTCTTATTGGTGTTTTAAAACATTGTCTCAGGTGGGAGTGAGTAGCTAACTCAATGGTTCTATCTTCCTAAGTTACACATGTTATCAACACAATCAAGCATAGGTAATGCTAGCATGAATAAACAATCACTTCCAATTTAATCTTTTTACATGCATGAATGCTATAATATGATGATGCATGATCCTCACAATCCAACATTCCCTCAACAAGCGACTTCAACGCCTATTTCACATATGGCAACATCCCATCATCACACGACTCTAGCACCTTTCACAAACTACATATCCTAGCAAGTGTCATGATATGCATGATTAGCCAAAAAAATATTCATCCCAGTTCAAGCAGAAATTTGGCGAAGCCAGGATACTACCATTGCATCACTAGTCTCTACCCGGATCACGTGGCTCGTTGCAACACGAAGTGGCTTCTCACCAGTGTCCATTGATCCAATTTAGGGTTCGTCACCCAATAGTCCAACTTACGCACTCAACAACGGTAAGGGCTCATGGCCTTCATTAGTACTCAATGGTCACTACGAGGAGGCTTGTCACCTAATTTTTTATCAATATGATGGGTTCCTCACCCCATTTTTTTACCAATATAGCATGCACGTCACCCTAGCATAGGCCGACAGCTCAAACACAGTGTTTCATACTACCATGACTAGCTCTTGAGTCTTTATAAGATCGTAACACACTAACAGTTATAAATGAACTCAATTCAATGGTAACAATGGTATCCCAGATTCTATTTGTGTATTACACAATCATTAAGCATATAAATGGTCAGCCCTACCTTAGACTAATCCGATCGAAGACGGAGAACCACAACAAAGCCAGCATTGGGTGCAAAGCATCCAGTATAGTTCCAACTCTCGTTGGTCATCCGTGTTCAACCTCGGTCGAATGTATAAGTCTAGGATAGCCAACCCAGAGCGAGTCATCCACTTAAGCGATTTGCAGGGTTCGATCCGCACAACAACAATTCATGTTTGCAATACATAATCATAATCACATAATAACTTAATATCACAACATGGTATAGCAATTAAATACATGTACGAGCTAGCACAATCCAATGTATATCAATAGAATCCAACATATATCATTAACACTTATCAATTGGTATAAAAGAGCTCTAACAGTAGGAAATTTCACTTTGCTCAAGCATTTCATCAAAAACATATTAGCTGCCAACTTCAAATAACATTAGGGTTGTAATAATAAAGTAATCTAAAGACAAATAACATATAAAATCCTAACAATAAAAAATAATAATAATAATAATAATAAATTAAAAAATTAAAAAAAAAAATCATTATGTAACACTATCAAGAGTTGATAAAAAAGAAACCTAGAAGAATGGTCCACACCTTGGGAGGGTTTCACGCGATCTAATCGTGCTTAGGGTTAAGGTTTTGGGGTAGAAATGTCAAATCTTAAATCAATATCAAGGAAACACCATTAATAGTTAGAAATCTACATTAGGTTATGAAATCAAAAGGTTAAATGCAAGTCTTACCTCTGATCACAAGTAACGATAGATTCGACGGAGGATTTGGTAGCTCCAAGGGTTTGATCGATGAGATACTAACCCTCAAACACCAAGATCACCTCTCTCTCTCTCTCTCTCTCTCTCTCTCTCTCTCTCTCTCTCTCTCTCTCCAATTTCTACGGCAAATTCGTATGGAATGAAGAGGCTTCCCAAAATGAGGCTTTTATAGTCTCAAATGTGGTGCAAATGGTCATAAAGGTCAAGTTTTTTATATATAATAATATGGTAGGTTGTTTCTAGCTGTTAGGGTCCACTAGGAGGTTTACAGGTCAATCTAAGCTGTAAGATAGTTGCCCCTAGTGGAGATCTACTATGGTTCGAATGCGTCGATTAACGGTTATGATCAAAAGTTATTTCAATGGCTACCGATTATCGATCGAGGTCGCGGCTATACGGATGTGTGTAAGATATTAACTTAGATTGGTGTCCTAAATTTGGTCGTGATCTAACGGTCCAAAAGCCACAACTACAACAAAGTTTGGACGGAAATAATTCACTTAAGTTCTTAACAATTCACACATTTAATGCTCACCTTGCGAACCCAAGTCAAACGATTCGAGGTGCAGTCTCGGCTCCATGTCCCGCGATGAACGTCAATCCCGCTAAAACAAACATATATCTATAGTCTCGGGTTTAGTGGCTCACTAACAAGTGATCTAGAGCTTGTTCGGTTAATCAGGGCATTTCTCTAATGAATTAGATCGCAAGATTTCTTAAGCGTGACAACTACGGTTTTGATTAGCTAAGTTCACAACATGGCCTGATGCAGGACACATGATTTAATGTTAACATGCAACGTGGAGATTATGAAAGAGTACAAAAAGTTATTCAATTAACAAAAGATGTTAACTTACTAAGTAATTAAGAGTAAACAATACGAAATAAAATCTAATTTAACCTAAATCGCATGCTCGCATGCTAAGAAATCACATAAATCAATTAAAAATACGAGTGATGGAAGGATAGAACTTCCAATTTAGCATAGGCACATTCCACACTCAATGGACAGATTTGTAGGTTTTATGACTATGGTTAAGAATGAGAAAATCTAAAATTAGAAAAATTATGGTTCATGGAAATTGGGGATTTTAGAATTAGGATTTAAGATTTTTAGAAATAGGGAAAAATAGAAAATTGAAGATATAGGAAGACGAGAAAAAGAATATCTTTCGAAGAAGAGAGAGGAGAGGAATGTTGTACCTTGGAAACCACCACCAAACAAGCTTTTGCCCTTACACAATTTAATAGGAAGGGATGGTTTTTTTTCAAAAAAAAAAAAAAAATCCTAGAAAATAATGAGGAAAATTCCTTCACACAAGAGAGCTTTTATCTTCTTCTTTTTTTCTTCTCAAATCTCCACTAGGGTTGGAACTCCACTCCCCTTGTGGTTTTATAATTAAAAATTTTAGAATTAAAATTCAGCATAATTACAACTATGCCGCTTGTTAGGGTAAAAAAGATGAGTCAATAGGTCAACTTATGAAATGGACTAACTCTACAAACCAACACGACCCCAACAGGATTTGAGCCTTAAGGGGCATCTACCACCGAATACAGGTCGACCTTCAAGGACGTCGATGCAGCTATAAGGACACTCAAAGGGGATGCAACTGTAAGTCCGCTCAAATGGCCAACTGCCAACCTAACCTATAGGTCGGCTATAGCTCAGCTATAGGCCGACCATAGCTCAACCATAGCTCGGTCATTGCTCGGCCGTAGCTTGGCCATACCTCGCCCATAACTCGGTATAACCTCTAATGCAAGGTAAATACCAAGCTAACGGAAGGCTCAATATTACTTACACCTACTATATCTGACACCTATATCACCCAACCTTTTCCCGAACCAACAGTCCGGGAATCTCTCCAACAACCCAAAGATCTCTCCTAAGATCTTCGGAGGATCAAATCCGATCCCGAGAACCTCGGATGACGATAATCTTGAGAGAATCTCGGACGAATTCGGATATCTGTGTAGAATAATCTCCAACATATCAAGGAAAACTCCTTATGGCATGATCTTCCTTCTCCTATAAATAGAGATACCTCCAACCAACGTAAGGTACGCATACATATCCTAACTAACTCTTTTCCTTAAGATCCTAACCTACAAAACCCAATAGCCTAACTTAGGCATCGGAGGGTCCCCTGTACAAGTCAGAGTCTCCTTTGTCTATTTCCTTCATCTATGCAGGTCCTGAAGGGTTAATCAAAGAGGGTCTACCGGAAAACTGCATCAACACCACTCACTTAAGTAAAGTGGCCCATCAACCAAAATAAGAAAACTAAAATATATATTATCAATCCCAACCATCAAATAAATTCTTAAAATAACAAAAAACCTAAAGAAAGCAAGATCATAGCCCAAAGGGCCTAGATTAGGAAGATATGGAGGCTTGATGGCCTGATCGACGAGATCCAACGGTCGGATCGACACAAAATAGAAATTCTATGACCAAAATAGTTTCCTAAGCAGCCCACATGCATCATCCCAAACTGGGGTCTTCCTTATGCACGTTCAATGCATATGAGGTCTTCAAAATTACCCGGAGGGCCTTAATTAGAACTCGTCTCCCATCCACAAAGAAAGTTGAGCTGATGTGAGTGGTCGTCTCTTTCTCTGATACATCCGAGTTAGGTCCTCTAATGTCCCCATCATGGCCTTTTAGCAATTAGCGGAAATAAAGATTCGGCTCTAATCATCCTAATTAAGAGTCCTAATTCAACTAAACTGTAAATTATCTAAAATAGCAAAATACACACACACACACACACACACACACACACACACAAATCTTAATTTAATCACAAAGGATAATTCCTGACATGATTAGAAGCGATTCCTAAGAAGACACTGAATACTAAAACTCTAAGATGAAAAAGAGACATCTGGCCCATCGGCGACTTATAGTTGCAGAAAACTTCAGTTTCAACAGGTCTATTGCTTGTAAAGTTTTTGGCACTTTTAATTACTAAATTATTTTTGTAATTTTTCTGATATTTCATCATCAAGTCTACTTTTACCCCACCAAATTTCATTCCATTTCGAGTTCCAGAAAATTTTTTAATTTTCTAAAAGTACCAGCTATCTGAAACCAACGATTTTCCACATAGTTTCCAAAACGTCCTAAAATCAACCTCCTTTAAGTTTTTTTTTTATTTATTTATTTTTCTATAAAACTAGTTTCATCAAGATTCGTTTTGGCTTTTGAATCACCTCAATTGGAGTTGTATTGAAGGATATACATATTTTTGAATCCAGTGCACTAAAGTTGTCAATTGCTTAACATTGTTGTTCATTGCTGGACACGTGGTGACGGTGACACCGTCGACCACTATCCAGATGGTGACGATGGCACCGTCGGCCATTACCCAAAAATCCACATTTTTCACAGTGGCACTGTGAATCTCATGGGTTGTTGTCCACGCTCCCCAATACTCACAACTTCCACTCGGTCGGGCAGTTTTGGTGGACCCACAATCACTCCTTTTGGTCCTAAACACGTGCGAATACACGTACAGACATGCACTCAAATCGAGAAATTAAAGTTAACGCTCAAGGACATTCAATTCCCAAGTTGGCAAAAATCTGGGGCGTTACAAAATGTCATCTTATGAACCTTTGTTTCCTCTCGGTCTTGCTTATATCTCTTTACTTTAAAAAAGTTTGTTTCCTCTTAAATTGGAAAATCATAATGCGGGATTGTTTCCATCTGTCTATCTCTAGAGTGAGGAACCATTTTACTAGCTAATCAATGACATTAAGATGATCTCCCTCTACAAAAGGAGCAGAAGCTCTAAATTAAGCGAATGTGTACATAGTAATTGAAGTAGGTATTCCGTCATAAAGGTGTTTTAAAATCTTAAAGTATTGCAGATGATGGATCTGGTATGGCCACCAAAGACATCCATCCACAAGATCTTCTGGGACGATACCCATGAATGTTACGTAAAAGTTTAGGTTGATAGTATCAAAATGCAAAGGGATCCTTCCAATCCTAAGTACTGATGTTGTTTTGCAGACAGACTGTTGTCAGCTTAACAAAGTCCGCAAAATAGTCTCCCAAAATTCTGTGGGTACCGATAAGACAAATTATTACTCAACTTCTACTCGTGTGTGTTTAATCATATCGTGTGATGACAACGTGCCTTGGGAAAACCTACTTTCCTGCAAAGCATACTGGAGGAGATATTTCCAAATCTTGAAGTAACCCAAACTCAGAGGCTGCTCTAGTTGAATGGTCTTTTGGAAAAACTTAATGGGGCAAAATCACACGTGTGTGCACTGCGTGCATCTATGGATGGAAATTGGAAAGTGAAACAAATGCTCTTGCCACAGGAACCATTAAGTGGAGATAAGAAACAAATAAAAGATTGGAGCAGACTGCACAACAATCATATGGCATCATCATACCATCCATTCCAATCTTCTGTCCAAAGTGCCGGTTTTTTATAAGAATTAGGCTTGAAACCATCACAATAATATCCATTGCACGCATCTATCTGTGAAAGAAAAAGAAGGGGTAATAAGAAAATAAAACATGTATTTCCAGAATATGGGAAGACTATCCTGAGTTGTTCCAATACTATAAAAGCCAAGCTAGACAACAGATTTACTGATTTAGGCTACACAAATCGAAATGGAATACTAATTGGAATGGGGGAAAAAATACAAGACAATAAAATTAAGGTGAAGAAATTACGATATCTTCTGGAGCATCAGTTTGCTTGCACATGACCCACGGAACACCAGCACCAAGCGCATGTGCCATTCTTGCCGCCCATTTAATATAGTCCTTCCCCCTCTGGCCATATTTACTTTCAATATTTCCATATTCATTCTCTATCTGTTAAATTCGCTTCATGTTATTCAAAATCTTGTATTCTTGGAACAATATTCACAAAGAATTCAATTCAAGAACTCAAAAAGCTACATAATGAGTACACTTGATGCCTAGTCCCAAAGAAACAGCTTCTATCAGTTTAGCCTTTCAGTTAAATACCCAGCCATAATGAATACCCACAGCAGATAAAAAAGTGCAGAGATGATCCCGGCACACCCATTGCTATCATGAATTCAGAACCTTTAAGCAAATAGTTCATATTTAACTGAATTCTAGAGACACTATTCCGACCTGCAATAATATGATGGGACCACCTTGCCATGAAAAGAGCATTTCTTGTTGCATCAGATCCACCATCTTCTTAACAAATCTCCGCATCTCCACCTACAAAAAAGAGAAATAATAAAAATGGCAGTCATGATTGTCAACACCATGTTCAGTTTTAACCATCTCCAAGCATAAACTTGATGTTCAAGGAGCTCGTCAATAACTGTGGATTGAAAATAGCATGTACTCAACACCAGAAGACGGCACTGCTCTATATAATCCCGGAATTCAGTTACCCTAAGAACACAATGAATGTATTTTTATTTTATTTTTTAAAAAAAGGGACAAGACTTCGGTTTGCATTCACCGCCATTTTTTAAATAGGAGTCGCACACCGCAATCTGGCATACGTGCACATCAATCTATATCGCGGGTTCCATTATGGATGGAGCATATCCTGAAATTACATTGATCAAATGACCCTAACCACCCAATTAGTGGCCATCAAATGGAGGCTAGAAATAAATTGGTCCGTTTTCCAAAATTAATGGGCGAAACAAGATGGTTATGATCATTCAAATTGGTTGGATTTTGTATGCTCCACCCACAGAGCAGCCCACAATTCGGACTGTCTGGATTCCATAAATGCACGCCACAGTTATATGAATGAGTCAACACCATCTCGTAAATGGTGCTGCATGCAAACCAGAATCCAGCCCAAAAGTTTTTTTCCCTTTAATATGTGTGGTTTGGTGCTACATTTATAAGGATGTAGCATAGATCTTGAAGCTTCGGGGCCTTTTCCTTTTTACTATCTAGCCCAAAAACAACCAAAACATATTTCTCAGACTGTTAGCTTTTCCATGTAGAAAGGAAGTGAAAGGAAGACATACAACAAAAATCATTTGCTTACAGTGAGGTACAAAGCACCGATAAGTTGCTTCCACCATGTCAATGAAAAGAAATTAAAATGTTTCATAGCATTCAATCACATACATTTCAGCATAAGCAACTTTTCTATCCTACATGCAAACGTACATACCCAGATGCAAATGCCATGCATGCATGCTGACAAACATAATACCTTGAATGGTTCATTGTCGGTTCGGAATTCTATGCCAGGGACATCACGCAACCACACTGGGAAACCCCTGCAAAATCCATCTACCAAAATAACATGAAAAGTCCCATATACTTTTCCTCTTTAAACGAGATCTGGTTGTCTTATCAGGAGCATAATACTGCTTGTGCTATGGATAGATCCTTCGCAAGTCTAAAAGGTGCATAACACCATTCATATCAATATAATCATTGCTAAAGTAACATTATCTTAGGGAATGGCCCGAATATCTTATATATCGGTGTGTGTCAGCGTGCATTCATGTGTGTGTGTGTGTGTGAATATGTGTATATAACAAAAGGATGACAAGAATATCAAGTTTTATTATCAAGAATAGATGCAATCATTCATTTACTCTAATCAGCATCTAGAAGTCATGACCCAGGCAAGTTGAGATGCTGTTATCATCCAAGATAAGGAACCCAAGACAAATAAAAGCCACGCACTGGAATGAACATGTCAGATGCAGGCAACATTCAAATTTTCAAATGCATTTGAGAATCAGTTATGTGATTAGGCCAATATCATTAACATGAAGAAATAAAATGAAATCCGACGTCCGTTGCAACCAACTACATTCCAAATAAAGAAGGATGATTAATAGTAGCCTGTAAATTTCAAAAGAAAACTTCTTTTGCAGAGAGAGAGAGTGGTAAAGAGGTCAAGAAATGCTTTGATATTTGTGTGTTTTTTTTTTTCATTTAGGTGTACTAACGCAGTCTGCGTGATCCAGGTTACTGAAACTATGAAGTAGAAGTTGGGGTAAAAAACAATGGGAGTTCGTGTTTGTGGGTTGATTTTAACATTACAAATAATATTAGAAAGAAACAGAGGATACCCAAAATTCCACTCTGCGCACACATAAGGGCCTATACGTAGATGAAAATAAAGTCCAGCTGACCCCACCAGCTTTACAAACTTGATGATATCATATCTTCCTTCAAAATTGTACTGCATGCAGCATCAAAAGAAAAGGTTGTATTTTAGCAAAGCCAAAATAAGACCCCAAACCATCGCACATGGTATGCAATCTAAGAATCTATGGCTCAGACAAGAAAACACATGAGATACCTGTCCTCTGATGGGCTCATGCCCATTCCAAAATGCATACGTTTGAATAACATCTGCCCCACCTTCCTTGCTCTTCGCAATCAGATCAGGCCACATCTGACATCATCTCAAACATTCAAGGCTCAACACAAAAGTTACATGGATCCCATTAAGAGACACAAAAAAGTAGAACACTAGAATGTATTCAATGATAATTATGATGATGGTATTATTAAGCATGCCAAGGCAAACAAGAGAGACCGTGGTAGGAAGAGCAAGAGAAAAAAATGAATTACTTAAAATTGTAAAAGAAAGTAGATCCTAACAAAGAATATGGTCCATGACATACTGTTATTTGAATGTTGCTTGCAATAAATGTAATATTAGCATCCTAGTGCTCTAAATGACAGAGGAAGTCGATAAATGCGAACAAACTTCCTCCACTTATGAAGTTTTAGTTGCATACAAAAGTAAAGTTCATCCGCAGGATTCAGGGCTATAATAAGAACATTAAACTATGAAAACACAAATTTTACTGTCCGATTTTTAGCAAAATGTGAGCAAATCAAAAAGTTATGAACAAGAAGAGATTATTAGAGAATTTCAACAATACCATTAAACTTGCGGTAAACAACACTTTAAGATACTCTTAGACCATCATCATCATCATCATCTAAGCCTTATACCAACCAAATGGGGTCAGCTACACGAATCTTCTTCTACCATTCCACTCTTACCTAGGACCTTAACCCCATTTAGACCATATGTCATCAAAAATTTCTTATAAGCTCCACCCATGTCCTTCTGGGCCTTCCACTTGCCCTTTTAGAGCCTTCAACTTGCACCAACTCACTCCTAATTAGCGCGGTTCTTGGTTTCCATTGCACATGACCAAACCATCTATGTCTACTTTCCCTTATCTAATTACCTATTGGTGCTACTCCTAAGTTCCCTCAAATGCATTGATTTCTATTTCTATCGTTGTCTTGTCAGTCATCCATCTCAACATCCTCATTTCAGTGACGACCATCCTGTGAAGATGCCATTCCTCAACTACCCAACATTCTGCCCCATAAAGCATGGCTGGTCTTATAGTATCATATAAACTTCCCTTAGATAAAAATAATAATAATAATAATAATAATAATGATAATAATATAAAAAAATAAATCAGCAGCCTAAAATGAAATTCAAGCACAGCACAGAATTCAAAAGTGTGCAAGAAAAGAACAAATTATGAGAAATTCCAAAATGATCAATAAAAGAGCACATATTACGACATATTAAACCATGACATATATGAATGTGATAGATGAAAACAAGCAAAAACAAAAAAAGAGCAATTCAAATAGCTATTGAATTAGAACATATTACAATAGAATTCCAATAGAATCATCACAAAGCACTCAAATTCATTCCTGAAACTACACCGGAATCATGTTGGAAATTGAAAACAAACTACACTTCCAAGTCCATAGACCACGGGTTTTCAAGGTTAAAAGTTGAATAAGAAAAATAGAGCTTCTGCAACTTGAAATTTTGGAAAGATCACATGGTAGGTTTCCATCAATAGGTTGAGAAATCATAGAGAGCTTGTCCAGTTATACCAATAAATTTGGGGGGGGGGGGGGGGGGGGGGGGGGGGGCGGGGGGGGTGAGTGAGACTTCTACAAAGAGACCATGAAGATTCCTCATCTTCAAGTACCTTAAAGTAATTATCTTGTGTGATTTTCAGAGATAATAAAACAAAAACAAAATTTTGATTTCGTTGGTTCTTTCAACATTTTGTCTCGAGCATTGATCATATGGTGCAGCTTGTCACTTTTGACATAAAAAATGATTTGGTTGGTTCTTTCAGCATTTTGTCTCGAGCATTGATCATATGGTACATCTTGTCACTTTTGTAGCAGGATTTATGCCATACTCTGGCAGTGAATGGCAGATCACACATGCATGCTGCATCCACTGTACATTTCACAGACATGTAAATCAATTTGGACTGTCCAAATCATGGGCCCCATTGTGGATCGATCACAGCCTGAAATCACACTGACAGAAAATAGTCAAACAATTCGATTTTACCATTGAATACTTGACCTTTTTTTTCCAACCATCCTCTTTAATAGTCACAGATCTAACGTATACGATCCTCCCATCGTTGTAACTTTCCAGGCAACCCCCAATCCACAGTGACACCAATGACTTCAACAGCATAGATCAATGCACATGTATGCCAGATGTCCAATAAATATGCACGTGCATACGATCCACCATGTGCTGCCACAATATGGCATAATTCCTCCTTTATAGCATGTCCATAGTGTTTTTTAGGCATGTAGATGATTAGTTGGTGTCGGAACATGAATCACTATCAGGGAGATCTCTGTTTGCTTGAAGTGAGTGGACTTCACATGCAATATACAATACCAGAGGTGTAGATAATGAACCACATTACATCCAAATAGGAATGATCCAAGGAAGGTTTATGCACAGGATAGTTAGTTGGATGGAACAGTTGGATACTACAGATAGTGTGAAGTTGGATGGATGGGACCGGCCATGAATTGCACTAGCCCCCCTATCACCCCGATAGGAAGATCCTACCCATCCAATCAAGAGTGTGAAAAATGGACAATCACTTCACCATGATCAGTTGATCCTAGCCATCCAATCAAAGGTCCTAAAAAATCAATTCATCTAATTACATGAACTTAGGAATCTGATAAATAGCCAGAAAAATGGATAGTTACAGCACTCTGATTGGATGATCCCATCCATCCAATCAAGACCCTAAAGTTAGACAGATACTTCACCCTGATCAGAGGACCTGGCCATCTGATCAAGACCCTAGCAAAAAGACGGTTACCAAGGGTCCATTTTCAGGTTCTACAATCATCTAATCATAATGTTCGGAGTCCCAGTATAATCAATCGTTAACCACCTATCCAACACTCCTTTTGCATCAAAACAGGGCCCAGTAATGGCGCAAACGTCAGTACATCAGTCTAGCCACTTTGCAGGCTCTTGATCAGATGGCTAGGATCTTCTGATCAAGATAACAGGTGGAGAAGGGCAATCAATGGCACGCCCCACCTATCCAACAGTCCTCATATGTCAAGGCAGAGTCCATCAACAAGAGCAAAGACTAACCTCCATTACACAGACTCTTGATAGGATGGCTACGATCATCCAATCAGGATGATACAAGGGCCAATCCAACCATCCTGGTTCACCAGAGGCCTGGCCCACCATCCAGTGCAAACTTCAAAGGAATACGCAGCTCCGCAGGCCAAGTCAAATAGCTACTAAATTTCAAAGAACAATAAGAGAATTCCGACACTCAATCATCAAGCTATCCTGAAACTCAAAGCGGATTAAACTGCGATGAACGCAAGCACAATATTCGAAATAAGAACTACGATGAATGCAAATACAATATTCGAAATAAGAACGGAACGGAATTGGACTTTAGAACAGATGGGAGTGGAATTTTCATTTTCCATACATCAGGTGTCGCTCGAGGGTAATGGATGCCAGAGGAGATAAGCATGCGCCGCTTGCCGTCGATGATCAGAGCTCTGTGATCGTAGCTCACGTTGAAAGGCTTGAAGAATTCAGCGCAGATTGCGATTTGCAGAATCGCAGCAAGAACGAGAAATTCCAATACCCTTCGAAAATCTGCCATTCTCTCTCTCTCTCTCTCTCTCTCTCTCTGCAAAAATAAATGTCCGAAGAGATATAGAGAAGAGAGTAAAGACGGAGAGTGGGAACTCATATGGTAGAGCCGGCTCTATGATATCATTGTAGGGGCTCCATGTTACCTTCATACATGGAAGAAGATCAGGTGGATCTGGACCGTCCACATGGTGGAAACTGGTATGATGGCCCATGGTCCAAATATCAAGTGGATCAGGCAGTTATCATTTCCCACGTGTACAGTTTTTAGAAACCCGTGAGTGTGGAGCCTATGGATTGGTCATCCAAGCCGTTGATCTAATTTTCCCCTTGGATGAGGATGTGATCGAATTTTTTCGTGCTGGGAGATTCTAAGGCGACTTTTTTCATGTGAACTGCTCTTGTATTTTTCTTTGGACCGTTATTTCCAGGCCACTGCCCCGAATAATCGGAAACCTTTTACCTGAAAATTCAGATAGAATACCCCATTGATGGTGTTTCAGATAATTTCAACGGTTTGGATCATCGAACAGTGGGCTCCATGCCCCAAAAGTTCTCATGCTTGTGCAAAATATAGATAGGCTAGGGAGTAGAGCCCTGGAATCCGCCGGTTTCGGACGCTGGTCTATCCGTCCATGGATAAAAAGACCGATGAGGGCTTGTTACCGTGGGGAAGGAATATTAATTAAAATAACCTTTAATTATCATAAAACTGATGACCTTCCTATTCGAAGTCATTAAATTTTTAGCCCTTTGAATATTATTTAGCTTTTTTCGTGATGAAAATGCCCATCAGCTAGCTATTTCCTTGCACCATGATAGCTTTTTTATGGAAGTTGAGATGGCATTTTTTTAGAATGGGACGTGGGCTCGATAATTCAACGATTGGATCCACCCCTCTCCCGATTTGATTCATTTACTTTCATCTAACATTTGAGAACCCATGGTAATATCATTTTTAAAAATTATGGAGTTATTTGTGGTCTACAGCTATATTAATATTATACATTAATTTTGAACTATTTCTTCCGATGTAATCCATCCGTAATGAGTTTTGTCCTCATGCTTAGATTGATGACGTGAAATTAAAATCACTTTCATGTGAACGGGATATATTTGCTCCAAGATAATTCAGTGGGCCCCACATAGGGTCACATGTGGGTTTAGAAGGTAGGACCCTTACGCGGGAAGGCCTTTTGCCCCTTTCTTATTTCTTCTTCATTTTTTTTCACGTGAGGGGATCACACGAAGAGTAGAAACCTCTTTGACGTTTATTAGTTGTACAAACGGATATTACATTCCTCGACAACAATGAAAAACTCCGACCAACCTCTGGCAAAGATTCAATAAAGCTTCAATCGCAAAATAGAGAATTTTTTTAAGTTATTTGGCCACAATCTTCGACATATAAGTTATAATATCAAACATGGATTTTTTTGTGTTGTGTTTGTTGTTTTTTTTTTTTTTTTTTTTTATCAATGGTAGGAGTTCGTGAAATGGAGGAGAGTATAGTAGTTTCCTTTGTATTTGTTTCTTATTTAATTGGGTATGAATAATGAGTTTATGAAAGGGATGCGGATGTGGATGAACGTTATAATAGATAAATTTTTGTAATTGAAATCTGTTGTAATAGATACAAAATAATGTTGTAATGGATGAATGTAATACACGTTGGAATGGACGAATATTATTTTAAAAAAAAAAAAAAAGGTGTCCAAATGATATAATTTCAAAGTCATTTTAAAGTTCATCAAATTATCTTTCTAACAAACACAAGATAACCCAAATCGAACATGTAACAAGAGATTTATGACATTTTTCATCAAATCTGCAATACATAGCATATACTAGAAACCAACAATCCTATATAAACTTTAGGCCTACTTTTGAGGAATTAAATAGTGTCCAAATAAAGTGATTTAAAATGCATATAAAAGTTCATCAAATTATATTTTCAACGAATACAAAATCACCCAAACCGAACATGTAATGAGTGAGTTATGATCGTTTTTATGGGATCAACGATCCATGATATGTGCTGACGATATACAATCATTAATGAAATTTGGGCCCACTTTTGGGCAATCAAATCGTGGTTAAATGGGGTGACTCCAAAGTCATTTGAAATTTCACTCAATTGCATTTCCAACAAATACAGTATCATTTACAACAGACATGTAATAAGGGATTTATGATTATTTTTGTTGGATTGGTAATCTAGGATGAGTATCAACGATCCACAATGAGCATCAATAATCCATAGTTAATATCGATGATCCTCTATATGGATTGTCAATACTTATCATGGATCATCGATCCAACAAAATTTGTCATAACTCCTTTGTTATATGTCTGATATGGGTGATCTTGTACTTGTTAGAAAGATATTTGAATGAACTTTCAAATGGATTTATAATCACTTCATTATAAACTATGGATCATTTATACATACTACGAATCTTTGGTCCCACATAAGTGGTCATAACTTTCTCGTTACATATCCAATTTATGAGATCTTGTACTCGTTAAAAGTATAACTTATTGAACTTCAAATGGATTTTGAAACAAATCATTTGGACTTTAATTTGATTACCCAAAAGCAGGATTAAAGTTACGTAGGATGTCAATACTTATTGCAGATCGCTGGTGTTACTCCCACAAAAATGATTATAAATCCCTCGTTACATGTTCGATTTGAATGATCCTATACTATTTGAAAAGTTATTTTGATGATATTCAAATGAGTTTTGAATCGCATCATTTGGATACCATTTTATTGCTTAAAAATAGGCCTAAAAATGATATAGATCGCTGATACTCAACGTGGATCACCGGCCTTGTAAAAATGATCATAACTCCCCCGCTATATGTTCGATTTGGGCAATCTTATACTTGTTGATAATTTAATTTGATAAAATTTCAAATGGATTAATAATCATCTCATTTAGACATTATTTGATTGCTCAAAATTGGTCCCAAAATTCAACTATTTAGATATCCCCTTCGATAATGAATATCATAGTGAACTTTGGGCTTACTTTTAGACAGCCAAATTGATGGGGTTTTCCTCCTCAATTTAGAGGAGAGGTTGTACGGTGTGGATATTCTAAATCTCGTTAGATCGCATTGCTCGATCGGTCAAAGGGGTCTGCTCGACTCGAAGTCCAGCAAGCCATGATTTTTGGCCTCGACCAGTCAAGGCTCTGGCTCGACTAGTTGAGGGTTACGCAGATTTAGTTTGGATTTGGTGTGGACTAGGTAAATTTTAGGCGATTTTCGCGGAAGTGTGGAAAGGAGTTTCCTAAACTATAAACAGGGGTTCTTAGGGCTATTCTAGGGTATGTTAAGGCTTCCTAAAGTGATTATAAAGGAAAAGAGAGAAGAGGAAGAAAAAATAAAAGATAGAAGAAGCTTGTGGAATGGAGGGTTCTACTCGTAGAGATGATCTACTGCGTAGTTGATGTCTCAGCGCTTTTACATATTCGTGATCGGCGAGATATCTCTGTTTTCTTTATTCTCTTACCGTTCATCCACTCCTGCGTGAGTGAAAAAGGTTTGATCCAAGCGGTGTGTGCTTGTGATTGGTTATAACGTTATACTTCATAGTGAATGATCGTTTTGGACTAGGTCTCGTGGTTTGTACATCTTCGAGGGTTTTTCACCTAAAATCTCATGTCATGTGGTCTGTGCTTTAATTTATTTCATTGCTTTTTTATATCCCATAATTCTACTATTTTTAGGAGACGAGATCCTAAGGTTTTTGTGCAGTGTTATAACACGAATGGTATCCAAATGAGCTAATTCCATTTGTTTAAAAAAACTTTATCACATTATCTTTTCAACATGTATAGGATCACTAAAATCGTACATGTAATGAGGAAGTCATAACCGTTTTCATGAGACCGGTGAACTACATTGAGTGTTGGTGATCCATAGTAACTTTAAGCATACTTTTGGACAATTAAATGGTGTCAAAATGAGGTGATTATAAATCCATTTTAAATTTTATCAAATTACCTTTCCAACGAGTATAAGATTACCTAAAAAAAATGTAAACCAAAAGAGTTATGAGCATTTTTGTGGGATCTGTGACCCATATGGAGTTATGACAGTTACGACCGTTCATCTATTTCATTCTTCTACTACAACATTCACTCATTACAACATTCTTTCATTTCAAAAATTTTCAATTACAAAATTCATCCATTTCACAAAACTCCCACCATTCATACTTATAAAAAACAATTATAAAGGGAACCATTGCACCTTATCTCCTTTCACAAACTTCTACCATTGATACCGACCAACAAAACAAAAACAAACACACAAAATGCCACTCTAAACTTATATTTGACTGTCATAACTTCTACATTGAATAATGTGGGCAAGAATCTTGATAATACACTTAAAAGCTCGCATGACTGGAGGAAATGCATGTCAAAAGCTCGCCGAAGTGAGTCTCACAAAGGTGGTAACAGTCCTAGTGGGTAAATGGTCTCCTCCCATGAAAAAGAATGAAGAAGATAATAAGAAAAATGCCAAATGACCTTTCCCACACAAGGGACCTAACTATTAAATCCATCCAACATTTCATGTGGGGCCCACTAGATCATCTTGGAGTATATCCAAGCCGTTCATATGAAATGAGTTTTAATTTTATGCCATTTTATCGAAATTTAATGAAAAAAATCATCATGAATGAACTACACTGGTAGAAATAGTTTGCAATTAACACATATCATTTATACAATTACAAGCCACAAACAACTCGATTTTTTTTTAAAAATGATCCTATCATAAGTACATGATTGTACTATTAAGGTGAATGAATAGATAGAACAAGAGATGACCTAATTATTGATTTTATGGGACCCGTAGCCCATTATAAAAAGAACCTCTCAACTTTTGTTAAATTCTAACCCAATGTGAGAGGGCAAGTGGCATATGGGCGTTTTAATCTTGGAAAGAGTTAAATAGTATTCACAAAGTCAAAATAATAATAACTTTACATACTAAGGTTATCACCTTTTATGACATCATAATTAAAAGCTATTTTAATTAATATCCTCAACTATAGCAGATATGGTGCGGCCCAACTCTCACCCAAAATTGTGTTAGTATAACCCTTGCAATGGAGCCCACCTTGATGTGCTTATTGCATATTTACATTGCATGACAATTTTTCTATGACAAATTTTCTATAACAATTTAGGACATGACCCCAAAAGTGAATAGATCCAAAACAGGTGTTTAGGTTTACTTTTTACCTTCATACTGATTTTGGTGACCTTATCAACTAGTTGGACCACAAATAAACATTACGGAAATGTTACAATAGGCTTAGGAAAGTTTCTAATTGTAGGGCGTTCAATCACCACTTTTTCTTATAAGATGGTTCACTTAATATTTGGATCTTAATTTTTATGGATCATGAAATAAAATGATATGAAATAAGGGATGAATGACATGGATATATAATAAATACATCAAAGTGGCCCCTGTGTTTGCATGATGGGAGTGTATTAGCTGTTGCACCAGTGTTACCCTAACCATGTGGGCCCAACCTTGATGTATTTTTTTTATATCCACGCCGTCCATCTATTTTACCATTTCATTTTAGGATGCATCTCAAATCTTAAATAATACCCAAATCTCAAGTGAAACACGCCACTAAAAACAGTGATGAATGACAATTAAAAAACTTTCGTGACTACAAAAGTTTTGGATCAATATGATTTTTTTTATTCCTTCGTCCAGGTTTTCTTAACATTATTAACAGTTTTGATGGTAAATAAGCATTAGGAAAACGTTACTATGTGTACTTTGGAATTTTTAATGGTGAAGCTCTCAATCACCACTTTTTTCTCTGGTGTGGTTCACCTGATATTTGGATGTGGTTAATGTTTGGGATCACGTCCTAAAATGGACTGTAAAAATGAATGTAAGGCGTGGATATACAAGATATCATCAAGGTTGGGACCCACAATAAGGGTAACACCCACTCGTCTGTTACCCGGGGAACACCTAATCTGCTCCCTTGTGTGATGCCCGGGCCGGGCCGCACTTAATCCGCTCACCGCCGGAAGGGAAGGAAAGACAGGAAAGATATGGACTTTTTAGTCATTTCACTGTACGGGTGGATTACGATACTTCTTCATGTGCACGCTTGCAATGGAAGTAGGTTAGGTGAGAACCCGGGTCCACCATGGTGGGTGGGATCCCTGAATGTGAGGCTCACAGAGATGTATTTTACTTAAATCGATGCTATCCAATCATTTTTAAAGCCCATTTAATGGCATGATCCCAAAAATTAGGTGGACCACATCACAGGAAATAGTCTTTATTGGCCATTAAAAACTTCTTGTGGGCCACAAAAGCTTTGGATGAAAATGATATTTGTGTGGTCTCTTCGTCTAATGTCCTGTTTGGCCAGGTGAATTAAGAGGGATTAGGAGGGATGGGATATATTTTAAGGTAATGATGGTGGTGTCACTGGATTGGTTTAAGATCCATGCGATTGCTATATCCCGATACAATTTCATCCAGTCTGTTTGGCACGCTTGGCATATCTCGGGATTTTACTTTTGAATCCGTTCGACTAACCATGCCCCAAATATGATTGAACGAGATTAGGAGGGATGAGATCAATTTTAAGATAATGATGGTGATGTCAGTAGATTAGTTTAAGATCTATGAGTTTGTGATATTCCGGGACAAGTTCATCGGGTCTGTTTAGCTTGTTTAGCATAATCGGGGATTTTATCATCCCATCCCTCCTAATCTGATGGGATCTGTCCCACCAAACACGCCCTAAATGTTTATGACCTTATCAACAGGCTGGATAGAAAATAAACAATCGGGTGGAATCTCTGAAATTTTTAGTGGTGGGGATTCAATCAATATTGTTTCTTTTGGCGTGGTCCACATAAGATTTGAGTATACTTCAATTTTTGGATAATAAACTAAAATGATCTTTAAAAATGTTTGGACGGTGTGGATTTAAGGAACATGCATAACCGTGAGACCCACAGTAAGGGCCCCACCCACCTGAGTGGATACGAGGCCTCACCTAATCTGCTCTCGTTTGCAAAAGCCATATGTAAGCGCATCCACACTTGTTAATCTGACTCATATTCGCAATCTAGTCCGTTCATGAAGAGGATCCCGTGATATTTATTTCTTCTTAAAATCACTTATCTGGTCCACTAGTCAGTCTCTCCACTTGTCTACACTGAACCGTGGGGTCTATTCTTTCATCAACGGTCTACGATGAAAGTTCCCATCTGGCCAAAGGAGATGCAAAATGGCCTGAGCTCCTTTTGTAACTCTTTCGTGTATTCATCAACTTCCACATCTGATGGACGGATCAGATCTTTCCATTTTTGTATCCTGGAATGCATACAGCGCTTGCCTTTGACATCTGCATATGCGCGTTTTCAAGTAGAGTTCCTCAATGGAGTATTTTGTCCGCAAGCTGGGTTGACACCCAAGATACGCAATTTTAAACGGGGAATTATTTGATACTCTGGCTGCATTTGAAGTTTGATACACGGTCACTTGGAAATGGTACACGTGTCATGTACTTACTCAAATTGGACCAACTAGATTGTGAGATCCAATGTTTCTAAGTTAAAGTCTAGAAATCAAATTTTTTGAACAATCCTAGCCGATTAATTCGGAGACTCTTTTTTTAATGAAACATGACCATTGGATATTTTTATTTTTAACCGTGTAAATGGCCACCAATCAGATAATCAGGTAATCAAGCACCAATTTTGTGTGTGTGTGTGTGTGTTGCATTTCAACTGCTTCCTACAATTTTAACAGTTTAATTTGAATTATTTCTATTCCAAATAGGTAATTTCTAAGTACTTGAAATGGATGGTCCACAAATTACCTAGAATTTTTATTAAGTGCCTTACAAGTAATTCAAATTAAATCATATAACTTAAACGAGTAGTTTAGATGTTTAGTAAACCAAAACTTACTTTTTAAAGATTGTCTGGCTATCAGATGGTGGACATTTATTGGACAGTTAAAACTGAAAAATCTCCAATGGTCTTTTTTTTTTTCAACAAATAATTCTCCATGAGGTACAAGGTGTGTCCTCCCTCCCGTGTAGTCCGTTTAATCTGAATTAATACATATCATGTGTACCATTTCTAAGTGTATATATATCAAGCTTCACATGTAACTAGAGTATCAAACAAATCTCCTATTAAATTTGAGGAAATTAATAGTCATGAGCCTCACCTCGCATAATTCCATCTTAAACTTTTTATGAGACATTTGCACAGCTTGATTAATGGTATGCAATGCCTAGAAATTACTTGAGAATTGCATAAATAGCATTAAATAAATGGTACAAATTATTAGTCCCAGTATTGATGCATGGCTGACTAAAAATTACAGTTATTTGATTGCATGGCTATAGAATCGGTGGAAAATTTATTATCCTGAGGTTATGTTTCAATTTTAAAAAAGTGTCCCCAAATAAGAGGCTTGCGATGACCCGAAAATTTTAATTTGATGACCTTGATGATATTATATTGTATTCTATTTCCCGTGGGTTGAGTATGCCATGAGTACATTTTCTATTTGTGTATCAAGTATCATACTTTGTCGGGTTATTACATAGTTCCAGTCGTTTCATCCACCATGCTTAGGGTTGCACTTGGGCCAAGATTTTAGACTATGACCCAACCATTAAAAATACAGCTTAAATTTAAGTTGTCCAATGCAAAATGGTCAAACCGTTTATTGCAATTGATCAAGTTTGAGTTGTGTCTAACTTGGGCATGGAAATTACACTTAAGTTTTTGCACAAGTAATATTCTAAACCATTCAATAATAGTTGCTATTAACTTTGATGGTAAAAAAGTTAAATTACGTAGTAGTCCAAATTCCATAAGAAAATCGTATGATTATGATAGCTCAATTAGTATAATTTCTTGATATATTCTAAATTGACAGTAAAACTCACAAATTGTATTGCATTGATTGTTACAAGTACTGAATGGGTAGCTAAATTTTATAGAAAGATTGTTATTAATGTAACTCAAAAGAAAACAAATGATCCACATCCTAGATTATGTTTTCTTTGCTTTAAGTAGAGTATAGATTTGGGCCAAGTTGATTATAGCATGACCTAAGTCAAACTCATTGAAAAATTAGGAATAGGTGATCCACTCTCACCATTATATGCCACATATAGGAATGTGCCCTAAAAATCAGGCTCATTTATGATTTATGTGAGTCATACCTAGGGGTGTACACAGGTCGATCCAAGTTGAACTGGGCTCAACATGGCCCAACCCGGTCACCAGCCAAATTCAGCCCGAACTCGGCCCGGCTTGGTCATCGAGCCAACATGTCCAGCCTGAACTCAACCCAGTCAGCACTCGACGAGTTCGGGCCAGTTTCGGACCTTATAACAAGTTCATGAGAATGACTTTATCAGTTAATTTGCGTCCCGTTACAAGGCCCTCGATCAATGGTTTAGATAGTTGAACTATAGACTACACAAAAAATCTAACTAGCCAGGATATTATAATTCCTTTTTGTATCTGGACGAATATAAGCCGTTTAAGTTACACGTCTGTGAGGTGGATGAGTCACTATCACTTCAAAGATAGGTGGTGAACTATGCCAGAAGGATAAAAGGGAAAGGGATGGGTAGGGTTTTGAAATACACACACACACACACACCACTTGACCGAGTCGGGTTGGGTCGGGCCGAACTGGGACATATCCGAACTCAGTTTCGAACTAAAGAAAATGGCCCGTCCTAACCCGAACTCAGTTCCAAGTCGGACCGAGTCAAGCGAGTTAACCGGGCTAGCCTGGTTCGTGTACATCCCTAGACATACTAAGGGAAATGGTTAGGGAGGGCAATTGTTGCCTTGTATATTGCTTTTAATCATGTAGTTCACATGAATCACAGATAGTTAAGATTTTATAACCGTTGATCTAACACGAGGTGACACGCCTAGTGGTTTGGGTGAATTTTATATAAACATTATAGTAAGGCTCACTTAATTAGTCAACTCATTTACTTGCGCACACAACCATAGGCTATTAAAATAAATGTAATGGAAAGTAGTGGAATGACATTTATATGAATAAATATAACGGAAAAGTAGTGGAGTTATAATTATATGGATTGGTGAGAAAACTTTTTGAAAAGGCACTGGAATGTAAAATCTACATTAATAAGGCATTTCTTTATAATAATAAAAAAGAGATTATTATAACACCCTGAAAATCGGGAGTCGAGTATTATATATATATGAAAAAGGTACTATACGCTCAACTGTATGTTAACTTCCATACGATCGAGAGTTGACACTATGCTAGCAGTCGGATGGCGAAAGTTTCAAAGGAATGGTGAGATTTTATAAGGAGAAAGGTGAGATTTTATAGGTGAGTAGAGAAACAAAACTAGTGAAACCGGCTCTCTCTCTCACGTATATTTCCTACGAAAAGCTTGCGCATGAAGGTCCTGCCCTAGAAACCTAGGCAGGGCTTATCGTGGAGTTTTTTGAGAAATCCACCCAGTCCATCTGTTTTTCTCATATCATTTTAAGTTATGATCCAAAAAATGAGTCGGGTCCAGGGATCAAGTGGACCACAAGTTGGGGATTGAACATTCACCATTAAAAACTTCTTAGGAGATGAAGAATTTTTATATCAATCTGATATTTGTGTTTTCACTTCATCCACATCTACATGACCTTTTGAGTAGGTTGGATGGTAAAAAAAACATCATGGTGACCCCTAAAAAGATTTCAACGGTGGGTGTCATTATCAGTGCAACTTCATTTGGTGTGGTCCATTTGAGATGTGAACCTGCTTCATTTTTAGGATCATAACTTAAAATAATATGAGAAAAGCAATGAACGACGTGGATAAAACAATTACATCACGTTGGGCCCCACAGATCCCTGCCGGACAGATTATCGGGTAGGACGCAATCCCTGTCCGCTTTCTTTTGCATCAGTGTGGAACGGTCGGAAACGAATTGGCTATTGCCTTGCCACTAGCTGGTGGCGATGGTCGATACTCTATCAACCCCACCATGATGTATGCGTTTCATCCATCTCGTTTATTCATTTTTACATATCTTTTTATGGCTTTATCCCAAAAATGAAAGGGATATAAATCTCAGGTGAACCACACCATAGGAAAACAATAGTGATTGTATATCCACCATTAAAATCCTCCTAAGGCCCACTGTACTGTTTATTTGACATCCAATCTATTGATTAGGTCATACAGACACAGATGAAGTGAAAAAACAAAAATCATCTTGATCCAAAACTATTTTAGATCCCAAAAAGTTTTTAATGGCTGACGTTCAATCAACACTGCTTCCTGTAACATGGTCCACTTGAGATTGGGATATACCTTATTTTTGGTCTCATACCCGAAAATGATCTAGAAAAATAGATGGACGGCATGAATGAAACACATACATCATTGTGGGGCCCACAGAGCACTGGCCACCCGCCATTGGCGGGTGGCAGGGAAATCAAATTGCGTACTGAGTTACTTGGGCCCACCTTAAATGTATGCAATCTATCCACAACATCCATTTGTTTTTCCATCTTATTTAAGGGGTTGAGACCAAAATTGAAGCATGTCCAAAGATCAAGTAGACCATACCACAGGAAGCAACGAAGATAATGATTTCCACCGTTGAAACCTTGCTAGGCCCCACGATGATGTTTAATTTTCATTCAACCTGTTCATAAGATCATACAGACATAAATGAATGGGAAAAACAAATATAAGCTTGATCCAAAACTTCTGGGGATCCTAAAAAATTTCAACTGTAGACGTTCAATTCAACTATTTCCTATGGTGCGGTCCATTTAAACATTTTATATATTTCATTTGTATTTGGTAAAATGCATGGACAGAGTGGATATAATAAATAAATCACAGTGGACCCTACAGAGTTTACTCAGTATGCTAAGCGTAATGAGTTACTCATTACACTATGCAATTTGCTTCCCGTGGTAGGGAGTAGCCAATCCGTTTTCGGAACGGGCTTGTTTGATGGACGTGGGTTAGATACTGAAAGGTTAAGCAGTGATTCCGCTACTAAAGTGACGTCATTAAGTTTTGTAGGGCACACTATGATGTATATGTTGTATCCACACCGTCCATCCAATTTGAGATATCATTTTAGGGCATGAGACAGAGAATGATGTAGATAAAAATCTACAGTGGACCCCACCATAGAAAACAATGGAGAGAGTGATTCCCAAGTCTGAAACTATCCTAAGGCCCACCATAATGTTTATTTGAAATCCAACCTGTTCAAAAGTTAAAAAATACATGAAAGAAGGGTAAACACAAATATCATCTTGATTTAAAACTTTTGTGGCATTTGGAAGTTTTAATGGTAGGCGTCACTGTCCCACTGATTTCTGTGCTGGGGTCCACTGGAGCTTTGGATTTAACTCGTTCTTTGGATATTGCCCTAAAATGATCTCTCCAAGTGAATGGAAGGAGTGGATACAAAACACACATTATGATGGGGCCCACGGAACTTGGTGACGTCACTTCAGTAGTGAGTCTCGCTACTCAGCGTGTTATTATCTAATCCGCACCCCTGTTCAACGGAAGCAGATTGTGGAGTTACTCGCTACCCTTAGCATACTGAGTAAACACAATGAGGTCCACCATGGTTTATGTATTTGATCCACTCCGTCTATCCATTTTACCACGTGATGTTAAGGCTTGAGCCCAAAAATTAATCATATAAAATGTTCAAAATGGACTACACCACATGAAACAGTTGAATTGAACATCTACTATTAAAAAATTTGTCACGTCCCAAACTCGGAAACCGGATTCACAAAATTCTAGATCGCCGAATCCGGCGCCGACAGCCTCCGTAGAACCCTATTCTCGGCTCCTAGCTCCCATTCGCCAGGTTCCGATCCTGGGATGCTACGAGGAGGATTTTCAACGTTAGTTTGATTCGTAATAAGCATAACCAATGACATAACCCACAAACAACAACCAAGTACTCCATTACATTTTCACTATGATTAAAAACTTTACAAGTACAATGAGTATAAAGGGAAATACAATGGTAAAGAACAAAAATTCCAAAACGCTCTGCAACGTGCTCCTGCCTCAACACTGCTGCGATCCAACGTCACCTGCACGCAACGGTCGTGCATAAGCTTGCAGAAAGCTTAGAGGGTGGTGAAAGTGTGTGCGCAAGGTAATAATATGAACATGCAATGTCGGAGTAATGCGGAATATGCAGATGGATCCATAATATCATGAGCCGTACCAAGGCTATGCGATGCAAGACATGAATGGTATCGGCCATCCAAAGGCCATGTTATGTGCAATGCAACTCAAGCATACAGGTCCTCATCTATGTCCACACATCAATACAGCTCAAATATGGAATATCACCGGGGTCTAGTACACTCTAAACCAGATTGCCGCCACATCACGCGCAATAAGGTAAGTGGAAAAGACCTCACTATCCGTCTGCCAATATCAGGCGCGACTCGTCAATAGAAGACCCATTCCTCGAGCTGGTCAGACTCAGCCTAGCATTGCCCCCTACACTCGGACGGATAAGGCCGCACCCCCTTCCAACCGACCACGACACAGTGGAGAGAGTAACCGTCTGGTAATCGGCACTCAACGCTCATCTACCCACTCGGTCTAGACGTTGGAGCAACCTCTTGGTACCATAAGGGTTTAGGGACTTTCACCTAGGGATATCTATAGTAACCCATGTAGAACAAGATTTTCGGTATCCAATCCTTCCAACTACGATACATCTGTGGAAGTTACGACCCCAATGTCGCTAGGGCGTACAATATCCATGTCATACAAATGCGATATGCATGATTCACGCTATCCAGTCATGCATCAAATCCTGCGCATACCGTGTGCTCATGTAGGGCAACACCGCCTAACTGGGAGCCCATAAACAACCTGCCCGAAGGCAAATGCTATGATCAGACAATTGTCACGTCAAGCATACATATGATGCGTATGATCATGAGTCATGGAACTGTACTAAACACGTCATAATAAAATGAACTATCTTACAATGCAGATGGACCTGGACGACCGAAACACAGCAAGTACGACCCAGTAATGGGCCCTAAGGAGAGTCGTAATGTGGACATCCAACCAACATTACACTCGTAATGTGGACGTCAAACCAAAATTGCTCCCAAAGCACGATCTTTATAAACATCGGTACTTAGTCCGCAATGGATTTACACATTGCAATGGACCGTAGGTTATTCCCATTGGACCTTACATATATATCAAATGGGCCATATCTTATGGGCTTTCTATTCATCAGATGGGCCATATAAATGGGTCATACCAATGGGTCTTATGTGCATTGCAATGGGTCAAAATCCGTGGGCCTTGGACTGCATCAAATGACCTTAACTCATGGGTCTTAAAGGTAATGAATGGGCCACACCAATTGAACCCTATATGTATGCCAAATGGGCCCTAACCTCTTAGGCCTTGCATGCATATCAAAGTGGGCCTAAACCCCTAGGTCTTACATATATCAAATGGCCTACTTCCATGGGCTTTAAAATTTTAACAAAAGGGTCCAATTTCATGGGCCTTGAAGTACATCAAATGGGCCTAGTCCCATGGACTTGCAACATATCAAGTGGGCCTAAGTTCTTAGTCCTAAATGAATCAAATGGGCCTAGCCCATAAGCATTTCATAAATCAAATGGGCCTAGCCCATAGACCTGTTACAAATCAAATGGATGGACGGTCTGGATGCATCACATGCATCAAGGGTGAGGCCCACATGAGGGCCTACCATCATATTTATTACAACTAGTATAATATGTACATATATTATATACAGTATATATATAAGTATGTATGTATATATATACATGCACACACCCACACACGCATGCACACCCACACAGCACGCACACACTCTGCACGCCCGCTGAAGGTGGCGTGCATAAAACATATGCATCAAGTGGACTCCACCGTCCGTTGGGGGCCCACCCGAAATGTTCATTCGAAATCCAACCCGTTCACAAGGTCACTTAGACTTGGATGAAGGGAAAACATAAATTTCAGCTTGATCCAACACTTCTACGGGCCCGGGAAGAGTTTCAATGGTAGATGTTCATTCACACTGTTCCCTATGGTGTGGGCCACCAGATAAATGGATGGGGCTGAAATTCGGAGGGGGCCCACTACTGGGGGTGGCCCACCTCGTGAGCAGGTTGGATAACAAATAAACATTTTGGTGGGGCCCACACGTAGGGCCGTGGGCCCCTACGTACGTCTGCCAGTCCCACTGGCTGCACGCAGGCGCGTGCAGCCCTGCTGCCGCTGACAATGGAAAGGCAGAGGCTCTGCCTCTTGGATTTCTGTTTTGGGAAAAAAACAGTTTTCCCGGGGTTTTTCATGCGTGGGACCCGCTAAAATGAAATCCGCTCCGGCCATTGCATTCTGTGGCCCGTAACAATCGAAATGAGTCCGAAATTCAAATTTTTATATGCTTAGGAAGTGAAATAAAATACGAAAATGATGTTTGAATGGTGAGGGTGCGATCTTTGACGCTATGGCCCACCAGGTGATTGGATCGGCTCCAAAACTTGGCCCAACGCATGAAATTTGGTGGAGAATGGGATGGACGGCGTGAATTGATTACATACATCACGGTGGGGCCTAAGCAAGGGGACCACTCCAAAAAAATGCCCTTTTCTTCTTCTTTATTTTTTTGTACAGGGACGTCCAGCGTCCCAGACGCTGGACGGTGGGTCTCTTTAAAAATGTACATCGTGGTGGGCCTTTTTGAAGTGGGCCACCACTTACGGATGAAGGGGAGTACAACATGCAAGGTGGGCCCCACTTGAAGGACTCTTGGACAAATAAATACCTCAAGGTGAGGTCCATTCAAGTGGGCCACACAACCCCTTTGCATAAAAAATAAAATAAAATAAAATAAAATAAAATAAAATAAAAGAAAAGAAATAAAAGAGAGAGAGAGACATGGAGAGTGGGACACGCCTTGTGATGGAGGGACCCTGACATTATGGGCCCTCCCTTACAATGAATCATACATCAAGTGGGCTTTAAAGCATGAGGGACCACCGAAATCCAAACTCAATGGTGGCGATCCCTTCCCCACCAACATTGACGGTCTAGATGACCTTTGAAAAGAAAATAAACATCATGATGGGGTCCATGGAGAATGGCCCCATCATGGAATGATCATGATGATCCAAGTGGTCCATCGACCACCTTTTAGGGTCCCAAGTGAGATCCACACTATGGATTGGTGGGCCTCACTTGGTCCACCATAAAAACAAGAAAGACTACCTTATAGAGGCACCCACTGTCCGATCTTCTTGCTCCTAGAGGTTCCTTGGCACCTTAGCTTCAACTTCAATGGAGGAGATGGAGAATGAAAGTTTGAGATGGGAGATGATGGGGTAGGAAGGTGGGCCACTTAGAGGTTAGGGATTCTTGAAAAATTCCTTACGTATGGGCTCTTTGTTGCTTGGGATTGAGATGAGAAAATGAGAAAGAGAGAGAGTGATGTAGAGAGAGATGGATGGATGACTGAATGATGGTTGTGTAAGAAAGTATTGACTTTTGAGGCTTTTGTGTAAGAGAGGTATGAGTGGTGAAGACTTTTGTGGCTTTTTGTGTAAGAGAGGTATGGGTTTGGGAGACTTTTGTGGTTGCTTGGGAAAAGGGAATAAAGTGATGTGTACTTGACATATGATGGATTGATGGGTTGATTGATTGATGGAATTGATGTGATTGATGTGACACATCGTAGAGATTTCCTTGAGTTTCGCAATGCGCGGCGTTTTCTCGCACCAAACGTTGGCCCACATCTCTTGACCAGGGTATCGCCTCGGCGCACAAGTCGCGGTATCGGAACCGCAATGACGACACGATCGCTATGGTATTGGTCTCGGGTTGTCGGCACATGAATCAGGGTCGCGTGTCGATATCGGTTAAGGGTCGAAGGTTGCCGGAATTCGACCGATAAGACCGCGGAAGTCTACGGAAAGGTACGGACCAAGATACGGGTCTTACAAAATTTCTTGGGGCCCATGGAAGTTTTGGATCAAGCTTATATTTGTTTTTTATTTTTTCTTCATCCATGTCTGTATGATCTTATGAATAAATTGGATGGCAAATAATGATCATTGTGGGGCCTAACATGATTTCAATGGTTGAAATCATTATTCCCACTGTTTCTTGTGATACGATTAACTTGAGACTTAGATTTGGTTCAATTTTAGGCTCAACCCCTTAAATGATACGGGAAAATGGATGGATGGGGTGGATTTCTCAAAAAACCCCACAATAGGCCCCACCTAAGATTCTAGTGCACTACTTCATGCTAAAGGCTTTTGCAGGAAATGCTCTGAGTCATATTTTAATAACCAGTTTCATCGAATTTATTTGTCCACTTATTTTCTAAAATCTTACCGTTGGGTTGGAATTTTCAACATCCGACCGCTTGTGTGTTATCACTTGCCAGCTCTCAACCATATGGAAAGTAACATACAGTCGAGCATATAGTACCTTTTTCCATTTACTTTTTTTTAAATGTGGGTATTTGCAAACACTAAATTTATTATTTAGATAGTTATTTGACCCCAATTACGAAATAGGTTGAATTTAGATCTTCAAAGATTCAACATAACTTAACCCATGGCATTATCCAAAACTTAATTATATCCAAATCTCAAGTGTACTACATGCACACGATGAGAAACAACGAGATAATAATGTCGCCTGTTGAAACTTTCCTAAGGGTTTATTTGGATCGCCCAAACAGGACGTATTGCATTGTTTTAAGTTGAATAAATATGATATACTGTGTTTGAAATAGATTTGAAATCCGCGGCAGTACGTGGCATACGAATACATCACCGAATCAGAAGCGCATGGACACGCAATTTGATAGTACATTAGAAGGACATCGGACAGTGCAACGAGTCATTGTACTGCACCATCTCTCATAGCAGAGAAATCTCCATCACCACTGCATACTCCACACGTCCATCTCATCTTTCTTCGCCAACTTTTTTCTTATCAGTCTCAATCCTCTTGTAAAAGGTATAAATGGGTTTACGGCCACATCCAGATGTTTATTTGTCTTCTAACCTCTTTGTAATGTCATATAGACGTTGACAATTGGAAATACAAATATCAGCCTTATTCAAAACCCACGTGGCTCCGGTAAGTTTTCAACGGTAGGTGCTCAACTCACACCGTTTCTTATGGTATGGTTCTCTTGAGCTTTGTATATGCTCTGATTACGAGAACATGCCATAAAATGATAAGTAAAAACAGATGGACGGCGTGGATAAGACACATACATCAGGTGAGGCCCACAGAATTTACTTATTACGCAATCGACATCCATCCGAGTACCTTCGCGTCCCATCTTCTGATGCGTTGACTGGACAGCGTTCCATCTCGTGGTCTCTGAAATCATCGCCAAGAAGCGCAGTTACTTGAGGCTACTATGTCAGATCTTAGTGGGACCCACCTTTTTCCCGAACGTTACATCTGATCGGTCCATCGGGTGAGGAACTAAATGTTAAATGTGAAGACCAATAATTAGGTCCATACAATACGAATATGAGCTACACCATGGGGAACAGGTAAAAATCAGGCCTAAAACCTGTAAATTCAAATAGTGTGGGTTACTGGAGTATTGGAACAGTATTATTTTTTGGGATTTCACTTAATCATATCAAGTATCACCTGATGAACGTTTTGGATGACATATAAGCTAGATGATGGGCCATAAATATTAATTTGGAAGTTTCGATGGCGTGTACACCCATTCTTATTGCTGCTCTCTTTACTGTGGTCCACTTTAGTTTTGGATCAGGCTGATATTTAACAAAAGGGCCTATCATTGAATGGTCAATCTTATGGACGGATAGGATTTTATATAAGAAATATGTTGGAGTTGCACAGAGCTTAGATAATGGTGTTTGTATTGGGAGTGGATTAGCTGTTACCTGGTAACACCTTAGTGGGTGTTATCCTAATCGTGTGGGGCCCACATTGGTATATTTTGTGTATATCTACTCTGTCCATCTACTCTTACATTTCATTTTATGACAAGATCCGAAACCTTAATAAGATTCAAATCTCAGTGGACTACACCACTAAAATCAATGATTAATAATCACTAAAAACTTTCTGTGGGCTCCAAAGTTTTGGAAGAAGCTGATATTTATATTTCCTTTTCATAAAGGTTATCTTCTTGGAATTATCATAAGGCTGGAAGGAAAATAAACGTTATGAAAACCTTGTGATGGGCCTTCGAAAATTTTAATGGTGAGGCAGTCAATCACCACTGTTTCCTGTGGTGTGGTCCATTTAAGATTTAGATTTACTTAATTTTTCATACCATTTTCTAAAATGATCTATAAAAACAGATGGACGACATTGATATACAACACATCATCAAGTAGGCCCTACGGTAAGGGTAACACTAACACCTAATTAGGGTTGTCAATGGGCCGGGCAAGACCAACGGGTTCCCAGCTTGGCCCGCATCAAGCTGGACTTAGACCGGAGTATTAGGCTTAAAGCTGTAGCCTGTTTTTTATGTGAGCTGAGATGGCTTTCAAGATAGGGAAAAAAAGAATCGGAGAAAAGAAAATTGCTAAAGATGGGTTTCAAGCGGGCTCAAGCCAGGCCCTTTATGTGGGCCTACCATGATATATTGTCATATCCACCATCTATCCATCTTGTGATATCATTACAAGGCATGGGCTGAAAAAATAGGACAGATCAAAAGCTCTAGTGGACTATACCATAGAGAAGTTTGGATTTGCCACATTTTTGGGTCCATGCCTTAAATTATCTAGCAAAATGAATATAGAGTAAGGACATAACATATACATCATGGTAAGGGGTGGTTTGGCACTGTGGATCCAAGGGAATTTCAAATCTCCTGGTTGTTTGGCACCGTAAAGTAAATGGGTTTCAAATCTCCTAAAAGAGGGGATTTTTAAATTCACCATAAAAGCTTGGATTACATCTAAAATACTTTTAAGAGTTACCTGTGTAACATGCGTGTCACTAGTTATTAATCTACTGGACACATGGCCCACTAATGATACCTCAAAATAATTTGATTATCAATCGCATCACTATAATTACTTTAATACGATGATTGGAGCTGTCCAAACATTGTTCATGTAAATCAATGGTAAAAAATTGTTGGTTACATGATCTTGTGCTTGTGGCCCCATCCAAGATTTGAAAATTCATTATTTTCGAGTAAAATATATATTTCAACAGGTTTATTACAACCATTGTGTCAAACATTACATACGTTTATTAAACAGAGATATTAAAGTTGATTTAGTAATTAAATTCAAACACTTGGAAATATACTATTTATGGCTAGTTTTGGATTAAAGTTGATTATGAATCATGTACATCGAGTCCAACCGAGTCGACTTTGCCTTAGCTCGAGCCAGTTCAAGCCAAGTTTTCCATTGCACCATTTCCACAAACACCTGAACTACACCTTCAAAATTCCATTTTTTGTGAAACGGAAGTAATAATTTTACGGATATTTTATCAAATACCTTCTAAGCAATAAAAAAATCAAGAAAAAAAAAAAGGGTATTTGTTTCATGTACATACCTTCCTTGCACTAGCCACACTTCGTTGAGTCATTTCATCAAACACTTGGCGAGCAACATCAATAACAAAGTCATCGATTCACCGAACTGGTTTGATTCGAGCTAGATTCGATCCGAGTCGAGTTGAGCTGGGACTCGCCTGAATTCAGCTTGAACTCATTTTTGAGCTCAAAAATTCAACTTGAACTCAACTTCGAATTGAGTCAAATTGAGCTTTTTCGAGTCAAGTCAAGTGAGCTAACCGTGCTAGCTCGGTTCGTGTACACCCTTATGAATTAATGGTGCCAAACACAATAGGAGAATTTCAAATCAAGGGTTTCGAATCCAAGGGGTGCTAAATCCACGCTCCCAAATAGGGCCTGACTAGTTGTATTGGAAAGGATTAGGTGGGGTGGGATTAGAAAACATAATTATTACGCATGGTAGGGATTGTTCCCTATTATCATGGGATAAGCTTAATTACTTGCTTTGTTTGTAATACAGTAATACATTGAAAAGGATATATCTACCATCATTTGAAACCATTGAGAATAACACACATGCGTTATGTCTAAACCATTCATTTGTTTTATAACCTCATTTATGGCATGGGCCTAAAAATGAGGCAGATCCAAAACTTATGTGGTTGCAAAGAAGTTTTCAACGGTAAGCATTCAATTCCCATTGCTTTCTATGGTGGGGTCCACTTGAGCTTCAAATCTACCTGATTTTTTTAGCCTATGGTCTAAAATGACTTGAAAAATGGGTAGACGGTGTGGATAGAGCCACACATCATTGTGGGACCTACACAACTTGCTAACATTGAGTGAAATTAGCATGGAACCCAATGCGACTCCATCTAATCTACTTCAAAGCTTTTCCACTCTTCCCAAACATGGAGTGAAACTGGCACATGACTATATGCAATTCTATCCCACCTAAGCCTATCTAATCCAACCGGCCAATCAGGCCCTAATAAGGAACATAGAGCTTTGCAATGTCAACTATGGGGCACACCATGCACTCTCCTTCCCGGATGCTGGAGAGGATTAGCTGCACCGATGTGGCTGATGCGTTGATGTCACCAAGTTATGTGAGTCCCATCATGAGGTTTGAGTTATATTCAAATCATACATCCACTTGGTGAGCTTGTTATAAGGCTAGAACTGAAAAATAAAACAGATTCAAAAATTAAGTGGACCACACTATAAAAAGTAGCAGGGAATTGAATGTGTATCATTGAAATCCTTCTTGAGTTATATAAATTTTGGATTAATATAATATTTGTTTTTTCTATTCATTTGAGTCCACGTGACCTTATGAACAGATTAGTTGGAAAGTAAGCGTTAATGTATTAACGGTGAGAATCATTATTCCCAATGTTATTTGTGTTGTGGTTCACTTGAGCCTTAGGAGTTACTCATTTATATATATATATATATATATATATATATATATATATATATATAAAGATTTAAAAAGATCCGGCAAAAATGGATAAACGGTGTAGATATGGTAAATACATCATCGTGGAGCCCGTCTAACTTTGATCTCATTTGAACGGTTCGTACAACCCGGGGCTTTATTATGCGGTGGATGGAAATTTATTTGAACTATACTTAGATCAGACGATTCTGTCCATTGAATATGTGGCTTCGTATTCAACGGCTGACGGCCACGATGACAAAGGTTGATCAAAGTAATGGCTCGGATTCTCTCATAGGTCCTTTTTCTGTAAATAGCAATACATACATGATAGACCTCTATCATTTCATTTGGATGAAAGGCTATGGTTGATACATGAGAGAAGGCTATGCTTACACGTGCCGCATGTACCATGAGGGAATGCTATGCTTACACGTGCTTATTTATACTCGTGCACCAGGTTTCAGGCTCAAGAAAGACCAAGACGTGAAGGAAGCGGATTGGCTGGGTACCACACACCAGCTATATAGCTGGTGTAGGTACGTGTCGTGCGAGCTCCGAGTTGTACGAACGGTTTAAAGGAAATCAAAGTTACATGGCCCCACAATGATGTATTTATTATATCCACACCGTTCATGCATTTTTTAAGATCATTTTAGAGCATATCCAAAAAATAAATCATATCTAAAGTTCAAACGGACCCCACCACAAAAACCAGCTGAGATAATGATTTTTACCGTTAAAAAATTCGTAGGGCCCATCATAACGTTTATTTTCCATCTAATCTGTTCATAAGGTCACAGACATCTGGATGAAGAGGCAAAAAAAAATTTCATATTAATCCAAAACTTCTATGACTCCAAAAGAGTTTCAATGGTAGACGTTCAATCTCCCACTACCTTTTGCAGTGTGGTCAACTTGATTGTTAGATATGTCTTATTTTTCTCCTAGTGCTCTATTACGAGCTCGCAAAATGGATGGACGGTTTGGATATAACACATACCTCATGCTGGGACCCACAGAATTTGGGGACGTCAATACACCTATATGGTGCACCAGCCAATCCGCTTCCAACGATTGACCGGTGACCGAATCACGTGGCAGGATTTGGTGACATCACATGCCACCGTCCCTTTGAATTCGGTCAACACCTAAATAGCTTTAAATTCGTTGGGTAGGCCCACCTACAAACCTATAGCCCAGAATAAAATCTCATTGCATCAGGCCCATCAGGATATCTTCATTAGGTTCTCTGAATTACTCGGCTGCATCCTTGCCTTGGCGACCAACTGCATAATGATTTGATTCCACATATGCCACTGTTAGAAATAAAATTCATGCAAAACACATTTGAAAGATATTTAAATGAGAATGACCGAGTGAATTGATAAAATTCATGCAAAACACATTTGAAAGATGTTTAAATGGGCATGACCGAGTGAATCGATATCTGAAATTAGGTCATTCCAGTATCAGCATAGATTCACTCGGGACGCCACGGAACACTAACATTAGTGTAAAAGCCCACCTTTATATATGTATTGTATGGTGACATGTTTAATTAATTTGTTTTTCCAAATTATTTTTAGACGTCCAAGAATGATGCATTATGAAATCTCAAGTAAATCATATCATAAGAATTAGTAGTGATTGAATGCCCACCATTGAAAACTTCTTATAGGCCAAGTAGGCTTTGCATGAAGCTAACATTTGCGTCTCTTTCATTCAAGTTTGTATGACCTTATTAACAAATGGGATATCTAGTAAATATTATGATAGGCCTTAAGAAAATTTTAAAGGTGGGCATTTAATCAGCACACTTCTTGTGATGTGGTCCACTTGAAATTTGAGACTACTTCATCTTGGGACCACCTTAAAAAAAATGAGCATAGTTGCACAATGTGTATATCAAGGTGGGACCCATGGTCATAGCCTCACTATGGTGGGAGGATGGGAGCTGATTAGGTGTTACATGGGTAACACCTTAGTGGGTGCTACCCTTACAGTGGGGCCCACCCACAGTAAGGGTAGTATGATGTGTTGTATATCTATGGTGATCATCTATTTTTCCAGCTCATTTTGGGATGTGATCTAAAAAATTAAACAGATCTAAATACAAGGTGGATTGTAGCACAGGAAAACAGTGGTGTTAAATGTCCACCATTAGAACTTCTCGAGGCCCACAGTAAGTAGATATGTAATTAGGGGTGTACACGAACCAAGCTAGCACAGTTAGCTCACTCGACTTGACTTGAAAAAGCTCGATTCAACTCAATTCGAAGTTGAATTCAAGCCGAGTCAAGTTAATTTTTTGAGCTCGAAAATTAGTTCAAGCAGGCCCCAGCTCAATTCGACTCGGATCAAATCTAGCTTGAATCGAACTAGTTTGGTGACTCAATTACTTTGCCATTGATGTTGCTCACCAACCGTTTGATAAAATGAATCAACAAAATGTGGCTAGTGGCAAGGAAGGTTTGGCCGGTGGCAAGCATAGTATGTACAATGAACAAATACATTTTTTCTTTTTCTTTTTTGGTTTTTATGTTGGTTAAAAGGTGTTTGATAAAACACCTGTAAAACCATTGCCTCTGTTTGTAAAATAATGGATTTTTGAAGTTGCAGTTCATGTGTTTGTGGAAATGCCTCAATGGTAAACTCGGCTCGATCTTGGCTCGAACTCGGCTTGAGCTACTGACCGAACCGAGCTGAGTTGGCCAGTCAGGCTCAAGGATCGAGCCGAGCCGAGTTCGAGTTGAAGTCAGCCAGTGTTCGAACCGAGGCCAGCTCGACTCAATTTAACTCGATGTACACCCATATATGTAATGTTTATTTGCCATTTAATATGTTGATAAGGTTAGATAAACATGAAAAAAAAGAAAAACAAAAATTAGTTTGATACAAAACTTTCATAGTCTTTAATTATTTTTTTTTTGTCATTCACCACTTTTTCCACTTTTCTCATCGCTGGTGATTTGGTTGTGCTTAAGTTTTTAGATAGAGTCTCAAAATGAGTGGAATAGTGTGAATATATAAAAATTCATCAAAGGTGGGACCCACACAATAAGAGTGCAAGCGGATTGGCTGGTGTACCACACACCATCTATTTAGCTGCAGTAGGTACGTGTCGTGCGAAGACGAGCATTGATGCTCATTGAGCTTCGAGTTGTACGAACCGTTCAAAGGAGATCAAAGTTACGTGGGCCCCACAGTGATGTATTTATTATATCTACACCATTCATCTACTTTTATAGATCATTTTAAAGCATTATCCACAAAATGAATCATATCAAAAGATCATTTGGACCACACCACAAATAACAGCAGAGACAATGATTTTCATCGTTAAACAATTCGTAGGGCTCACCATAACGTTTATTTTCCATCCAATCTGTTCATAAGGTCACAAAGACCTAAATGAAGAGTAAAAACAAATTTCGTATTGATCCAAAACTTTTGTGGACCCAAAAAGGGTTTCAATGGTAGACATTCAATCCCCCACTGCTTTTTGCAATGTGGTCCACTTGATAGTTATATCTGTCTTATTTTATGTCTCAATCCTTAACACGAGCTCGCCAAATGAATGGACGGTTTGGATATAACACATACCTCATGATTAGACCCATAGAACTTGCTGATGTCAATGCACTAGCTATATAACTAGTGTCGGGTACACTAGCCAATCCGCTTCCGTAAGAGTAACACCTAATCCGCTCCCCACTATAATTGGAGTCTCCCTCTTTTGAGATCCACTAAGGCACCTCACAATGGGGCAGACCGTGATATGTGTCATATATCTGTGTTGTCCATTTGTTTTTTCTAATTATTTTAGACCAGAGCTTAAAAATGTATCATATCCAAATCTTACATAGACCACACTATAAGAAGCAATGTTTCTTAAATTCTTATTGTTACTGCTCAAATTTGATTGATCCCATAACACCTCATGTGAGCCACTGGGTACCTGTACTTTAATAGATAACGGAATGACATCCGGGGCATCGGTTGTGGCCGAGGACCCACAACCGGTGCCCCTTTGATTCAGGTAAATAAACCTAGAATATGTGTGGTTAGAGTTGGGATTGTTGTGTGTACCTTTCCTCTTATGAGGGGTAGTGTATTTATAGCTTTGTTAGGTAGCTTGCGTATTTGAGTAGATTTACAAAATACGCTGGAATGGCCCGTACTGGAGTTGGAATCTATTCTCGACTATATTTTTGATTATGCCTTGATTGCCGTGATCTTCAGCTAGAATCTCGTCAGGTAATCCCACCCGTATACAGCGCGGGATTCTCTTCGGATATTTCCATCCCCAGTTTGAGGTCAGTATCCAAGGTCGAGGTCGGTGTCCATAATCAAGGTGATTGAAGTCGGCATTCAAGGTCGAGGTCTGTTGATGAACCTTTATCTCATAGCGGGGTTTACTGATTCAGCTCTGTCATTAAGTTTCCTTACTTAACTCAACTTTCCTAATAATAAGCACTTCGGTAGTTTAGGAAGTTTTCTCTAATGGTTCTTTACCACGTATCTCATACATTAGGTCAGTTTGATTTTCTCTATAATAGTTGCCTCCATACTTTCGAGTTCTATGTTCATGAGCTCGAAAAGTAAGAAAATTTGAATTGATGTATGAGTGGGAGAATTTGAACTTTTAACTGTGGGTGGTCAACTCAATCCACTCGTGTTCCTTAATTTTATCGCCTAGTGATAAAGGCGGGAAATGAAAGGAACGGTGCATGTTGCGATGATCAAGGAGAATATTATGACAGTATCTCTATACGAAGAGCCGAGCACAGAGTGGCGAGCGCCGCTTCACCTTCTGGGTGACTCACAAGCAGACACATGTCCATGCTCCATTAATGTGGGCTCTAAGTGAACCCTGTATCGTCATGTAGAGGAGATCGTGCTTTAATGCATCCTTTCATGCCATTGTGAGTAGTGTTGGTATTAAAGGCTCTACCTTTAGGATACTTATAAATATGGGTTTTCTTATCATTTCTCACTCACCAGTTTTAGAGGAGTTTGATTTATGCCAACCTGTCCCTTACTTCTTCTATCTAGGTTCTTTCCCGTTCATCGTGTGGGTTGTCCAGACACTTAGCTTTTTTTCGGTACGTGTTCTTATACGCTACTCCTTTTTCTGCTTAAGTTTTTCCTCTGTTACCATGTCTTCCGAAGGTTATAGGGGCGTCTTTATAACGGGAGCTTTTCATGGTGAATCAATCCATGATAGTACGAATTCTAGATTGGCAGCGTCTTCGAGTGGGCCATCACCGGGGATGACAGCTCATGATGAGGAGGCCACTCAGCCCCAGGCAGAGGAAGCTTGTTCATCTTCCCATGGACTGAACACATCGGCCGATTTCTTTGGTTCTCAGTTGCAGTCAGAGGATCCTCATACCCTCCAATTGGAGTTCAGGATCCCTAGTTCAATGGGGTTGCGGCTACCTCAAGTCAGGGAACTTCCAGGCAGTCCTCCCACGGGGGAGGTAGCCCTTTACCCTATGTTCTTTTCTTGTGGCTGGCGACTGCATCTCCATCCAGTGATGAGAGAGGTACTGCTCGACTTGAGGCTTGTCCCAAGACAACTTAATCCTAACATGTGGCGAGCCATCTTTGGGGTGTTATATCTTGTGGCACAAGCTCAGCCACTCCGAGCCTACAGCAGACGAGATCCTGTACTTGTACTAGGCCAAGAGCAGCTCGGGCTCTTACGGATGGTATTATTTTTCTTCATGGATGGGTAAGGGCCATGCCATTATCACGAGTAACCCCTCTTCCAATAAAGGATGGAAGAACATGTGGTTCTTCACTATAGGAGAGTGGGAGGCCTTTACAATAGAGATGGGTGGATTGTGGGCTCGAGTTTATACCAAATTTCCACCCCGGGTTGGGTCTTGAGTTGTAGCTTTTTGTTGTTGTAGTTCGTTTTCGGTTTCTCCCTTTGTAAATTTTTATTGACTTGGTCTCTTCTTTTACAAATCTTTCTTACTGTGTTCCACATTCACTAGGTTAGGATCACCCAAGAGTGTCCCACCGCCCAACAGGATTGGAGGAGGATGATCACCCCAACCCTCTTAGAGTAGGTCAGCTTGTCGGTGGTTGGGTCGACAGGTACGTTTGATTTCAGTATAGTTTTGATGTTTGTATGTGCATTCCGTATCTTCTGTTTTTGTGTGTGTATATATATGTATGTAGAAATGGCAGATCGTCCCCAACTAAAGAGGTTGAGGCTCCCTTCCATAGTGGAGTTGAAGCGGCCGAGGACTCTCGCAAAGAAGATTGCAACTTTTGTGTCTGCTTGGGGAGCACTTAGGGTCAAGGCTGTGGAGATCGTTGCAAAGAGCTCGACGATGGTGCCTGCTCCCGAGGTTATTCCCTCGGCTGAGCAGGAGGAGGTAGCCGCTATCTCCCGCTTATGCTGAGGATGGGTGGGCAGAGGCCACTATAGCTGACTACTCGGAGGTTGGAGTAGGAAGTGCCTCAGAGCGCCAGGCCCCTGAGGGGGCTGGGGATACAACAGTCGAGACATCATGGGCAGTAGTCTTTGCATTTCTCATGTGACACATGGTCATGCTGACTCATTAGAACCACAGTCATGTGCCTGAGGAGAAGATCAATGCGATGTTCTCCCCTCACCCCGAACCTCTGCTAGATGGGGTGGTGTTGATGTTGATCAATGTAATAACATCGGTACCCTTTTGTGTACTTTTATTCTTTGTCGTTTGTGTTTGTTGACCTTCGTTTGTTTATTATTTTTAGAGCACCATCGGGATTCTTGTCACCCGCCACTGTTTGACCGACCTAAAGGGCCGCATGAAAGAAGCAACTTGGAGGCTTAAGTCTATCGAGGTCGAGCTTCAGGCCAAGGCTGCAGAGCTAGGCCAAGGCTGCAGAGCTAGAAGCAACTGTGGAGGCCCAGGCGGTGGCCCATGATGAGGTCAAGGCACTCCGGGAAGCCTTAGGTCTCCGAGGAGGACAAGGCCACCAACGCTGCTTTCTTAGACATGGAGCAGTAAAAGAAGGACGAGTTGGTGGCCCATGTGTGTAACGTCCCAAATTTTCGTAGTTCGTGTACATACTTGTGCCCGAGAATTCAGGTGTTAATAATGTAATAATTGGATGCTTTAAAATTGCACATTATTTTTTTTTTCCATTTAGTTCAGTTACATTTATGAAGGTAACCATTCACGAGAATAAAATCGACTCTACTTCTTATTCCTTCAAAGTATAAAATCAACTAACTATCTAGTGCCCTCTTAAGTGAGAGCTTATTACATTATTCAAAATTTTATAGTGAAAAATAAATAAAGCTAAACATAATGTTATCTTTCTTCTTTATTCGGAATAATATTCTATAAAGCGATTATCATCTGTATCTTCAATCTACACTCTACCTGCATCGTTTATATGCTTAGAGAGGGTCAATACCCTACTCATAGTGATAGTTATCCTTTAAAATTAATAATAATTCAAAATATTCATAAAAGTAATATAAGGGTTTCGATATATCCCGTACTTTACTATTACGAGTGGTATCTATATGCGCAATTGATTTACATGAATGCATGTCTAGCATAGTGTGTATGGTCCATCATATATAGTAATCATCATAGTGTGAAATATAATTTATAAAAATTTCAGATAGCCCGCATCCCATACTATAGAGATTCGTCGGCTTATCCAATGTTACTGTGAATTGACGTGAACAACTTGAGGTGGCACAACACACGATCAGAAGATTTACATGACACGAGTTGTTCATATAGCGACTATTTGCGACATCCAATCCCATAATTGATGTAACATCCATGACGGTTTACTTACATCAATTGTGCATCATTACCCAGACCCGTGGAATTACATGTCGACTAAGAGGGCCACTACCCAGAGTGTATTATACTATATGTGAGACCTCAAACACATCACTCGCATCAATAGAGAAATAAGTCAAACCATAAGAGTTTTAAAATTCTAAGACATATGCCCAAACAATAAAATAAGGGAGGTAGTACAAGGCTAACCTAATAAAGGAGAAATTAACATTAAGCTAACTTAACAAAAATAAGAGGAAATGAGCAAAAGCCAACTCAATATAGGATGAAAATACGCGTTGCTCTAAAAATTGGTAAAGAGAAAGACTTGTATCCATCACTTACACACGAATTCATAAAAATCATGCATAATCAAAATCATACCTTAATCATAATTCTTAGAAGGTTAAATAATTAATAATGGTCCATCAATTAATTGTATGAAAATCACAATAAAATGAAAATATGTAAAAATAAGACAAATCATGTATAAATCAACTCAAATTAGTGTAAGCTTAAAGGAATCCCTCACCTTAGCCTTAGATGTAAACACTAGGTGAATTTCAATGTAGGGAGGCTTCTACATGAACCACGATGTCGCTTGAGGAAGAGGGAGACAATACCCATGTGGGGAAGGAAGAAAAGGGACGGGGGTCTATGCTTGGACGTCTATCTCTCTCTTTCTCTCTTCCTTGGACGTGAGAAGGTGGTGGTCATGGGATTTTGAGTGGAGAAGGGATGCACGCCCTTTGTAAAAAGATTTCTTAAATTGGTTTCTCATTCCACTCGAATTGGGTTTCGCCAATTTGTCTCTTTTAGCGATATTTCTTTAAATCTAATTTATTCACGTTGACGGGGTCATCGAATAGGGCCATAATACATAATTTTCTTGGTGATTCGAAATTTAGATTGACTTATGTTAAAAATTCTCATAACAGGTATCAAATGGACTTGATTTCAATTAATGGTCCATGCTTAATGATCGAAGCTCAATTTTAGAGAAAATACGTAGCCAAGATGGGCAAATAATTAGACAAAATTTGGTGGTTAATCAATGGTGGAAAAGGCCCAAATATGAAATTTCAACTGTTTCCCCAAAATGATGGAATTAGAATCAAGGTAATCATTATTCAATGGTGTAGGATAATAAATCGAGGTTTAGATTTTGTATGATCTTGTAGTCATTTGAGGTTAAAGTGTATTCCAAATTTGAGTTGCATTTGACGGTGTAAAGTAGGTTAATCAGAAGCTTCAGATTTAGAAAGAGTTGATAAGCCTAAAACGACTAATTTCGCGCTTAAGGACAAGCCTACCAGACTAGGATTCTTACATTTCACACTTGGTCCATATGATGGGCAATTCAAGTTGTTCATATGTAGGGAAATATCCTACTCCTACCACCTATGAACTTTTTTTTACTTAATGGACACTAAAATTAAGGCTTAAGGGGCTAATTTGTCAATTGGATCATTTATACTATGATTTAATGGCTGAAATTTGATATGTATGGTTAATTTATATTGGATAGACATGTGACAAAATTTCACATCAAACGGAGGTTAATGACATTTTTGTAATTATTGTTAATCCTAAAGTTTTGAAAAACATAATGGTTTTAAACGGTTATAGACACATTTCTAAGCAATTTTTACAAAAGAACTCATATCTAAATCATTACAAATAAAGAATTATTTACCCTATAAGTTAAAATTATAATTAATTAAGGGGAACGACATAATGGATGGTCAGATGACATGTTGAAGATAGGAAAACTATGGTTAATGCTTTGATCATGTATATAGGTAGATGTACGGTCAATTTCTTAAATGGATAAACAAATAGTGAATTTTTAGAGAGGTAGAATATGTATATCATTAGATTTAAGTGACTTGGTCACATATGTAAGTTCCTCATATAATAGTTTTGATGGTGGATCAAGCATATTCGTAGGTGATGAACAAGATGAACGGATCAACATCTCGATTCGATACGTGTACGAGCGGATGTAGAGATCAAGTAGTTAGTTTACCATGATTAGGTGGATCAAACTCAAAGTGGACGGTTGAATGTTTTTATCAAATGGTGAGTAGTTGACTGAACGACTAGTCATAATAAACAAGTGAGAATAATTTGATGTATGATGATCATATCTTAAAAATCAGGGGTCGAATAACTTGATCTGTGGATGGAGATGATTCCCAACGGTCATATTCAGATTATGATTGGCTAAATCGGTATCATACACATGTACGTACTAAGTTAAATTTCATGGTAACACTCGATAACTTTCAATACTCGGGTATTAAATATTCGGGACATTATAACATGGTTAAGGTGGAGTCTCACCTTGCCGAGGTGGGGGGTCGAGCGGTCGACATAGAGGCTAGGCTGACAGAGGTTAGGGCCTCGATTCCTGGGAGGGAAACAATTGTCGTGGAGGCGTTTAAGGCTTCTGAGGAGCACACGGTCGAGATGGAGAAAATTTTTAATGTTGGCTTCCAGTGATGCTGAGAAGATGTCTAACAAAGGTATTCTGACCTGGAATTAGGTTGCCTTAATGAAGACGCTCTCGAAGGCCCTAATGTTGTTGCCCCCGAGGTTGAGGAGGCTCCCTAGGGATAGGCCTCCCCTTTATTTTCTCCTTTTCTTTTGTAAATTCTCATTCATTAATGAAATGAATTTTTCAATTAGCTTTGTGTCTTTATGTGAGAGTTAGTAGATACAATAATCGAGCATGTGAATTTCTAGTCACGAAGTTAGTAAACAAGATAGTTGAAAAGAACCTTATTCCTTCATAAAAAGAAAAGTTTATTACACGTGTAGCAATCTGCCGACAGTCAGTAGCTTTGTCGCGAGGCGGACAGTCAAAATGTTGTAGATTTTCCTAGGATATGCCCTTATAGATAGTAGATTTTCAGGTGCTCATCATTCCATAGATGGGCAAGAGCTTACCTTTCATGTCTTCTTGTTTATATGTCTCAGGGTGAACCGTACTGACTACCTTGTATATGGTTTTTCCCAATTTGGTCCCAGGGCTCTCGAGTCAGGTTCCTTAGTGTTTTAAAAGATTTCTCGAAGGACAAGTGCCCTGCTCTAAATTCGAGCACTCTGACCCTCGCGTTTTAGTATCGAGCAGCCTTGTCTTGATAAGCAGCAACCCTTAGTTGTCCATTTTCTCTTGATTCTTCAACCAGATCGAGACTCAAATCTACCTGCTCGTCGTTTTTACCCATATCGAACATCTCGGTGCATGCCGAAGGTATCCCGATCTCAACTGGGACGATTGCTTATGTGTTAAAGGTTAGAGAGAACAGGGTTTCTCTAGTCGTTATACAGGGTCGTGGTTCAATATGCCCATAAGACATGTGGTAGCTCGTCGGCCTAAGCTCCTTTGAACTTTTGAAGTTTAGTTTTCATGTAGTTTTTTATGATTTTGTTGATAGCTTCCACCTGCCCATTAGTATGTGGGTGGCAGGGTGAAGTGAATGCATCGTGGATGTTGAGCTTTTCACAGTCCTTGGAAATGAGCATTGTCGAACTGCCTGTCGTTGTCCATAACAATCGTGTGGGGGATACCATACCTTCAAATAAAGTCGGTAGTCTTTTGCTCGGTAATCTTATCCAAGGCTCGGCCTTGGCCCACTTGGTAAAGTAGTTGACAACAACAATGGTGAATTTAGTCTATCCATTGCTCATTGGCAGAAGTCCCATGATGTTGACCCTCCACTGTGCTAAGGGCTAGAGACTGTTCATTGGGGTCAGCTACTCGAGAGGTTATCATGGTATTGTTATAAAGCATTGGCACTTGTCGCACCTCCTTGTATATTTCTTTGAGCACCTCCTTTGTATATTGCTTTGTGTCTTCATGAATGGTCGGCTAATAGTACCATTGTTAAATCACCTTATGGGCTAGGGCTCTTCTGCCTGAATGATTCCCGTAGACACCTTCATGATTTTTTTATAACATATTTAGCCTTGTCAAGTCGTAAGCATCTTAGGTATGATAGCGAAAAGTCCCTTTATATAAAACATCTTCCTAGATCATATATCGAGTTGATTTGTTTTTTATTTTGCGGGCTTCCAACTCATCCTTGAGCAACTTGCCCTTCCGTATGTAGCGTATGATTGGATCCATCCAGCTTGGAGATTGATTTATTATGGGAGTCTCCTACTAGTTAGACTGTCTGATATTGGGCTCGGACAAGAACTCGATTAGTACGATCCTGGTGAGGTCATCATCAACTGCTGCAGCTAACTGAGTTAGGGTGTCCGCCTTCAAATTTTCTGACCTAAGAACTGGGATGACTCTTTAAGCAAGTCTCGTGCCTTTTAGAGATAAGCGATCATTCTCTCCTCTGGCTTGGTATTCCGTGATGACTTGGTTGACTATAAGCTGAGAGTCATTGTGGATTTTCAATGCTCGGGCTCTCATTGCCTTGGCCGGCTTGAGCCCGGGGAGGAGTGTTTCATATTTTGAGTCATTGTTGGAGGCTGGGAATCAGAACCTTAGGGCATACTCTACATTGGTCTGATCAAGTGCGACGAGGATTGATCTTAACCCACTTTCCTGTGAGTTTGTTAACTCATCTACATGGATGGTCCATTCTTATAGGTCGACTTCCTGTTCATTTTATGTTTCTTGTAGGGGAACGGGGTATGTGAACTCAACAATAAAGTCGGCAACAAATTGGGCCTTTATTGCTGCTTTGGGTCGGTATATGAAGTCGAATTCACCGAGCTTGATTGCCTACTTCACCAATTTCCTTGACACCTTAGGTTTTTGTAGCACTTAGTAGAGCGGTCAATTGGTTTGGACCACAATGGTGTGAGCTTGGAAGTATGGTCGGAGGCATCAATATGATATAATTAGCGTTCACGCTAATTTTTCTATGTTAGGGTATCATGTCTTTGCTTGGATCATAGCTTTACTGATGTGGTAAACTAGGAGTTGTTTGTTCTCGACTTCGCATATTAAGGTCGAGCTGACAGCTGTGTCGATACGATCAGGTACATCAATAGTGGCTCTCCTATCTCAGGCTTAGAATGTAATGGGTAGATCCCAGATATTCCTTGAGTTGTTGGAATGCTTGTTTGCACTTGCTCGTCCTGGTCGGCTTTACGTCCCCTTTTAGTTACTTGAAGAATGGTAGGCATCTGTCCTTAGCTCTAAGTTTAGAGTTGTTATCTTGCCCATGAGACATTGGATCTCTTTTGTAGTTCTCAGGGAGCTCATCTCTATAAGGGCTCGGATCTTATCGAGGTTGGCCTCTATGCCTCTCTAATTGACTAGGAAGCCTGGGAACTTCCCCGAGTTGACGCCGAAGGCATACTTGTCTGGGTTTATCTTCATCCGATATTTCTTTAAGATTGAGAACATTTCCTTCAATTTGTGGTGTAGTTAGTTGCTTCAGTGCTCTTGACGAGCACATCATCAACATAGACTTCCATCGTGTTGTCGATTTTTTTAGCAAACATTTCCTTAACCAAGTGTTAGTAAGTGGATCTGCCATTCTTCAACCCAAAGGGCATTACTCGGTAACAATATAGTCATTTGTCATCAACGAAATTCATTTTTTGTTTATTGTATTTGTACATGGCGATTTGATTCTATCTTGAGTAGGCATCCATAAAGCTGAAGAGCTCCTGCCTGGCATGCTATCAACCAGCTAGTCGATCCTCAGGAGGTGAAAGTTGTCATTTTGACACGGCTTATGATGTCAATATAATATACACAAAATCGCCATTTTCTACTAGCCTTCTTCCCTAGCACAACATTTGCCAGCTAATCAGGGTAATAGATCTCCTCGATGAACTTGACATCAAGTAGTTTGTCAACTTCCACACAGATGATCGCATACCTTTTAGGGTCGAACGCTCATCACTTCTGCCTAGCTGGTTTGTGGTCAGAGTTCACATTTATTCGATGGACCATAACCTCCAAGTCTATGCCGGGCATGTCCTGGTGGGACCAAGCAAAGACATCGACGTGTTGTCTCAGCAGGTCGACTATCTCCACTTGGCTTCTTGGCTCGAGCAGCGATTCGACCTAAATAGTGTGGGACATATCAAACTCAGAGAGTTGTATTGGCATGAAGTCTTTCACCGGTGATCCTCTTTCAGCAGTCTCTTCCCGTGGGTCCAGGGAGGTTATGTGCATTACTCGTTGTTGGTGCGCTTTCGCTCGAAGAGCTATTGAGTAGCATTATTGGGCCTCTTGTTGATCACCCTTGACCTGGCCAGCCCATGCTTGGTCAGAAATTTCATGATGAGGTGGTAAGTGGATATAACGACCCTCATGGTGTTTAAGGACGGCCTGCTCAGAATCATATTGTAAATTGATAGGCAATCTACCACGACGAAATCAACCATGGTGGTGGTCTAGTTAGTACCTTTGTCGGTAGTTACAGGCAATAGGATGCTTCCTTCAGAGGTCACCTTCTCCCGTGGTAAGTCGAACAAGGGTGTTTGGATCAGTCACAGTCTGGATCTTTCGACCCCCGTTTTATCGAATGTGTTGGTGTGTTAGCGAACAGAATATTGGTCGAGCTGCCGGTGTCGACCAATATCCTATGTACCTTGTGGTTGGCCATGGTCATGGTGACTACCAAGGCGTCATCATGCGGGTGGTGGAGCCCTCAGGCATCCTCTTATATGAAGGTTAGGCTGCATAAGTTCATCCTAGGTTCCTTCATAGATCTGCTAGTGAGGTAGACATGATGGTTTCTCTCATCGGTGGTCATGCTTCAAACATGTGCTCGGCGTGCCCGGTTCGAGTCTCCACCACCGGCTGGTCCTCCAAATATGGTGCGTATTTCACCTGTCGCTTCATTATTATTTTGCTCGCTATGTCACTCTGATTGCTTGGCTGATCGGTCTTCCATTTCTTTGTCGATGAACTCCTAAAGATGTCCTTTTCGAATCAGGGATTAAATTTCTTCTTTCAGGTCAAAGCACTCTGCTATGTTATGGTTGTGATCTCGGTGGAAATGACATTACTTCCTTCTGTCTCTCTTATTAGCATCGGCTTTCATCTTGCTCAGCCATCTCGGGATTCTTTTGTCCTTTAATTCCACAAGTACTTACTTCGGTGTGGTGTTCAAGGGAGTGTACATGTGGAAGCGACTCTCTGGACATCGGCTGGGCCACTGGCCTCTGGTCTGGTCATCTTCATTTTTCCTCTTTGCAACGGGTGTCTCTCCCTCTTCTTTTCGCTTCCTATCTCTTCCCGAGCCATTCACGCATTGAGTAACCCTCCATGAGCTGAATAGTTTTTTAGTGTTTGAACATTTTTTAGCTTGGTTGAGCAGGTCGACGAGAGTACTCGGGGGATTCTTCCCGATCGAGAAAAGGAATTTTTCTTGTTTGAGGCCAATGACCATGGTGGTGAGAGCTATTTGGTGAGAGTAAACATCCACTTGAACTGCTTCAATGTTGAAGTGTATGATGTAGTCCCCTGAGAACTTGTCTTCTCTCTGCATTATTGCGAGGAGGTGAGTCGTAGGCTTCCTTCTGTCTTTTTTCCCCTGATGAATTGAGTAAGGCCTTGTTGAGCTGGCTGAACGAGCTGATAGACTTGGGAGTCAGGGAGAATACTCTGCACATTACAGGTCTTGAAGCACCATGAAGCTCCATCCACGCTCGGAAGGATTCTAGGTGCTTGGGTTGATCTCTTGATATTGTGTAGGGAGTTATTTGGGGCATTTGGAACCCAAATAGTAGTTGGGATTTTATGATGTTGTCCATGAATGGAGGCTCGGTTTATTTGAGCAGAGCATCGACAGAGGCAGGGGCCTTAGCCTGCATGCCTGTTGGATGTCCCCAAGCCGATCTCGGATTTCCTTTAGTTCTACCTCCTATGGGACTTCGTTCTTTGTTGTGACCTCAAAAGCTTTGCCTCGAACCGCCTTCTCTTTTCCAAGGTACGTCACAGGTCAAACTTGATGAGCTTGGTTGTTCCCATGGTTTGTGTGGGGACATACTTCGCGTCGGCCGGTCTTTCACAACATATGATTCGAGAGGTATAAGCCCAAATTCCACGCTTTGGTCGTTCAGGAGAGGGTGTTGCCTTCCTAATATTCTTATAATGTAGTTGATATTTGTAACACTCCATACTTTTCAATACTCGGGTGTTACCATGGAGTCTAAATTAGTTTACATGTGTGTGGGAACACACGTACCTTATATTACACATCATCATCTAGCGATTTACAATCTATCCATCTTAACCATTTGATTTGGACTATAGCAACCCACAATGAACCTTTAGGATTTGAGTTCAATCTGCCCTGGATCCCTAATGACCTCTCAACAAATGAATTTGGGTTAGGACAATCCAAATCATATCCGTAAGGCCTAAAATCAATCCACCTTTCATCAGGACCATAATGTCTAATTTAAGGGTCCGCCACTTGATCACCACATCTAGACCATCATATCACCAATTCAACGGTTGATTTTTCATCCAGGCATACCCTTAGGACCGTTGGAAGAAATATCCATCCTTAAATCAAGCAATCCATTCGTTAATTTTAAAGACAGACCATCACACCTTAGTGAATCAATGCTAAACCTCAAAAGACTTAATTATGAGAATCTGATTGCGACGAAATTTTACATAATGTTTTATTAGAATAATTGAACCATACATTGTCAGTTTCAGGACCCGAATCAACAAATCCACCGTTCATTGGGTCCAAGACTCAATGTGGGATGATGTGATACTTAATTACACGACTTAAAAACCAGATTGTGAAAGCAGTCATTAAAATCTATCTATATTAGGTTGGAGACATTAAAAAGCATCAGTGATCAAATTGGGAAATGATCCGACCATTAATTATCGATAATGTTGAGGGTCAAATATTACATATCAGGCCCCAGTTATTACTTTTTTTATGCACATGATAATGCTTAATGTTCTATTTTGATCATGTTTCTGTTGTAAGATGAATTCAAGAGCTTGGATTAAAAAGGATGCTAAAAGCATGGATTTAACGCTCAAGAATCACCAAAGCCAATGGACAGATCAACCGTTAATTTTGGGCTACTTGATCTATGTATATGCTTCAAATTTTAGACTCAACCCCTTAAATCAGGTAGGAAACCGGATGGATGGATTAGATTTTCTCAAAACAACAAGGTGGGCCCCACTTCATGTGGCTGGTGTACACAGCAGGAGTGCACCCATTGTGTACTGAACTAGCAGACGTGGTCAACCAACCGGTGACTCGCAAGGATTCGAAAATCCTTCCTCCCGCCTACGAAAATGCAAACAGGGAGTTACAGACAATTGCAGATGGGCCACCATCTCGGCCCAGACGACTGATCCGGACCGTCCATCAGGCATTAACAGGCTGTTTAATCTAGGCATAGGAGAGGAATTTATGAAAGAGCAGCAAGATCGGTTTTCAACCGTTCAAACGCAAGACAAAACAACAAAAAAAAAGATCTCGTGGGCCGCGTTAACAGACAACAAAAACCGTCCATCTTTGACAGAAATTTCGAGGTGAATCCAATGGATGGAGTGGATTTCCTTGCCAGCATCGATCATGGGCCCACCAACCATCACAATGCAGTAAAATTCGCAGAGGGCGTGCGAACGACAATTGCAGACGCCGCACAGGCCAGCACGGGCTGTTGGACGATCAGGTCCTAATCAGGGCCATGATCCGGACTGTCCAAACTCTTGTAAAGATGGTCCCGACTCTGTCTAAGAAGTTAGATTTGAAAATTTTAGACGATCAGCGAACCAAATTTGGATCGTGCGCAAGTCAGCTTCCGCGATTTCGCAACGCAAGAACAGAGCTTGCACAGGTCCGTTTCACAAGAGATTTAGTTGAAATACCTATAAATAAGGCATCGCCCAGTGCTAAAAGGGGGAGGAAGGACGTAAGAAAGAGGAGAGAGAAAGAGAGAGAGAGAGAGAGCGAGAAGCGGCCATCATCTTTAAGAGTTTTTTTTTTCTTTCTTCCCTTTCCTAGTTGTTTCTGTTATATTCTTTTAAGAGATTATAGTTCAATCATGTTTATGATTGGATAAACCTCTTAGCTAGGGCTAAGAGGTGAAGCTTGTAGCGTGATGAGATATTTTTTATTGCGTTAATTCATGTTCGAGTTGAACTATCTTTGATTCTAGTTTGATTATAAGAAATACTTTCAATTTTTAATGATTTGTTGTAACCTAAATTATAAAAAATCTATGATAGCTTTGAGTATGTTTTTTTCATGTATTGATATTGTGAAATTAGGAAATCTTGTTGTTCACTATCGTCTCATGGGCATAGTTTTATGATGGAATCACTTCCAGTTTTCAAACCTCTAATCCATTGAGAATTAGGTCAAAGGAAGTTCATATTTGGTTTTACTGGGATATCTTTCAATTGGATAAGATGGGACTTTAATTCCAGTGCATCATTGAATCAAGCATAGATCTCCCTGATCTCTACAAGTGGATCCTTAGAAACCCTAGTTTCCTACCTTTGTATTTCTTTGGTTTTCATTAAATCTCTCACAATTACTCTCTATACTTCCAGACTTTGGTTTTCATTTTCTTCGAGTTCTAGTTCTAGTTGCTTTTAGGGAACACACGAGATTAGTCCTTGTAGATTCGACCTCGGCATCACTAAGATTATTACTACATTGCAGCCCTACACTTAGGGTTGTGAACAAGTAATCATAAGTGAAACCCACAAAAGTTAAGAATCATGGTTCACTCGAGCTTTGAATTACCTCATCTTTGATTTAAGGTCGTGATGAAACCCTATAAAGCGAGTGGTCCATGTGGATTTCACACAACATCACTGTGGACCCCACTTTAGAGGTGAGTAAGTACACAGTGTGTGCACACCTGTTGTTCACCATGCAACAACCCCGATCAAAACGGGGTTAACCCGATATTTCTCGAAAGAGTCGAAAGGAGAATCTTCTCCTTCTTTTTTCCCACCTACAAAATTTCGAGCGAATGGTGTCTATTGGCTGAGTTGTAGCCACCACCCATGATCATTGCGATGATCAGAACCATCCATCATTTAGGCTAGGAAATTCCGATTGAAACCCAAAAACCTCTACACGTTTTCACACGTGTACGAGCGCACAGAATTTAAAGCATACAATGGTGTGTGTGGTTTGAATGGATGATCGCCTATTATGATGATCATGATCCACCATCATAAGTTATCAATAAGATCAGAGCCATCCATCGTGTGGTTTACTAGATTCTGACCAAAACCTGGACCTCTCTCCCCTTTCCATCTTAACCATCCCTCGGCGGGTCATACACACATTTTTCACTGCAATCAGGGATCGTGCATGGTTGAAATTTCAAAAATGGAAACTATTTCGGTTTCACGATGGTAGTCTGCATGCTCTCTCCCCTTTCCATCTTAACCATCCACCCTGATGCATCCCAACCCTCCATTTTAGGGTTCCCATGGCTAGAGCAAAGTGCGAAAGGATTATTCACTCATCGGCTCTATCTTAGACGTACATGGGCTTTTAGAAGCCACTCTAAATCAATCCAAGCCATCTAAGTCGGGATATAATATCACAGGTAATCCCAAAACCCTAATCAGTAATTGTTATAGCCATTCATCCCCATTTTTTGCAGCTGCAAGAGAGAACTCATTCGAGCTCTTCTTCATTCGAACCAACCACCCAAACCTCCTTCAACCTTCATAATGCTGGTTCTATAAGCTCCCTTGCATCCATTAGATCCCTCTAGAAGCTCCATTTAAAAAATATCTATCGAGGTGAGATCCGCCAGTGGAGCCACTTCATCTTCCCCAACAAACCACTTTCACAGCGTCAGGTCAGGTCAAGTGGAGTCTGTGCGAGTATTGAGTTTTTCGAACGTCTGGGGAGAGATAAAAGAGGAAGAAGGGAGAAGGAAAAGCAGTAGAAGAAGAAGACAATGGTGAATAAGAGAGGGAGGCCGTTGTCGTTGTGTCACACCGAGCCTGGACCAAGTTTGGTGCGAGTTTGGCTGAGTTGGGACTCGTCTTGTCAGGTAGAGAATGAAAAAGAGAGAAGAAATAAAAAGATAATAGAGAGTGAGCATGTGTTGTTTGTTGCGTTAGCTTGTAACACCCCGTGCTTTCAGTACTCGAGTGTTATCATGAGGACCCAATTTACGATGAACACAAAACTAATTTGACTTAACAGTTACCCTCACTCTAACCTGAAACCAAACAATGGATCATCAAAACCCACTGTTCATTAGATTAACCATCTACTGTAAGGAAACTTAGATACTTAGTAAACACTATAGTCATCGAACTTTGGAGCTATCTGTGTAATTGTATCTATATTGCCTGGGAACGTTTAAGGACACTAAAAACCAAGTATGGACATGATCTGACCGTTGGATTGTCAGGTATCACTAGATTGAATGCAAAACCACCAAATGAGGCCCACTTGGACTGTGGATTTGCCTCATGTCAAATTGGTGGCCCATATTAAGCTGTTGGAGCTAACGGATGGGCTAGATTTTGGGCAGACATCTTGGTGGACCACTAACGATTTGTGTTGAAGCGATCCAACCATTCAAACTCACTATCGTGTGTCCAATTGAGATATAGGATGGACGAAGCATAGAAGTAATTGACAAATTCTTTCTAAATTAAACTATAAACCTTTATAACAGTTGATGACGACATTTAGATACAATCTAACTGTCAGATTAATAAAAACCTATAATTAAGGACCCGAATCACAAAATATGGCCCACTTAAACCTTGGATCTACCCCACCTTCGACCAGATGTTCTAACAGGATCCACGAAACTTGATGAACGGAGTGGATGTTGTCAGGACATCATTGTGGACCCCACATTCGTAGTAAGTGCACAACGTGTGTACATGCTCGCCGAGCATCAGACTGAGAACTTGGTCAAACCAAGCGCTGACTCGATGAAAGAAGGAAATTTCCTTCTTCCTTTCTTGTGCGCAATGCTATTTAAACGGAAGGTCTCCGTGGGCCACCATCATGGGTCAGTCTCCTGATCCATACTGTCCATCATATTCAGGATGAGGGCTCGACCAAACCCCATCCAGTTTCGCACATTTTATCACGTGTTCATGCGCACAATCTCCGGCATAAACGGAGCTGTGTAAGACTGTTTTACCGAAAATGGAAACTGTGTCAGCGCCGAGCTAGCAATCCACGTGCGATGGCTCCTGTAGCATCCCGACCATCCATTGCAATCCATCTTGGCCCTTTAAAGTAGGCCTTCCCTCGGCTATGCGTGAGGCTCTCTCCCACCGCCGCCACAACAAGTGAAAATCAAACTCCATCTTAAAAATGCTAACCATCATCCATTCAGTGGGTCCCATAGTAATCATGGGACCTATCCACACCATCCATATCCCTCAAATCGAGGGATGGGCCACCCGATCAAAATTTGCCATGATTATGGCCATTATCCTCTTCGGTTGTCTAGAAAACACACCACCCTTTAGTGGGCCCCATTTCTTAATCGAGATCATCCATCTGATGGACCATGGTGTCGAAAAGCTAATTATAGCAAGGGATCATAACCATGCAACTAACTTGGATAGGATCGACAACTAGTGATGAGTTAAGCTCGTATTAAGCTGTAACTAATCATATACTTAGTTGGGATGGAAAACATTGGAATCAGATTGAGTGAGGGCCTATAAAAAGGTCTCTTCCGTGAGGGCGTGCCATTGAAACCCTAAAAATCAGGAAGGAGTGAGAGCCATTTCTTTTTCTTCCATCCTTCTTGTCGACTGCATGTTGCTGCATTAGTCACGGGCTCAGTCTGGCCACGGTTCGAGTCGAGGTGCCTCCCCTATCCAAAGAGGAAGAAGAAGAAGGTGGAGAGAGAGAGAGAGTAGCAAAGAAAAATGAAAGAGAGGAGAGTGAGGACTCTGGCCTCCCTCTTGCTGTCTGTTGCCGCATCAGGCCACAGAGGAATGGGTTCTCCATCTGGTAGAAAGCAAGAGGAAGATAGAGTTAGGAAGGAAAAAGAAAAGAAAAGAGAAATAAAAAATGAGAGGGAGAAAAAGATAGAGGAGAGGGAGAGAGTGAGTTGGTGGTTGCTGTTACACCAACCCGACCTAGTTGAGTTGAGAGCGATTCGGATGCTGTCTAGTCTAGGGGTTGTTGGATGGTGCAAAAAAAAAGGGAGTAGAAGAAGAAGAAAAGAGAGTGAATGAGAGAAAGAAAATGAGAAGGAAGAGAGGAGGAGAAACGAGGAAGAAAGAGATATGGAGCTGTTACTATTGCCAACTCAATAGTTGAGTCTTAGTCCAACTGAGCTGCTAGACCGAGTCCAGTCATGGCTTATTGTTAGGGAAAAAAAGTGGAAGAAGAAAGTGAGTGAGAGAGAAGGAGAAGGAGATAGAGAGAACCTTGAGTTTTATTGGCTACCGATTGGCTGGGAAGTTAGGATTGGACCTAGTCGAGGTTTGGTCTGTTTAGGTCATTGCTGGACATTCCAGCATGAAAGAAAGAAAGAAAGAAAGAAAAAAAAGAAAAGAGAGAAGTAGAGGAGGAAGGAAAGAAGGAGAAAGAAAAGGAAAGAAACGAAATAATAGGAAGATGAAGGAAGGAGTTTACACCAAGTAGACCTAGTTGACCTGAACTGAGTTGACTCCATAAGTGTACACCAAATTCATGTTGTGTTGCGGTTGCATATTTATCGATTAGATTTGACTATATCTGGCTGCATTCGTACTATTTAGCGGGCCACACGTAACTAGGTTGCTTGACCAAGGTGAGGACTCACCCTTTGAGCTTCCCACTTAAATTCATCAATCTAGTAATAGATGATGTTTTGATTTCTCTCATTAAGTTACTTACCTCCCTATTGAATATATTAAATTGTTGTGCAATTATTTTCTGTGTTAGATAATAGGCATCTCTATTTAATTATAGCAAGCATAAATGTAACAACCCCAGTCCTAGTAGATAGTCTTGAACACTTATGCATAGAAACCTACTTCACAGAGAAGGTGGTGAATGATAAGAGACATGGAAAAATACATTGACACCATCCCATTTAAGGTGAAAGTATTGAATTTTGGGGACGAAATTCTCTTTAAGGGGGGTAGATTGTAGCACCCCATACTTTTAATACTCGGGTGTTACCGTTTAAATCATAAAAAGCATTTAGGCACGTGAGAAACACAAAATAAAACTATAAAACTATCATAAAATAATTCACAAAGCGACCATCCTTGTAACCCATGAATCCTTCTAAAAGATCTTATTGGTCTACAACTCCTATTGAGTTAAGTCTAAGGTCATTTTATGAGTCTATTGACATATAAGAAGGTTCCTACTCACCAATCACTTTGTAAAATCGAAAATATAAGACAATCCAATAATCCCTTGTGTACATCATAAGGTACATGTCTATTTAGCAAGATCGCAATCAAATCATATATTTTGGACCTCTAACCCTTATCTTAGAATTAAAACAAATCTAAACCACCCAAATTAGATCGGTAAGTTGAAGGCATCTTGTAAAGATCCAAACTGGCCACATAGTGGACCATTATACCTTAAAACATCTTAAAATTGGGACCAAATCATTATATCCACCGTTCATTAGACATAGATCCCTTGACCTAACAATCCACAACTTGATTTCTCACTTAAAATGGAGCATAAGACATTCTAGATGCATTCCAATAGTCACAAGACTATGAACTAGAAGATTTGAGAAGATCCCACCATCAGATTGTCAGTATTAATGATTGATTATCAAAAGTTACACCAGGTAGTCATTTCAAACATCCAATCCACGAATTATCGAGTCATTACACTCAATTTAACGATCCACCACTCTACTAATGTGATTGGACCCTAAGATCATCAAACCTACTAAATATTTCCATATAGGCAGGGCTAGAAATACTAAGAATCACTAATGAACATATTAGGACACGATCCGACCGTTAGATCGTCAAACATCACTAAAGGGAATGCAAAACCATTAGGTAAGGCCCACTTGGGCTATGGATCTACCTCATGTCAGATTAGTGGCTCATATTAAGTTATTTGGGCTAATGGACAAGCTAGATTTTGTGTAAACAACTTGGTGGACCACTAACGATCTGTGTTGACGCGATCCAGCCATTCAAACTCATGATCGCTCGTTCAAGTGAGATGTAGGGACGACTAATAGTGGAACAGACCATTTAAATTACCTTAAATTGAATTATGAACCATTAGGCATGTTGATGATCATATTTAGAAAAAATTGAACCATCAGATCAGTGAAAGTTCATAATTAGAACCTAAGATTCTGAGAGGCTGCCCACTTGAGCCTTGAAGTTGCCTCATTCTTTGGACTGGGTCCTATTTTGGGCTAGTACAACAGATGAACGGAGCGGATTGGATCACAAACCATTGTGGAGCCCACTTTTGTGTGGTGAGTGTACACCATGGGCCTGCACCCCCCGAGCACTAGATCGAGGACTCGATCAAACCAAGCGCTAACCGAGCCTGCCTGAAAAAGAGAAAAACTCTCCCTCCTTTAAAATCTTCTCGCTTGCAAGCGGCTTGTGGACAACATCCGTTTTCATCTCGAGATGGCCCACTATGGGCCATTGATCATATGATCTGGACCATCCATCTTAGATTATGGGAGATTCAGGTCGAACTCCTAAAGTTTCGCACGTGGTATCGCATGTATGGATGCACAATCCCAGGAGAAAGTGGGCTAAGTATGACCAATCTCTTTCCAATAACAGAAAGTTTCTGTTTTTCTTGCCTTTACACGTTGGCGATCCGCGTGAAACCTCTTCATGCGATCCCAGCCCTTCACCTCAGCAAATTCGAGCCTTTCGCACTAGGGTTTTCTTAACAGCCGAATGAGTTTCCAACTCCCACCGTTGCCACAACTCAAACCCAAACCTATTAAAAAGAACCTTAATGACTGTCCATTCGGTGGGCCCCATAGCGACCATAGGACCTATCCACCCCATCCAAATGCCATGGATCACACCATTGGATCCAAATCCACCATTGGAGGAGGAGTCATCTTCTTCGTTAGATTAGAAAACCCACCAGCTTCCAGTGGGCTCCATTTGTTGATCGAAAATGCTCATTAGGTAGACCATCATATTAGAAATCCATCTGTATGGATGCTTTACATCCATGCACTGAGGATTCCACATTATAAGCGTTCATGGGGCGTTTTAGCTCGAGTGAGATCAGGAACGGTAGCTAATCAAATGATTAACATTTGTTAACCCAAGAGGGATTGTGAAGACTTATAAAGGGCTACCCGTTAGGGCAACCCATCCAAAAAAAAAAAGAAAAAAAGAGAGAGAATAAAGTGAGAGAGAGCTGCGAGTGCTGTCGTGCTGCACCAGCTATACTTGGACCCATTTCCGTCTGAGTTCGATCATCGGCCCTGCCTGGTCATTAGAAAAGGAGCAAGAAGAGAAGGAAGGAGAATAGTTAGGAGGAAAGAGAAAGGAGGAAGATAGAAAGCGAGAGAGAGAGAGAGTGAGGACATTATCCTCATTCTTCTTCCCGTCCGTTACCGCACTAGGCTATTTCCCAGCTTGGGCTAAGTCTGGACCGAGTTGGGTACAGTCTGGTCGAGCTCAGACACTGTTTGGTCTAGCAAGGAGAGAAATGAGAAGGAGAGAGAGAAAGGTCGTTGCTGACTGAATTCGGGCTGAGTCTAGCTCGAGCCGAGTTGATGGGCCATTCTAGACGAGTCAGGTTGCTGTTTAACCGGTCCACTGCTGCTATTGTTGAGCTTGGTTTAAGCTTGAGGAGTTGCGGGATGTTTCATTAATAGAGGTTGTAGGAAGAAGAGGAAGAAAGGGAGTGAGAGAGAAGGAGGGAGAGGGAGAGAGTGATTTTTGGTGGCTATCGAGTTAACTCAGCTGAAATCGAGTTCAAATGGGTCAAGCTGGTTTAGGTTTGGTCCAGGCCATTGCTGGACATCCCAATATATAAAGGAAAGAATGGAGGAAGAAAGGAAGAAGGAAAAGGAAGAAAGGAGAGATGGTGGACCCGATGAGTCTCCTCGATTGAAGCTCGCCCAACCCAAATGGGTTTATCTAGGTTGAGGTGAGTCAACTTATCTTCTTATAATGATTAATCTCAGTTTTGATGCAATTAAATATTTATTTAGTTTCTTAGTCATAAGTATGTGAATGATATTGGTATAAATCATTTTCGTGGAGAAGGAAAGATCATTTTGAGCCGATTTAGATCTAAGTTGACTTGGATTTTGGTAAGCGGGCACCACTTTATCTAAAATGCTCATTATAGCTAATTAGTCTTAGGATTTGAGATTACACATTTCTCATATTTAAATTACGCTTTAGTTTACCTAATTGCGCCAATTTTAATCTAACCTGGATACACATTGGGAACCTTAATCATTTGGGCGCATCTGAACCTATTCTATCCTAATCATTGACATGTGATATTTTAGGTTAATCGAGTGTTTTGAGTCCTTTGATGATCTCTAACCAAGCAAGAAATAAATCTACGCTCTAGGGTGAGGACTCACCTTTTGAACTTCCCACGTAAATTCATTAATCTAATCATAGATGTTGCCTTAATGCCTTTCATTTAGTATCTCCTAAGTTACTTGATTAAGCTGCTTAATTTATTATGTGAATATGTTAAAATGTTACACACCTGATTCTCGTGTTAGATGATGAATACATCTCTTAAATTATAGCAAGCATAAATGATTGATGATAACGTGTTATCTTTATTCATACATTCTTAATTAACTGTATGTTTGCTATTTCTGATTGAGTGATGTAATGAATGAGACCTTATAACGCCTTGAAAATCGGGGGTCGAGCGAAGCTCAACTCCTGAGTTCCAACGCATCACTTATGCAACATAGATTATGATGATTATTATAAGTGCATTCGAACATGAGTCGGATTGTACTAAATCAGCATATCATACTTCAGAGTTAATGTGTATGAAAACGTTTAACAAATTTCGGAGTATGAGTATGAAACCGGCCTAAATATATACATGTATTGTTTCTAACCATATCAAATGTAGAAAGTATATATGTTCAACTAAATAAGTATCCTAGTAGTCCCTGCGCATCGGTATAAGATTTACATAGATCCGCCCGATAGTTGAACGTAGGAGAATCCTTCCTCCTCACCTACGAAGTCCAACTCTGTTATATAGACCTCACCATTAGGGGTGCACATTTAATAGTTGGATCTGTGGAACCAGACCAAAACTGTTGGATTGATCCGGTTTGGTCCGGTTCTAAGGTGCTAATGGTCCGGTTCCGGTTCCGGTTCCCAAAATTTCTGAACCGTTGATTATGGATCGGTTTCGATTTAGGGTCCTGTAGAACCAAATCGTAGATTCGAACCATGACAAGAACCGTGGTCTATGGATCTGAACCATAGATCCGACTTAGTTTAAAATTAAAAAAAAACCCTGTTTGAGCGCCCGTTTTTTAGTGCTTGCCCTACTTGAGCGCCCTATCCCCTATTTAAGCGCCTTACCTCTGCTTTCTCTCTCTCACCGCTCTCCCTCTGCTCTCTCTCTCTCTCCCGTCCCGATCCAGCGGTCCAGAGCCATCCCCCCCCTCTCTCTCTCTAGCCAATCTGTTTCGGCTTTGGTATTTCAGTAGGGATGAAGTGCTGATTTAGAGAGAGAGAGGGAGAGAGAGAGAGAGAGAGAGAGAGAGAGAGAGAGAGAGAGAGAGAGAGATATGAAAGCATGCTTGCCATCCATTAGAGCTTCAGTTTCGGTGTCTTAAGCGATCAAATCTCCCCAATATCTGATAATTTCCATAAGAATGAAGTTTCATGCCCCTTTCTTCTCTCGTAATTTCTCTGTTTCTGTATACATTCCACAGATTTTCATCTATAAACCCTAGATTGTTTAAATCCTGCCTTTTCGCTCGCCCGATCGAGGTTGGGATCGCCGAAAATGACCAGATCTCGACCGATTTCCGCAGATTTTCGTGCATTCTTCGTCGAAATCGATCGATAGAGTTTGATTCTGGTTTTCTATCCGATTTTCAATTTTGATCTCGTCTGATTTGGTTTCGTCTGGGAAAAGGAAAGAATTAGGGTTTTGTAATGAGGGCTTTGGTTAGAATTACTCAAGGTTTTGTTTATTTCTGTATTTGGGGAATGAGGAAAACAGGAAATTGATGGACCTCGGTCACTTTTGCCACTCTTCAAATCATCAAATCTTCACTTCATTTTTCCTCCTGTAAAAAAACCTTAGATCTCTGGCATTATTAATGGATGTACTCTCTCTCTCTCGCCGTATCTGGGTGTTGCTGCGGCACCTGCCACTTGCAAACCCCATGCGCATTGCTCTCCTCTTTAACACTGAGAACTGAGAAGGACGGCTATCGCATTACCTTCAATGGCAATTGAGGTATGATTATTAGTTTTTTTTTCTTTTTCTATTGAAATGGGTTTTCATTTTTATTGATTTCTTTTTTTAAAAAAAAAATTTTGTTTCTTTATTTGTCCCATGTGTCGGTTCCAGTTTGGTTCCGGTTCCATTCCGTTTTCACAGTTTGATTCCGGTTCCGGTTCTAGGGTGCTAATGGTCCGGTTCCAATTCCAAAAATTGTATAACTGTTAAGAACGATTCAGTTCTGGTTTCACCCAAAAACTTAACCAAACCAACCTGTGTTCACCCCTACTCGCCATCACCTGCATCTAATCCATAGTCTAGGTGGTGTTTTAAAACACTACCCCAGGTGGGAATGATTAGCTAATTCAGTGGAACTATAAAGCAAATGTTAACATGTTATCAATTCAATCAAGTATTAATGATAAAGCAGTACAACAATTAGGTCCTAATTACTTTTGTTAATGCAAGAATGGTATGTGATAATGATGCATGCCCTCGCCTGCACTCCTTCAGCGACATCCTCTCACGATCGCGCATGCAACACTCCCGGTAAATGTGTGCTTCCTTGCCAAAGCACCGTGCAATGCAATACATGATCATGTTAGGCAAGTTCTTAATTAAGTATATTCATACAGAAGGTTTGAAAAGCTAAGGTACCTCCCTTTTTATCATTAACTCAAACATTGATCCATCTAGGGTCATCAATCTTAGTTAATCACATACGAAGAACAGTTCCAGGTCGCTATAGAGCGGCTCATCACCTTAGCGCAGGCCTGGTTTATACTCGAGGTCACTATGGAATGGCTCGTCACCTTAGCGTAGTCCTAGTGTATACTCGAGGTTACTACTAGAGGCTCATCACCTGGTTGTAGGCCGACAGCTTGAATACAGTGTCCCATACACCACCATATTCAGCTCATGAGTTTGGGTTACTCACTAGTCATATGGAGAGGCTCATCACTCCAACGTACGCCGATAGCTCGACCACGGTATCCCATACACCACCATGTCCGACTTATGAGTCTTAGCGGATCGTAGTACCAAGGTTAAATGAGATTTTCACTGGTAAGTTTAGTACCTTAAGTTCAAGCAGTAGCGTCCATACATGGTGAACATACAGTGGGTCAATCGGGTCACTTGATAGCTCAACTTGTATGAGTGTATGTTGAATTAATCGATATGGAGCACGTATGCACTCATCGTGGCCTAGCCACTGTCAATATCAGCGTACGACTTGGATTCCTCGAATGTATCCATCGTGGTTAAAACAGTTCGGCCACCGATCATAAACCATTACCGATTACCTGGACTACATCGTAGCCCCAGTCACACTCTAAACAATAACACTCACATGTGATAGTCAGAGATAGCATATGACAACCAATCTAAATATAAATCTCATTTGAGCATTTCAACAACCAGATAGTACACATGTTATCATACATAGGCATTTCATCCATAAATCACATAATAGTAAGATAGTTTACATAAAGAAAAACTGTAACTATAGATAAGGGGATTGAGAATCCTATGTCAACACCGTCATTAAGTACATTCCAACAAGCATTTTCTCATTCAAGCATTTTATCAAACACTCAGACTACACATATCAACATATATGTAATAAATTAGTTATAACATATATTATAGCAAATCCCTTTACAAAGGAGTTGTCATACATATAACAATCATATATTCTCAAACAATAATCATGGCAAGTACAAATCATAATTCCATATTCATTCAAATATTTCAACAAACACATGAAATGCATTAAAATCAACATAGTTTATATATGTGTGTGCGTGTGATATACGGAAAACATCGCATCTAACCACATGTGATGGCAATCAAGTTAGTTATAAACCATTACTTACATTGAAAGCCTTGAAAACCATAACTTAAACATTTATAGTCTGCACCTTTCGTCAGTAAACTTGTTTCGAACTCGGTTCGAATCATACGCTTTCGTCTACAGAACAATGGCTACCTAAGTCATGAAACATGTTAGCTATTACGTCGATTATTCTATTTGGATTCCTATAACAAGATTAGGTTAGTATTTCTTACCCAAATCGAAGTTAGAATTGACGGTGTAGCGATGGTGGGGTGGCGATTTGGCATGTGGGGTCGTGGGAAGGGATCCTAGCAACGATCCTCTAATCTCACTCTTTCTTCCTCTTTTCTCTCCTAGGGTTAGAAAAATTGTATGGAATAGAAATAGGGTGGGTTTAGGTCCTTACATAGGCCCAGAACTGATGGTAATTGCCCCAAGGCCATGGTATACTTAGCTTATAGCCAAAAGTTGGCTGTTTTGGTCCAACAGGGCTCATCTGGAGGCTCATTTCCTACATACAGTCAGGAAAAAGTTCCCTGACATTGGATTTGTGCCAGGTTAAGATCTCAGTCCGATTGGATCAGTGGATCGATTGTGGAGGACCAGTTTCAGTTCAATGGTCACCGGTACTCGATCAAGGCCACAAGTACATTGATATGTGTTGAAAAATTTTTCTGATTCAAGGGTGTAATTGGGTTAGAATCTAACGGTCTGAAACCTTAAAATTGGCCTACAAGCGAATGACTCAAATCACTAAACTTTAAGTTTATTTCCTAAAGATATTCGCATTTCTCACACACTTCGCTCTGGGCTCAAGTCGTGCGTCTTTGGATATCATCTGGATTTGATTTTCGAGATGATATTCAAGCCCAGTAAGGCAGTCATAACCGTATAGTTTTACGGTAATCAGACTTTCGATATGCAGTCCAGGTCCGATAAGTGAACGGCTCAAATCACTTAAGTTTAAGTTCATTTCCTAAAGATATTTGCGTTTCTCACACACTTTACTCCGGGCTCAAGTTGTGTATTTCTAGACACTATCTGGATTTAATTTCCTAGATGGTAGTCAAGCCCAGTAAGGTGGTCATAACTGTATAGTTTTATGGTAATCAAACTTTTGACACACGGTCCAGGTCCGATACGGAGTTTCAATGTGCTCCCGAGAGCAACTGGGTTTTGAGGTTGCTCCTAAGTTTTTAAGTAATGTTGAGTTAGTGATTTTAATGGTTTTGAGTCTTGTAGATTATATAAAAAGTGGTTCAGGCCAAATCCATCAATTATTTAGTTTAGTAATTAACTAAAATTTACCCTAATTACGACAGAATAAGGTCTTAGGGCAATTATATTTCCCTTTTTTTATTCCTTTTAGTAAGTATATTATTTTAATTATTTTTTCTAATAGTTTGTTATCAAGTTCACTTCGTTTTTATCAAATTTTATTAGATTTCATATTATAGAAAATTTTTAAAAATTCTAGAAGCAGCAGTTGTCGGAACTAATAAGTTTTGAATAGTTGTCATCTCAACCTAGATATAACTATATTAAAATTTTTATTACATTTTTTACTTATTTTTATATAAAACTAGACTTATCAATCTTTAAGCTGACTTTTGAATAACCTAAATTGGAGTTATAACGAGGGAGATATGACTTTTTGAATTCGGTTAAAAAGTGTGAAAAATATGAAGTGAGGGTCCACTGATTTTCGATGAACCGGCGGTGCGCCGCGGTCCGCTGGACTATGGGCTGTGTCGCCGCGCCCGCCTGGTGGTGGTTCTACCACTTATATTTTGAAATGGATTTATCTTTTAATCTGGAATGAGTTATGTGACATGCCATATATGAATTTGGGGTAAAAGAAGCTGATATATCCAAATAACCTATTTATTTTGTAAGATTCCATAAGGTTAATAGTAAAAAACCCTTTTATTATTTATTTACTATTTATAGTAAATTTTTATTTAAGTATTATTTTTCATCATTTAAACTTTAGGATTAGTATCTAATATGAAAGTAATTAGAAAATTTTGAAGAATAAGGTATTGAAAGATGAGATTTTGAAGGAAATGGGTTAAAAAGGGATTTTAGACTTTGAGATTGAGTTCTGAGAAGTTAATAAGGTATTAGGATCGACCCATTGCCTAAGGACGTCTAACTCTAGGTTGGCAAAAATCTGGGGCGTTACAAATCCGTCATGAACTCGCCAGCTTGCGGTCTATATTTAACTTACGTAACTTGGATCGTACATATGCTTTGCATGCCTTGGACTGTATATTTACCCTACGTGGCTTGGATCATTTATTTGTCTTTCGTGGCTTTGATGGAACATTAAAGTTATTTTGTGGCTTGTTGGTTATATTTGCATATCTTGTTGATTTTCGGGTCATTATACAAAGTTCATTATGATTTTCAGGTAGAGCCGAAGTTCACTTGTTGATTTTTTAGCCATCTTATGTAGTTCATATGATTTTTGAATGACATTGGAGTTCTTATGTTAATTCTTTATTCTTTCAGTGTTCAGTCGTATGATGATTTTCGGGTAGAGCTGAAGTTCACTTATTGATTTTCTAACCATCTTTCGATGTTCACATACAATATGATTTTCGGGTGAAGTAGAGGTTTAAAGGTTAATTTTCTACTCACCTTATGAATTTCGCTTGTACCATAATTTTCGGGTGGAGTTTTCTCTTATCAATTTTTTAGCCATCTTGCGGTGTTTACATACGATATGATTTCTGGGTGAAGTAGAGGTTTAAAGGTTGATTTTCTGTTCACCTTATGGATTTCGCTTGTACCATGATTTTCGGGTAGAGCTGATGTTCGTTAATCAATTTTCTAGCCATCTTATAGAGTTCACATATAATGTGATTTTGGGTGCAATAAAAAGTCGTATGACTGATTGTTTACCTATTTGGACTTATTCCCTTATCTTACGATTGCTATTATATTTTGCTTATGATGAGATTTTGTTGATTGGCTTAATTTTTTAGTATATGATCATAATTATGAAATGCCCCGTTTAATATATCCATTTTCATGACTTGCGATCTGTATTGGATTATGAATGATGAGTGCGCAATCTTAAAGGGTACTCCTCACTGCAATAGCCATTGACATTATCAAACCATAACAGTTGATGCAAGTTTAGAGCGAACTGATGCTGTTCACTGGGTTACTAGAGCAGATCGGGTAGCTAAGGAGCTAGATGGGGTCCCTACGACCCATATTGAGTTCCACTATTACATTATAAGTTTTTATTTTTTTATTAATGAACTTTGTTATTTGAGAGTTGTATAAGTCCTGTGTGGGCGCTACATTTGAATTTTTATTATGGTTAGAATATTTTTATACAATGCATGGTTTACTCCAGCTTCGTTGCTGTTAACTCTGAGTAATGATAAGCGGTTCATATTTATACTGAATTTTATAGGCTAACACTTGGGTTTTTGGATAATAAGTCATATACTCGGGTTCTAAAAATTGGGGCGTTACAATAAATGATTTGATGATAACATGTTATCTTTAGTTACATATTTGTTAATTAATTGTATGTTTGTCACTTGCACTCAAGTGATGGAATGAATAGAACTTGTCTTAGACTTACCATCTTACGGTCCACATTTGACTTGCGCGGCTTAGATCACACATCTGTCTCACATGGCTTGGATCACGCATTACCTTATAAGGCTTGGATCGCACATCTGTCATACATGGCTTGGACTACACATTGCCTTACCTGGCTTGACTGTATATTTGGCCTACGCAGCTTAGATCGCTTATTTGCCCTTCATGGCTTTGATGGAACGTTGACGTCATTTTGTGGCTTATTGGTTATATTTGCATATATTGTTAATTTTTGGGTTATTACGTAAAGTTCATTATGATTTTTGGGTGGAGCTGAAGTTCGTTTATCAATTTTTAAGCCATCTTGCAAAATTCATACGATTTTCAGATGACGCCAAAGTTCCAATGTTGATTCTCTCTTCATCTTGTGTTGTTCAGTTGTATAGAAATTTTTGGGTGGAGTTGAAGTTCGCTTATCGATTTTCTAGCCGTCTTACAGTGTTCACATGCGATATGATTTCTAGGTGAAGTAGAGGGTTGTATGTTGGTTTCCTAGCCATCTTGCGGTATTTAGTCGTACCATAATTTTTGAGTGGAGTTGAAGTTCGCTTATCAATTTTTTAGTCATCTTGTGGAGTTCACGTACAATATGATTTTTGGGTGGTTTAGAGTTTTTATGTTGATTGTCTCTTCATCTTGTGGAGTTCAGTCATACCATGATTTTCGGGTGAAGCTGAAGTTTATGTACGATATGATTTTCGGGTGAAGAAGATGTTTGTATGTTGATCCCATTATGCAGAGTTCGTTATGATTTTCAGGTGGAGCGAGAGTTCGCTTATCAATTTTCTAGCCATCTTGTGAAGTTCATACAATTTTTGGATAATGTTGGAATGTTCATGTTGATTCCCTCTTCATGTTGCGATGTTTAGTTGTACCATGATTTTTGAGTGGAGCAAAAGTTCACTTATCGATTTTCTAGCCATCTTGCGAAGTTCACGTACGATATAATTTTCAGGTGAAGTAGAGGTTTAAATGTTGATTTTCTATTCATCACGTAGAGTTTAATTGTATTGTGATTTCCTGGTGGAGCGGGAGTTCGCTTATCGATTTTCTAGCCATCTTACAGAGTTCACGTACGATATGATTCTTGGGTGAAGTAGAGGTTTAAATGTTGATTTTCTATTCATCTTGAGAAGTTCACTTGTATTGTGATTTGTGGGTGGAGCGGGAATTCGCTTATCAATTTTCTAGCCATCTTACGGAGTTCACGTATTATGTGATTTCTGGGTGTAATATAAAGTCATGTGATTGTTTATTTGACTATCTAGACCCATTCACTTGCATTGCGATTGCTATTATAATTTGCTAATAATAAGATTATGTTAATTGATTTAATTTTTGAGTACATGATAATGATTATGAACTACATTGTTTAATATGTCCATTCTTATCACTTGCGATCTATCCTAAATTACGAATGATGAGTGCGTAATCTTAGAGGGAGCTATTCACTACGATAGCCATTTACGTTATCAAACCATATCAATTGATGCATGGGTAGAGCGAGCTGATGTTGTTCATTGGGTTGCTATAGCAGATAGGGTAGTTGAGGAGGTAGATGGGGTCCCTGCGACCCATATTGAGTTCCATCACTAGATGATATATTCATGTTTTTGTTTAATGAACTTTGTTATTTGAGATTATATAAGTTCTGCATGGGCGCTACATTGGACTTTTATCATGGATGTAATATTTTTATATAATGCATGGTTTACTCTGCTAACATTTGCTGCTAACTCTGATTAATGACAAAGCAGTTTAAATTTACGCTGAATTTTAAAGGCTAACACTCGAGTTTTTGAAAAATGAGTCATATACTCGTGTTTCAAAAATCGGGGTGTTACGTAGCTCGACTTAAACCATGCCATTGAATCGCTCTAACTCATTCATATAGAGTCCAAAGTTGGTTGGACTTGGCAGAAATGAAGAAGAAAATATAAGAAAAGAAAAACAGAAGGAATGAGAGAGATTAGAGAGAGAGAAATGGACTCGCGAGTGTCGCACCGCGCCAACTCGTCGAGTCATGATTTGAGTTACTGCCGAGTCAAGCGGATTCAACTCACTAAGGCTGAGTCAGTCGAGTTTTGGTCCAATGACCTTGCTGGACAGGTCCAAGAAAGGAAGAAGAAGAGGGAAAGAAGGAGAGCCGAGAGCGTGAGCTGATGTGCCGGGAAAGAAGGAGAGCCGAGAGCGTGAGCTGCTACTTGATGTGCCGCACCGAGTCCAGCGGAGTTGTGAAAAAGTTGACTTAGTTTAGGTCCAAGTTAGACTGGTGCCAGTAAAATCCTAACCCAATCAGCCAGATTTAGGTTGATTTGTGGTCAATAGAATTGTGGCATCATTTACTAGTTTTGGGTTGGCTCGGTTGAAGCTGAGTGGGGTGACTTAACTCCTTATCGAGTTGACTCGATGAATGTAATTGAGTCTGGCATCTTTGGGACCCACGTTTGGGAGTTATTTCATTTCAACATCATCTGGAAGCTTGGTTAGGAGTTAGATTTGAGAGTAAACTCGAGTTGAATCCAAGTGGATTCAAACCACCTTGCCCGAGTTGGAACTCGAGTTAAGATCGACTTAGTTGGTTGAGGTACACTGATTTTCTAACAGTTATTGCTCAATATATGATTCCGTTATTTGATTATATCATGAGTTGAGAGATTAACATTAATATATTTCTACACATTGTGGGATCCCGGTCTTTTGCAACATCGCTTGTGTGCAAATGTGTCCCAACTCGCACCGTTGATAGACCATACATTGCACCCTAGTGCACCTAGAAAACTCACTAAAGTGATTTGTTCTGGATGACCTTAAGACCTATATCATGTGGACCGCATCATCGTTGCTGTCACAATGCTGAAAACTGTGTGTTAATCCGACACTCTGTTAGTGAGATATGACCTATCGAATGTACTACCCAAATTATGTATCCAATAACACAAGCAACCTTTATTATGCTAGGCCCATTGGACTTGAGCCCATGTGGGCCTAAAGCCCACTTTTAGAACATGAAAATTTTCAACAAATAGGACAATTGCTATATGACAAAGTAAGAACCTAGCACATATAAGACAAGCACTATAAGACAAAATTAGATTCTATCCCAAAACTCATCATTAGCTCTCTCTCCATGCCTTAGAAATTAATCATGGCTCATGTCCATCTCATCCTATACATGCATCTAATGCATGTCTTGATTTGTGCCACATCACTTTAAATAACCAATTGCAACACTTCACTTCATCATCCATCATGCATCACCTATAACCCATAACCCTTATCCATCCATTAGCCAATGCATGTCTAGATTTCTTCCACATTCGCTAATACATGCTTAACACCATCCACCTCATCCATCCACTACCTATACCATACATTACATTTTAGCTCACTTTTAGTACCAATGAGATCCCATGAACTTGTCACATCATTTTGTCACCTCAACCCCCAATTCCCTATATAAGAGTACGAGCTCTCTTGCACTTATTCTTTTCCTATACTTAAAAAAATTATGAGATCTTAAGAGAGAGTGAGAGAGAGTAGGGCCAAGGTGTGACCCACCATTGATCAAGAGGGAGTGGACCACACATCATCATCCAACCATCCATCCATTGAAGTGAGTCTACACCCCTCCTTCCATCTTCCTCATCCTTCTCTTTATTCCCCTTTTTATTTTCTTGATATATGTGGGCCTCACTGGTGTGGAGTTCTTATGTGTATGTATTTATACCTATGGTGGTCAGCAAAGTAACTCATGTCAGTATGATCCACCATGATGAACATCATATCTACACCCTTCATTTGTAATCCTGTTTTTGTTTCTAGACAGCAAGTTCTAAAAATCATATAAAATCAACCATGCTAAGATCGAAGTTAAAACTTGGGGATATTATGAATCACAATATGAACTAACTCTGGACCAAATTTCGTAGCATCCCAATGGTCCAATCATCCGTAACATCAAGTTTACTTGGCTGTTGTCCAACAACACATACAGGATTCTGATTTGCCTAAATGGACCCATTTTTAACTCTTTTAATGAATATATTAAAAATATATGTTCTATTAGATTCGTAGAAAATCAAACCATCTTTCCAATGGTATATAATAAGTCTCAATCAGAGTTCGGATGGCTGAGATCTTAGCCTTATACGAAAGATGTATTGGGGAGCTTATTATGACCATTCTTGTTTGGGCCATATCTATGATTCCAACGGTCAGATGTATTTGATATTTGCTCTTAACTTACTTGAGATAGTTAATAATTATATGTATGGTCCCTATGGTCAGATTCTTTTATGATAAATTTATAAAATTCTGGACCGATAGATACTTCTGTAATGACAAATCTTGAATTTATATGTATGGTCAAGATGGATCTAAGGTTTTGTATAGTTAGAAACCTATAAACGACCTGAATAACTTGTTCTCAAACCATCTATTGGATCAGATCTTCTAACAGAGAATCTGATCATAGAGATTTTATCAATATATATTTCATGTGTTACTAGATGAATATGTTGGATCTATGTTATACATAACAATTATCCTCTCATTAACCCACTTCGGTGTGAGATCACTTGTGATTTATGCATTTTATTAGTTCATCCAATCTGGGAACTCATGTATATTTTTGTGTATCTCTTATCTATGGTTTGCTAGTATGTAGGCCCCACTTACTGGTGGATCTATTTCATTCCCTTTACACTTTCTGTTTGCTAAAAATTTTCTAAGTACTTAATTGTATTGCATGTAGGCCTCTTTGATACCTTGTAGTGGGCCCCACACTCTATAGTTAAGGGTCCCATTTTGGGGGATGTTTAATCCTTATATAAGTGAGCTGAGATGTCTCACCTTTTTGTCGAGAATAATCTCCAAGTGTTTGGAAATTGGGCCTAAGTCATGACAGACCCCATTTCTGAAAACCGTCTGATTATTTGTGTCTTATACCAACTTTAGGCCTTTGTAGTAGACCACACACTGAAGGTTTGAGTAGGCCACCACTTGGAACCTCTAGCCTACACTAATGAATAAATAAATAATATTTTAATTGGGCCAAATCAGACCCCACATGATTAGGGAGTGGATCCAAAAATGTGGTCAAGCATGGTTGTGCAAAAAAAAATATGTGCAGAAAATCAAAGTGACTATCTTTGGACCTATACCAAATATTACGTGTGTAAAACTAGTTGGTCCGAACTTATAAATTTTTAAGTGCATATATAGTACAACCAAGGGTACCTAACGGCACACTGAAATATAGTCCCTTGTGATCATGGTATATACTTAAAATCGGGTTAAAACTAATTTTACACTATATTTCCTGCATAGTTTCTCCAAGTACCCATGTTTGGGCCATCACCGTAAATTGTACTCACCCAACCAATGAGGCTTGCCTTATAATTTGTAAAGCCCATACATAAAGATACCGGGTGGTTATTCTCTTTCACCATATGTAGGCCCCATGAATCTGACTATAAAATGGCCTAGAAGCAATATTGCACAAAAATTTGTTTGATGTAAAATTTATGTGGGGCCACGTCAATGGGATCCATCACATTCCCAAAGCATTTCATGCAGTATCTAAACTCTGAAAAATAACTCTCAGCTGTTATTGGGCTCAAAACCTTAAGTGGGCCATCTAGTATAAGCTATCTTGTATGGGCCTTACCTTCCATGTGATGAGGCCCAATGAGATGTATGTGAGGCCCTTATATGAGGCCCACTGTGATGTATATGAGGCCCAATGTAATGTATGTGAGCCCCTTGTATGAGGCCCACTGTGATGTGTATAAAGCCCATGTGGTGAGGCCCATTACGATGTATATAAGTCCCGTATGATGAGACCCATTGTAATGCATATGAGGCCTATGGGATCGGGCCCATTGTGAATGTATATAAGGCTTATGTGATGAGGCCCATTGTGATGTATATGAGGCCTATGGGATGAGGCCCATTATGATGTGATGAGGCCCATGTGATGATACCCATTGTGATGTGATGAGGCCGATGTGATAAGGCCCATTGTGTATATGAGACTCTTGTACAAGGCCCAATTATGATGTTGATCCCACCATGATGTATATGATAATGTTTATGATACCCATCCAATTTTTTTTAGCTAGTTTAAGGGCCATGGACCCCATTATGAGATAGTCTGTATAGCGGGCTACATTCTAGGAGATAATGGGGGTTAAATGTCCACATTGTAAACTTCCTACGACCCATTGTTAAGCCCATTCCCTATTGTAAGTTATAATCTAAGGCGGGCCACAATTTAGGAGCAACGATGGTTAAATGTTCACGTTGCAAACTCTCTGGATCCCATTATAAGTCCTTTTTTATTATTCCCTTATTGAGCCCTTATTGAGAATAATACTTTCCACCATACCCTATAGTACTACTCAAACCTTGGAACCCATCTTATAGCCATGATATGTATGTCCGTTGTGGTAAGTAGGTCCATTGTGATATGTAGGACCGTTGTGATATGTAAGCCCATTGTGATTGTATGAGGCCTATTGTGCGAGGCCCATTATGATTGTATGAGGCCCATTGTGCGAGGCCCATTGTGATTATATGAGGCCCATTGTGCGAGGCTAGTTGTGATTGTATGAGGCTTATTGTGATTATAGGAGGCTCATTGTGATGGTATGAGGCCCATTATGATTGTATGAGGCCCATTATGCGAGGCCCATAGTGATTTAATGAGGCCCATTGTGACTGGATGAGACCCATTGTGATTGTGTGAGGCCGATTATTGTTATATAATCATGCATGACATACACCATGATTCATACCCATACACATCATTTGTATGCTTGTTATGAGGTGTGGTTGACCATTGCATATGTCATAGGGCAAGTTGTTTATGGGACTCCCTGATAGGTGGAGTTATCCCACATGAGTGCACGGTATGCGCAGGATTAATGCATGAATGGACTGTATGACTTATGCATCTTGTATTGTGTGTTGTGATTGTTGTACACCCTAGTGACATCAGGGCCATAACCTCCACAGGTATATCGCAAATGACAGGTTTGGACACCGAAAATCTTCTCTTTACATGGGCGCAAAGGATGTCCCTGGGTGGATGTCCCTAAACCTGACGGTACCGGAAGATGCTCCAACGTCGAGACCAAGTGAATACATGAGCGCACAAGGGCTGAATACCATGAGGCTGTGTTTCCCACTGTGTCGTGGTCGGTTGGAAGGGGGTGTTGCCTTAACCGCCTAAGGATAGGGGCAATTGCTAGGCTGAGTATGACCAGCTCATAAATGGGTCCGCTATCGACGTGCTAGATAGATATTGACTGACTATTGGCCAGCGGATAGTGAGGTCTTTTCCGCTTGTATGGTTGTGCGTCCAGTGTAGGAAGGCAATGTGGTGTATAATGTATTAAACCCCGTGATAGTCCAAAGAGGAACTGTACTGATATGTGGATTTAGATGAGAACTGACATGACTTGTGATTGTACCTTGCATATGACATTAGCCACATTGGCCTTGCATTGCGTAGCCTTGGTATAGTTGACAGCATTGTATAAAACCCTGGTGATGATCCCAGAGATGTACGGTCCCGATAAGTGGACTTACTGAGTAGGAGTTGCGTATTCAGCATTTAACTCATTCATTCATTCATCCACTATCCACTCGGGCTGGTGGTGCGCAACCAAATCATTATGTGTACCTTCATAATGGACGGGATTTCGGTTGGAGCATGTAACCAACCTGAGATCCGAAGTTTACTACATTAAGTCTAGCTATCCAAATTTAGATATGAGACTGATTTAGATAGAAGTCCCTTATGATGAACCTCACAGCTTGTGATATCACGTACTATCATCCCAACTACACACTCCAGCCTTATTATTTATTTTGCATTGCATACTGTATTACATCCTCTACATATAACATATTGCGACGCTTGGTCATTGTGGTCACATGTGGGTAGGCACATGTAGACGGACGCTGATGTGGGTAGGGCCTAGCGGGCTTAGGCGATTTACCAGTGGTTAGCAGGCTACTATGTTGGCAGACTACTATGCACATAGTATAGGCAGGACCTTGTCCCACATATTTGCGGATTCGTCAAGATTTGCATATTGCATTACATCCTCAGCGTATGACATTTGGTTTATTATGTCATTGTACTCGACCAATTACACGTCAACCTTACCATTGGCTTTCCATCGTATGCCGTATAGTAGAAAATGAAATTTGATTATCTTGTTCATGATGATTAGATATTTCAATGATTCATGATTGCTTGTTGACTGATATGCCTAATATTAATGTCATGTTCATGATAACCTGTATAGTTATACGACATGCTTAATTGATAACCTACTCTTCTATGATAATATGATTGGTTGATAACATGTCTATGGTTGTTTTAGATGTCTTTACGGGAGTGCCCTGATAAGACGTGTTTTACTCCTGGCACGCAGTAGACTCATGAATTGTGGTTTGCTCATACGTATGACTTACACTTTTTAGGATGCATATAAGAGTTGTTGGAGTTTGTTATTATTTTCTTCATTACTATTGAGCTGGTGCACCATATCATGTGTGACATGTCGAACAGGTTCGTCTCTTTGATATGCGTTGATACCATATACAAAATGTGCAACTGCCTAAACAGATTAATCGTTCAAAAAAATCACATTGAAAAATCCTCTTTGTATGATCCCAGGATCAAAATCTGGCACATGGGTGTCGGGAGCCGAGAATGGGATACTACGGAGGCTGTCAGCGCCGGATTTAGCGATCGAAAATTTTGTGAGCTCGGTTTTCGAGTTTGGGGCATGACACACATAGTTCAAATCCTTTCAAATCGATGCCAGTCGATCTTGGTGCAACCCTAAGCTTAAATTAAAGACAAGTCAAGTCAAAATGTTGTGGATAAGTTGATTCAGTAAGTCTTCGCTTGTTGATTTTAAAATAAATTTAGATCTAATTTTAGTTTTTTTTCCCCCATAAACATCCTATTCTACATCGGGTCTCAACTAAGTGAAAATCGGGTGTGCTCGATTTCTTGGCGAGTTAAACCAAGCCTAGCTCAAGGTTAGTTTAGGGTTTTGATTACTAACTTGGATTAAGTTGATCGTATCTAAATCAGAATCGAGTTGGGTTCAAGCTGTCATAGGCTAGTCTTCTTCTATGAGTTTTAGTATTACAACGTAAATTCAATTAGCTTGTTTGATTTTGAGTCTTAAATCAATTCGTGGAAAGTAAAAATCCCAAATCTAATCCTATAATGAAACCATAGATTAACTACCCCAAATTTTCATCAAAAAACCTAAATATAAATAATCCAAGCCTTAGGTTATGATTTTAACCACAGATAGTACGTAAAACTTGAATCTAACTGTATAATTTCACAATTCATTGTAGGATTCAATTCCAAGGGCGCACACATTTTCTAGCAACATTGGTAGGCGATTCAACTTGTAAGGTGATGACTTTTTTCCATGGGACTTTTTCGCTTTCATATTAGCTTAAGTGATAGTTTTTATTTTAATTCTTGACTGATGAATGATATCTCTATTTCCTGATTACCTATGTAGTTATTGGGATAGATCCTCAAATTATATGCTCAACATTTATCTGGTATAAACACTAACATGTTGTTATTGAATATTTTTCTCATACTTGTGGATTGTTTATGGAACTTGAATTGCTACATATATTAGTGGAAACTCCACATATATATGTACATCCAAACTTGAGATGTAACTTGCTTGATTGTGATTATAATGGACCCTCGACATAATGACTATTTTTGCCTAATGAATTAACTGGAATCTTGTCGTGGACTTACCATATTGTGGGTCTTTGTGCCTATGTGGCTTTTGGGAATAACCCATTTTTATCTCATCCTTTGGTGGACTATTTGCCTTATGTGGTTTTGATTGAATATTGTCATTTATGGCTTTTATGAAACATTTTCCCTGTGTGGCTTTGATGGATTATTTTCGTAAAATCCTGTTATGGTAAATTCTACTTGTTAAATTATAATTGGCCACTAGTCGAGGAGGTTACCATTAAACATCATAATATTGGAGTCTCATGAGTCGGGAATGATGGTATGAGACATTATGCCCGAACTGCCGGGCTATGCTGGGTGACAAGCCCCTCAAAGTGACCTTCGAGCTTTCTTAAATTTGTTGTTTGTAATTGAAATAATAACGATTGGGCTAATCATGCATTCATAACATATGGACGATGACAGATGGCTAATTTTAAATGTTATTGCCCACGCCCTTTGTCGCAGTATCGTTTCACTAGCTCTTACACCACCAACAATCGACCTAATTTTGGCAAGCTAGTCACTATGAACGTACTTAATATATTTTCGTTAGTGACTGACTACATGTATGGGTTTCGTCCAAAAGCCAACTAGATGAGCATCCTTAGTTAATATGCATTCATGCATCCATGCATTTAAACAAGATTGCATCATGGATTGTTTTGTATTGTTTCTTATTGAAATCATATTCAACTACTGTGAGGGTGTGTAATATTGAGAAAAATTCACACTGAGATGGCCACTCATTCTTCGAATATATAATTGTACAGATATGCAGGTAATATTCAACTGGTAAGGAGCATGATACTGATTGCAGGGGATGTGCGGATGTATCTGCCCAAGAGATGTTGTGCGATCCTGCAGCTCAAGACTAACTATATTTTATTCCTTTCATATGATGAATTGTTTATTTCTTTTATTTATTAGTATTGAGATATTGGTTTGTATAAGCCTTATGGGCAGTCACTCGTATATTATGAATGTGCATGTAAACTTTTCTTTATGCTTGATTTGTTTCTCTACAGCTAAATTGCTAACCCTGAAAAAGAAAAGAATATATATATATATATATATATATATATATATATATATATATATATATATATATATATATATATATATATATATATATGAGCGTATGTGTGTGTGAAATTTGGGCTATCTTTAAAGGTTAACACTTAGGTTTTTGAAAAGTGAGCACCAACCTGGGGCTTTGAGAAACAGGGAGTTACAATATTGTCGGTCAGATCTTCGACTTGGTTTTCTAAAGAGACGAGCCGACTTCCTCTATTATGAGATCTTTGTGCGATCGTCGAGGAATGAGGGTCGAGCTAAGGGCCTGACTGCGAAGCTTGAGGCTTTTCAGGTTGTTCTTCTGGTATTGGCTCTGCGAAAGCGTCCAAAGCCATTATTTTCCCTTAGTAATCGAATGAGAGCTTCAACTTGGTTTTCTAAAGAGACGAGCCGGCTTCCTCTATTATGAGATCTTTGTGGGATCGTCGAGGAATGAGGGTCGAGCTAAGGGCCTGACTGCAAAGCTTGAGGCTTTTCAGGTTATTCTTCTGGTATTGGCTCTGCGAAAGCGTCCAAAGCCATTATTTTTCCTTAGTAATCGAATGAGAGAAGTAGAAACGCGATTAAACTTGTTGGTGTAGGGAAAACTTTTTAATAGCTTTGCTTTCGTTCCCACAAATGGTGTAAAACTATTATCACTCAAATCTGGTCGATTCCATAACATCACTGTAAATTGTACTCACCCAACCAATGAGGCCTGCCTTACAATTTATAAAGCCCATATATAGAGCTACCAGGTGATTATTCTCTTTCACCATATGTAGGCCCCACATGATCATGAATCTGACTATAAAATGGCTCAGAAGCAACATTGCACAAAAATTTGTTTGATGTAAAATTTATGTGGGGCCACGTCAATGGGGTCCATCACATTCCCAGAGCATTTTATGCAGTATCTAAACTCTAAAAAATAACTCTCAGGTGTTGTTAGGCTCAAAACCTTAAGTGGGCCATCTAGTATGAACTATCTTGTATGGGCCTTACCTTCCATGTGATGAGGCCCAATGAGATGTATGTGAGGCCCTTGTATGAGGCCCACTGTGATGTATATGAGGCCCAATGTAATGTATGTGAGACCCTTGTATGAGGCCCACTGTGATGTGTATAAGGCCTATGTGGTGAGGCCCATTGCGATGTATATAAGTCCCTTGTGATGAGACCCATTGTAATGTATATGAGGCCTATGGGATCGGGCCCATTGTGACGTATATAAGGCCTATGTCATGAGGCCCATTGTGATGTATATGAGGCTTATGGGATGAGGCCCATTGTGATGTGATGAGGCCCATTGTGATATATGAGACTCTTGTGTAAGGCCCAATTATGATATTGATCCCACCATGATGTATATGATAATGTTTATGATACCCATCCATTTTTTTAGCTAGTTTAAGGGCCATGGACCCCATTATGAGATAGTCTGTATAACGAGCCACATTCTAGGAGATAATGGTGGTTAAACGTCCACATTGTAAGCTTCCTATGGCCCATTGCTAAGCCTATTCCCCATTGTAAGTTAGAATCTAAGGCGGGCCGCAATTTAGGAGCAATGATGGTTAAATGTTCATGTTGCAAACTCTCTAGATCCCATTATAAGCGTATTTTTATTTTCCCATTATTGGGCCCTTTTTGAGAATAATACTTTCCACCATACCCTTTAGTACTACTTAAACCTTGGAACCCATCTTATGGCCATGATATATAGGCCCGTTGTGGTAAGTAGGTCCATCGTGATATGTAGGACCGTTGTGATATGTAGGCCCATTGTGATTGTGTGAGGCCCATTATGATTGTATGAGGCTCGTTGTGCGAGGCCCATTATGATTATATGAGGCCCATTGTGCGAGGCCAGTTGTGATTATATGAGGCCCATTGTGCAAGGCCCGTTGTGATTATATAAGGCCCATTATGACTGGATGAGGCCCATTGTGATGTGTGAGACCCATTGTGATTATGTGAGGCCGATTATTATTATGATTGATAATCATGCATGGCATACACCATGATTCATGCCCATACGCATCATTTACATGCTCATTATGAGGTGTGGTTGACTATTGCATATATCATAGAGCAGGTTATTTATGGGACTCCCTGATAGGTGGAGTTGTCCCACATGAGTGCACGGTATAAGCAAGATTAATGCATGATTGGACTGTGTGACTTATGTATCTTGTATTGTGTGTTGTGATTGTTGTACGCCCTAGCGACATTATGACCATAACCTCCACAAGTATATTGTGAATGGTAGGTTTGGACACCAAAAATCTTCTCTTCACATAGGGCACGAAGGCTGTCCCTGGGTGAAAGTCCCTAAACCTGATGGTACCGGAAGACGCTCCAACGTCAAGACAGAGTGAATACATGAGTGCACAAGGGCCAAATATCAGGAGGTCGCGTCTCCCATTGTGTCGTGGTCGGTTGGAAGGGGGTGTGGCCTTAATCGCCTAAGGGTAGAGGACAATTATTAAGCTAAGTATGACGAGCTTGTAAATGGGTCCGCTATCGACGTGCTAGATAGATATTGGCTGACTATTGGCCAGCGGATAGTGAGGTCTCTTCCGCTTGCACTATTGTGCGTCCAATGTAGGGAGGCAATGTGGTGTATAGTATATTAAACCCCATGATTGTCCAGAGAGGAAATGTACTGATTTATAGATTCAGATGAGGACTGACATGACTTGTGATTGCACTTTGCATATGACATTGGCCACGTCGGCCTTGCATCGCGTAGCCTTGGTATGGTTGACAGCATTGTACTAAACCCCGGTGATGATCCCAGGGATGTACGGTCCTGATATGTGGACTTACTGAGCAGGAGTTGCGTATTCAGCATTTAACACATTCATTCATTCATCCACTATCCACTAGGGCTGGTGGTGCACAACCAAATCATTATGTATACCTTCATAATGGACAGAATTTCGATTGGGGTGTGCAACCAACCTGAGATCAGAAATTTACCACATGAGTCTAGCTATCCAAATTTTAATATGGGACTGATTTAGATAGAAGTCCCTTATGATGAACCCCACAGCTTATGATACAACGTACTATCATCCCGACTACACACTCCAGTCTTATTATTTTTTTGCATTGCATAACGCATTACATCTTCTACATATAACATATTATGACGCCCCATCATTATGGTCACATGCGGGTGGGCACACGTAGGCGAATGCTGATGTGGGCGGGGCCTAGGGAGCTTGGACAAGCTACTAGTGGTTGGCCGATTACTATGCACACAGTGTAAGCAGGACCTTGTCCCACATATTCATAGATTCATTAGGATTTGCATATTACATTGCATCCTCGGCATATGACATTTGGTTTATTATGTCATTGTACTTGAACAATTACACGTTAGCTTTGCCATTACCTTTTCATCATATGCCATATAGTAAAAAATAAAATTTGATTATATTGTTCATGATGATTGGATATTTTAATGATTCATGGTCGCTTGTTGAGTGATATGCCTATTATTGATGTCATGTTTATGATAACCTGTATAGTTATACGACATGCTTGATTGATAACCTACTCACCCATGATAACATGATTGGTTGATAACATGTCTATGGTTGTTTTGAATGTCTTTACAGGAGCGCCTTGATAAGACGTATTTTACTCCTGCCACGCAGTAGACTCACAAGCTGTGGTTTGCTCATACGTATGACTTACACTTTTCAGGATGCATACAAGAGTTGTTGGAGTTTGCTATTGTTTCCTTCATTACTGTTGAGCTGGTGCACCATATCATGTGTGACATGTCAAACAGGTTCGTCTCTTCGATATGCGTTGATGCCATATACAAAATGCGTAATTGCCTAAATAGATTAATCGTTCAAAAAAAATCACACTGAAAAATCCTCTTTGTAGAATCCCATGATTGGAATCTGGTACATGGGTGTTAAGAGCTGAGAGTGGGATACTACAGAGGCTGTTAGCGTCGGATTCAGCGATTATAAATTTTGTGAGCTTAGTTTTCGAGTTTAGGGCATGACACATATAGGTCAAATCCTTTCAAATCGATGCGAGTCGATCTCGGTGCAACCCTAAGCTTAAATTAAAGACAAGTCAAGTCAAAATGTTGTGGATAAGTTGATTCAGTAAGTCTTTGCTTGTTGATTTTAAAATAAATTTAGATCTAATTCTAGTTTTTTTTTTCCCCATAAACATCCTATTCCACATCGAGTCTCAACTAAGTGAAAATTGGGTGTGCTCGATTTCTTGGCGAGTTAAACTAAGCCTAGCTCAAGGTTAGTTTAGGGTTTTGATTACTAACTTGGATTAAGTTGATCGTATCCAAATCGGAACCGAGTTGGGTTCAAGCTGTCATAGGCTAGTCTTCTTCTATGAGTTTTAGTATTACAACGTAAATTCAATTAGCTTGTTTGATTTTGAGTCTTATATCAATTTGTAGAAATTAAAAATCCCAAATCTAACCTTATAATTAAACCATAGATTAACTACCCCAAATTTTCATTGAAAAACTTAAATAAAAATAATCTAAAACCTAGGTTATGATCTTAACCACAGATAGTACATAAAGCTTGAATCTAACTGTACAATTTCACAATTCATTATAGGATTCAATTCCAAGGGCGCACACTTTTCCTAGTAACATTGGTAGGCGATTTAACTCGTAAGGTGATGACTTTTTTCCATTAGACTTTTCCGCTTTCATATTAACTTAGGTGATAGTTTTTATTTTAATTCTTGACTGATGAATGATATCTCTATTTCCTGATTACCTATGTAGTTATTGGGATAGATCCTCAAATTATATGCTCAACATTTATCTGGTATAAATACAAACATGTTGCTATTGAATATTTTTCTCATACTTGTGGATTGTTTATGGAACTTGAATTGCTACATATATTAGTGGAAACTCCACATATATATGTACATCCAAACTTGAGATGTAACTTGCTCGATCGTGATTATAATGGACCCTCGACATAATGACCATTTTTGCCTAATGAATTAACTGGAATCTTGTTGTGCACTTACCATATTGTGGGTCTTTGTGCCGATGTGGCTTTTTGGAATAATCAGTTTTTATCGCATCCTTTGGTGGACTATTTGCCTTATGTGGTTTTGATTGAATATTGTCATTTGTGGCTTTTATGAAACATTTGCCCTGTGTGGATTTGATGGATTATTTTCGTAAAACCCCATTATGGTAAATTCTACTTGTTAAACTATGATTGACCACTAGTCGAGGAGGTTACCATTAAACATTATAATATTTGAGTCTCATGAATTGAGAATGGTGGTATGAGACATTATGCCCGAGCTGCCGGCTTATGCTGGTTGACAAGCTCCTCAGAGTGACCTTCGAGCTTTCTTAAATTGGTTGTTTGTAACTGGAATAATAACGATTGGGCTAATCATGTATTCATAGCATACGGACGATGACGGGTGACTAATTCTAAATGTTATAGCACATGCTCTTTGTCGCAGTATCGTTTCGCTAGCTCGTAAACCATCGACAATCGACCTAATTTTGGCGAGCTAGTCACTATGAACGTACTTAATATATTTTTGTTGGTAATTGACCACATGCATGAGTTTTGTCCAAAAGCCAATTAGATGAGCATCCTCAGTTGATATGCATCCACGCATCCATGCATTTAAACAATATTGTATCGTGGATTGTTTTGTATGATTTTTTATTAAAATCATACTCAACTACTGTGACGGTGTGTAATATTGAGGAAAATTCACACTGAGCTGGCCACTTATTCTTCAAATATATAACTGTACAAATGTGCAAGTAATATTTAACTGGTAAGGAGCATGATACTAATTGCAGGGGATGTGCGGATGTATCTCCCCAAAAGATGTTGTGCAATCCTACGGCTCAAGACTAGTTGTATTTTATTCCCTTCACATGATGAATTGTTTATTTCCTTTATTTATTAGTATTGAGATATTGGTTTGTATAAGCCTTATGGGCAGTTACTCGTGTATTATGAATGTGTATGCAAACTTTCCTTTGTGCTTGATTTGTTTTTCTTTCGTTAAACTGCTAACCCTGAAAAAGAATATATATATATATATATATATATATATATATATATATATATATATATATATATATATATATATATATATATATATTGTAACATCCCGAAAATCGGGAGGTCGACTAAAAACTCCACTCCCGAGTTTCAGAACATCACTTATGCAACATAAATGTGTATGATTGAATGTTGTCTGTGTTAATGTATTAAACATGAATGAGATTAATCCAAAACATCATATCATACTCTAGAGACCGTTAAATTAGCAAGCGGAAGACTGTGATAGTATGTATAAAATATATAAACTGTTATATGTCTCCAGAGTGTGAACATGTTACCAGGTTATATATATACATGTATACTCCAAAAGTAAACAAAACAAATATACATGAGTGCGGTAAAAATATAAAATGACAAGTGTCAAGGCATCTAATCAACCTCCCTGTAATCCCGTCAATCAGAACACGCATACAGGAGAGATCCTCCTCATCATCATCAAGTCCAGCTCCGCCCCGCAGGCCACGCCATCATCTGCAATCACAATAGGGACAGGTGGGTGTCCGGAAACACCATCTCGTAACGTGGGAGTGAGTGATCAACTCAGTGGGATAAGAGAGTAGATATTAGCATGTTATCAAATCAATCATGCGACAATAGTAAAGCAGTAAATCAAACAATCCTAATACTGTTGTTAATGCAATATGACATGACATGATGGATGCCCTCACCGACGTTCTCCCTCATACGGCACCATCTTATGCCCGCGGCATGCTTGCATCCCGCTCAGTGCTCCACATCTTACAGGCACATGCAATGTGATGGTGATATGATTGCCGAGTTATTATTAGTCCATTCAAACAGAAGGATTGGAAAACTAAGGTACTTTCCTTATATCAATCCCAACACAGATCCTGTCTAAGATCGTCACTCCTAGTAATCTCATACTATGTATATTTTGTAGGTCGCTGCAAGGGCTGTCAGGGCTGTTGCTCGCACTCGTTGCACCGCTCCCCCATCACCTTATCAATACAGGCCTACTGTACTCTCACTGCTACGGAAGGGTCGTTGCCTCCCGTATACTCAGAATACGCTCGCGGTCACTACAAAGGGCTGTCAGGGCTGTTGCTCGCACTCGTTGCACCGCTCCCCCATCACCTTATCAATGTAGGCCGACAGCAAGAATATAGTGTCTTATACCACCATAATCTGCTCACGAGTCATAGGTGCTCACTGGTCACTACGGGGAGGTTTGTGGCCCCAGCGTAGGTCGACAGCTCGACCACGGTATCCCATACCACCATGCCCGGCTCATGAGTCTTCGTGGATCAAGGTACCATGGTTGACAGGGTTTATAATGGTAAGTTCAGTACCCTAGGTTCAAGCAGTTATGACTCATACAGGGTGAACATACAACGGCCAGTCGGGTTACTTGACGGGCTCGACTAGCACGATCGCATCTCAAGCTGAGCGACATGAAGTGCATAAAACACTTCGCGTGGCCTAACCACTGCCACCAACTCCAAAACACGACTCGCGTTCATCGACGCGTCGTTCGTGGCAAAGATAGGCCAACCACGAACTTGCTCGGTTACCGACTGCCTGGACTAGGTATAGTCCCAAACAATTATGAATTAACATTAGCAATCATGTGAGAGTATTGGAAATGAAATACAACCATGTGAGCATGTTAACACATGTTATAACATACAACTTAAGTGAATCATCAAGCACAAGCATTTCATACATATAATGAAATCATGCATATAGCTAACATGTAGGAAATCATTTACATCAGCATATTAATTGAGAAATCAATCTCAAACTAATTCATAGCACCATTTAATTCAATACATACTAATACAAGCATTTATACAAACACTTACACTACACACTTAAGTCTACATATAGTATGTCGACTCAAAGTGCGCATTTAGGTGAATCTCTTCACCAAACTAATTATGCACGCATTCCTAGTATTCTAATGCGACTAGAAGCCATGTCAATCACATCAGTAAATTATGGATGAAAACAGTATTTCCTACAAATGACTAAAATGCCCTAAATCTCATATTCTTCGTCTATTTACGAAACAGGAAACGGACAGCATGTTGTACATGTCAAACGGCGTTGCCGTCAATAATCTACTATTAAACAACATTGAAAGTGTTGAAAACGGTCAATCAAAGCGTTTAAAATCCGCACCTTTTCTCTTATAGGTGAAGCGATTCGAACGGAGCGTATACGCTTCGTCTACGGCGACTAGGCAACCTGATTTACAAAATCTATCAGCTAACATGCTATGGAACGAAAGGATCAGCAAATCAGCAACTAATTAGGGTATTTTCTTACCTAGAAAGGCGGCGAAATCACCGGCCAAGTGATTGGAGCGTGTTGCTAAAGCACGTGCAACAGGTGGCACGACAGCAGGAAAATTCTCCTCCACTCTCTCTCACAAACTCTCACCTTTTCTCTCTCTCAATCTAGGGTTTTTCTCAAATTCGGATGGGAGAGAGGAATGAGGGTTTCAACCCCTTTTATAAGCCCAAATGTGCCCAAAATAAGCTCGAGAACAATATATACTTGAGGTATATCCAAATCGGGGCTGTTTCGGTCCCAAAGGGCATTTCTGGTGGTCTCCTGGCCGAACGCGATCGGACTTAAGTTCACACATGTCAGATGTCACTCACATCCCGTTTTCAGACCATCAGTGTTCGTAGATCGCCCGTGGCGGTTCATTTTCAGTTCAGCGGTCACCGCACGTAGATCAGGTCTGCAAGTCTCATGATATGAAATAGAAATTTTTCCTAATCCGAGGGTATAATTTGGCTGAATTCTGACGGTCAGAACGCTTAATACTGACGCGTCAAGTCGTGTGCCAGATTTGAATTTTAAATTTTAATTTTAACCCTATTCTCACTCTATTCACTCCAGGCTCAATGAAATAGCCTGCGAATGTCGGTTGACTCGATTTTCGAAATGATTGTCAAGTCCAGCTAGGCGGTTCTAACGGTCTAAGATTGTAAGTATCGGACTTTCGACGCGCGGTCTAGATCCAATACAAAGTTTCAAAGAGGTCCAGAGAACAAACCAGTTTAGAGTTTGATCCGAGGTTTTAGAGTATTTTAGCACCATTGATTCTACAAGTTTTGGGTCTTGTAGAATGTATTTAAAGCGGTCAGGGACTATTTCCCAGCTACTCTAGCGTTGCGCTAGCTAACTTATGCTTAGTTTCTAAAGGAATTAATCCTAAGTGATTTTTTTGGCTATGGAATTGGGTTCTGAGCGATTTCCCAGGTGTTTTGGTTGACCCATTGCCTAAGGACGTCTAATCCCAGGTTGGCCAAAATCCGGAGTGTTACATATATATATATGTGTGTCACGTATGTGTGTATGAAATTCGGGCTATCTTTAAAGGTTAACACTTGGGTTTTTAGAAAGTGAGCACTAACTTCGGGCTTTGAGAACCGGGGCGTTACAATATTGTCGGTCAGAGCTTCGACTTAGTTTTCTAAAGAGACGAGCCAACTTTCTCTATTATGAGATATTTGTGTGATTGTCGAGGAATGAGGGTTGAGCTAAGGGCCTGACTGCGAAGCTTGAGGGTTTTCAGGTTGTTTTTTTGGTATTAGCTCTATGAAAGCAGCCAAAGCCATTATTTTCTCTTAGTAATCGAATGAGGGAAGTAAAAAGGTGATTAAACTTGTTGGTGTAGGGGAAACTTGTTAATAGCTTTGCTTTCGTTCCCACAAATGGTGCTAAACTATTATTACTCGAATCTGGTCGATTTCGTAACATCTCTCGTGAGCCGCTGGGTACTTGCACTTTAATAGATAACGAAATGACACTACGGGTGCCAATCATGGCCGGGGACCCTCCGATACCTGAGTCAGGTAGATGAACCAGAATAAGTGTGGCTAGAGTCGGTATTGTTGTTTGTACCTTTTTCCTTAAGAGGGGTGATGTATTTATAAATTTGCTAAGTATATCATGTATCTGAGTATATCAGTAAGATATGCTGGAAGGGCTCGTATTAGAGTTGGAATTTATTATCGAGTATATATCTAATTATGCTTTTATTGGCATGATCTTCGACTAAAATCTTGCTCAGTAATCATGCTCGTATATGACACAAGCTTATCTCTAGATATTTCCATCCCGAGCTCGATGTCAGAATTTGAGGTCGAGGTTTCTATTCATAGTTGAGGTAATCAATGTCAGCATTCGAGGTCGAGGTTTGTCAATGAACCTTTATTTTAGAGCGGGGTTGATTGATTCAGCTCGATCACCGAGTTTCCTTGCTCAGCTCAACTTTCCTAGCAATAAGCACTTCAGTAGTTCAGGAAGTTTGCTATGATGGTTCTTCGCTACGTGTCTCTGTAACACCCTGAAAATCGGGGGTCGTGTATAAACTCAACTCCCGAGTTCCAGACCGTCACTTATGCAACAAAAATGGTTATGATTCGATGTTGTCTGATTTAAAGCATTCACATGAGTAAAAGTATACCAAAACTGCAATTCATACTTCAGATCCAGTGATAAAAGCAAGCGGAAGACTAAACAAGATATATATCACTGTATGGAAAAACAAAGTAATCTCAACTGTCTCCAAAGTATGACTACATCTCTGAGTCTCATATACATGTACATAACAAAAGAATAATGTTCAAAAAGAAAAGTCCCACTGATGTCCCCTCGATCCAGGTCGCCTACGGGAAGCCGTCATGATACTGCATATACGAGAACTCATCCTGGTCCTCGTCATCATCTAGCTCCACCTCCTAGATCTCATCGTCACCTGCAACTACAACAGGGTCTGGTGGGTGTTGCAAACACCATCCCGTAACGTGGGAATGAGTGATCAACTCAGTGGAATCATAGAGCAAAGATTAGCATGTTCACAATTCAATCACGCGATAATAGTAAAGCAGTAAATCAGACAAGTCCTAATACTGTTGTTAATGCAAGATGATATGACGTGATGTATGCCCTCACCGACGATCACCCTCATACGGCAACATCTTACGACCGCGGCATGCCACACTCCCTAGAGTGCTCCACATCTTCCAGGCACATGCAATGCTATGGTGATATGATTACCAAGTTGTTATTAGTCCATTCAAACAGCAGGATTGAGAAACTAAGGTACCTCCCTTGTATCAATCCCAACACGGATCCTATCTAGGGTCGTCACTCCTAGTAATCTCATACGATGTACATTTCGTAGGTCACTGCAAGGGCTGCCAGGGCTGTTGCTCGCACTCGTTGCACCGCTCCCCCATCACCTTATCAATACAGGCCTACTGTACTCTACTGCACGGAAGGGTCGTCGCCTCCCGTGAACTCAGAATACGCTCGCGGTCACTACAAAGGGCTCGTCGCCTGATCAGTGTAGGCCGACAGCTAGAATATAGTGTCCCATACCACCATAATCTGCTCACGAGTCAAGGTGCTCACTGGTCACTACGGGGAGGTTTGTGGCCCCAGCGTAGGCCGACAGCTCGACCACGGTGTCCCATACCACCATGCCCGGCTCATGAGTCTTCGTGGATCAAGGTACCACGGTTAATAGGGTTTACAATGGTAAGTTCAGTACCCTAGGTTCAAGCAGTTATGATTCATACAAGGTGAACAAACATCGGCCAGTCGGGTTACTTGACGGGCTCGACTAGCGCGATCGCATCTCGAATTGAACGACATGAAGTGCGTAAAACACTTCGCGTGGCCTAACCACTGCCGCCAACTCTCAACACGAATCACATTCATCGACGCGTCGTTCGTGGCTATGACCAGTCAGCCACGAATTTGCTCGGTTACCGACTGCCTGGACTAAGTCAAGTCCCACACATCTATGGAATTACATTAACACTATAAAAGGTATTGGAATTGAAATACATCATGTGAGCATGTTAGCACATGCTATAACATTCAACTTAAGCAAATCTTCAAGGCATACTTCCCATGCATATTCAACTTAAGCAAATCCTCAAGTACATACATTCCATGCATGTAATGAAATCATGCATTTTGTCAACATGTAGAAAATCATTTAGGTCGGCATAATAATTGAAAAATCAATCACAAACTATCAAATAACATCATTTAATTCAATACATACTAATACAAGCATTTATACAAACACATACACTACACACTTAAGTCTACATATAGTATGTCGACCCAAAGTGTACAACTAGGCGAATCTCTTCGCCAAACTAATTATGCACGCATTCCTAACTTCCTAATGCGACAACAAACCATGTCAATCACATCAGCAAAATATGAATGCAAACAGTACTTCCTACAAATGACTAAAATGCCCTAAATCTCATATTCTTCGTTAGCTTACGAAACGGGAAACGGAGAGCATTTTGTACATGTCAAACGGCGATGCCGTCAAGAATCTACTATTAAACGACATTGAAAGCGTTGGGAACCGTCAATCAAAGCGTCTAAAATCCTCACCTAGTGTCTTGTAGACTCGGGAATTGAAGCGGAGTGTATATGCTTCGTCTACGGCGAGTAAGGAGCCTAATACATAAGATCCATAAGCTACATCGCTATGGAAACAAGGAAAACTCAAATCACCAACTATTTAGGGTTTTTACTTACCTAGGATTGCGGTGGAATCGCCGGGAAAGCGATAGAGGAGTGTTGCTTAAGCATGTGCAACACGTAGCACAGGTGGCGGGAAGAACTCTCCCACTCTCTCACAATCTCTCACTCTTTTTCTCTCTCCCAAGCTAGGGCTTCTCTCAAATTCGGATGGGAGAGAGGAGTGAGGGTTTCAACCCCTTTTATAGCCTAAAACATTCCCAAAATAGGCTTGGGAACAATGTTTACTTGGTGCCTAACCAAATCGGGGCCGTTTCGGTCCAAAAGGGTATTTCCGGAGGTCCCCAGGCCAAATGCGGTCGGACTTAAGCTCATGCATACTAGATCTAGCATACATCCAGTTTTCAGACCGGTTGGGTTCCCAGATCGCACGTGGCGGCCCAGTTTCAGTTTAACGGTCACCGCACCAAGATCAGGCCTATAAGTCTCGTGATATATAATAGATATTTTTCCTGATCCAAGGGTGTAATTTGGCTGTATTCTGACGGTCAGAATGCTTAATACTGATGCGTCAAATTTGTGTGCCAGATTTGAATTTGAAATTCTAACTATGTCCCTATTCACACTCTCTTCGGTCCGGGCTCAATGAAATAGCCTGTGATCGTCAGTTGGACTTGATATTCGAAACGATTGCCAAGCCCAGCTAAGTGGTCATAACGGTCTAAGATGGTAGGCATCTGACTTACGACGCGCGGTCTAGATCCAATACAAAGTTTCAAGGAGGTCCCGAGAACAAACCGGCTTAGAGTTTGATCCGAGGCTTTAGAGCATTATAGCACCCTTAGTTCCACTCGCTTCGGGCCTTGTAGAACGTATTTAAAGTGATCAGGGACCATTTCCCAGCTATTCTAACGTTGCACTAGCTAACCTAGTCAAATTTTCCAAAGGAATGAATTCTACGCAATTTCGGGTCGAGTTGGTACTCGAGCCCAAGTATGGATTTTTCACGGGCGTTACAATCTACCCCCCTTAACAAATAATTTCGTCCTCGAAATTTTGTACCTTTTCGTACTCCTCGAGAAGCTGTGGGTAGTTCTTTCTGATCTCGGCTTCTGTCTCCCAAGTAGCCTCCTCCTCAGTATGATGCGTCCATAGTACCTTCACAAGGGGAATCACCTTGCTACGCAGTACCTGCTCCTTCCGGTCTAAGATGCGTGTCGGTCGCAGGATATAAGTAACATCCTCTCCTAACTGCACCTGCTCCCATCTGATGATATGAGAAGGATCAGCAACGTACTTCTTCAGCATAGAAACATGAAATACGTTGTGGACGCTCGCGAGGGGCGTGGGTAAAGCCAATCGGTAAGCCACTGCTCCCACACGATCGAGGATCTGAAATGGACCAATGTATCGCGGTGCCAGCTTCCCCTTCTTCCCGAACCGAAGGACTCCCTTCATAGGGGAAACTCGCAAAAACACATGATCCCCGACTGTGAACTCTAGTGGTCTCCGTCTCGTATCGGCGTAGCTCTTCTGTCTGCTCTGCGCTGTAAGAAGCCGACGTCGAATAATATCGATCTTCTCTGACGTCGCCTGCACCAACTCTGGGCCAATCAAGCTGCGCTCACCGACCTCTAACCAGCAATGCGGTGCGCGACAAGGTCGCCCATACAGCGCCTCATAAGGTGTCATGCCGATACTCGCCTGGAAGCTATTGTTGTATGCAAATTCCGCATATGCAAGACAGTCATCCCAACTGTCCTTGAAGTCCAATGAGCAAGCTCGCAACATGTCCTCCAGGATCTGGTTCACTCGCTCTGTCTGTCCGTCCGTCTGTGGGTGGAAGGCAGTACTGAACTTCAACTTCACACCCATAGCCTCCTGAATGCGAGTCCAGAAAATAGAAGTGAACCGCGTGTCTCTGTCCGACACGATTTCCAACGGAACTCCATGCAGACGCACAATCTCTCGGATATACAATCTAGCCAGCTCGTCTGCAGAGTTCGTAACTCTGATCGGTAGGAAGTGCGTCGACTTCGTCAATCGGTCGACGATCACCCAAATGGAATCATGCCCCTTCCTCGTCTTCGGCAACCCAGAAATGAAGTCCATGGAAATGAAATCCCACTTCCACTCTGCAATCGGCATAGGCTGCAAAAGTCCAGGTGGTCGGCGATGCTCTGCCTTCACCTGCTGACAAGTGAGACAACGGGACACGAACTCAGCTATGTGGGTCTTCATACCTTCCCACCAGTACGTCCTCTTCACGTCACGATACATCTTCGTGCTGCCAGGATACATCGCGAGTCTAGTAGAATGCGCAGCCTCGAGAATCTCTCGTCTCAAGTCAGGGACATCAGGAACGCATAGGGGGCCACGGTAACGTAAGCCCCCATCCATGCCAACTCGCTAGTCGGCGTCAGCATCATCACTGGCCTGCTCTCGAAGCTCAGTAAGATGCGCGTCGTCCCTCTGCGCCTCGATGACACGGTCATCGATCGGGGATCGCACCTGAACATGTGCGATGAACTCAAATGGCTCCTCTACGGTGAGTTTCTGCTCAAAGTCTCGCAAAAACTCAACCATATCCCACTCGGCAACCATCAGCGGAGCCGCAAACTCTATCGCCTTCTTGCGGCTCAACGCATCAGCCACAAGGTTCGCCTTCCCAGGATGGTAAGAGACTTCAAACTTGAAGTCCTTCAGCGTCTCCATCCATCGCCGCTGCCTCATATTCAAGTCCCGCTGTGTGAATATGTACTTGAGGCTCTTGTGGTCGCAAAAGAGCTCGAACTCCTCTCCATAGAGGTAATGTCTCCAGAGTCTCAGTGCGAATATCACGGCTGCCAACTCCAGGTCGTGTGTAGGGTAATTCTCCTCGTGCTTCCTTAATTGTCTCGAGGCATACGAAATTACCCTGTCCCTCTGCATAAGGACACAACCCAAACCAACGCTAGACGCGTCGGTGTATATAGTGTATTTAACCCCTTGCTCTGGCAATACTAGCACAGGGGCGGACGTAAGTCTGTCCTTCAGCTCCTGAAAAGCTGACTCCGCCTTATCATTCCAGCCGAACTTCACGTCCTTCCGTGTCAACTGAGATAAGGGTCTCGCGATCTTCGAGAAATCCTGAATGAAGCGCCGATAGTAGCCAGCGAGACCCAAGAAACTCCTCACCTCAGTGACAGAACCAGGCTGCTCCCAGTCCTGCACCGCAGCTACCTTAGACAGGTCAACTGCCATGCCATCCTTGGACACCACGTGTCCTAGAAACTTCACCTCCTGCTTCCAGAAGTCGCAATTCTTATACTGTGCGAACAACTGATGCTGTCTGAGCGTATCAAGGACCAAACGCAAGTGCTCCTCATGCTCCTCTCGACTCCTAGAGTATACCAAAATGTCGTCGATGAAGACAACGACCAATCGATAGAGGAAGGGCCGCAATACCCTGTTCATCAGATCCATGAACACGGCCGGTGCGTTCGTGAGACCGAACGACATCACAAGGAACTCGTAATGACCAAAACTGGTCCTGAACGCTGTCTTCTGCACGTCCTCATCTCTGACGCGCAGCTGATGATATCCTGACTGAAGATCAATCTTCGAGAAGTACTGCGCTCCTCTCAACTGACCAAACAAGTCATCGATCCTGGGCAAAGGGTACTTGTTCTTCACTGTGAGTTGGTTCAGCCTGCGATAATCAATACACAATCGCGGCGAACCATCCTTCTTCTTCACGAACAAGACCGGTGCCCCCCAAGGAGATACGCTAGGCCGTATAAGGCCGAGCTCTAGTAGACCGTCAATCTGCGTCCTCAACTCCTCCATCTCACATGGTGCCATGCGATACGTCGGCAGTGAGACGGGTGTAGAACCAGGAATCAGATCGATAGTGAAATCGATCTCACGTCTGGGCGGCAAACCAGGGATCTTCCTGAACAGATCCCCGAACTCAGAAACAACTGGCGTCTGCTCAAGTACCTGGGCACCAGCGTCGCGCAATAGAGTGGCGTAGCTAAGAATGCGGAAAGGAAGATTTACCCGCACTGAAAATGTGAAAGGCGTGCCCTCAGGCTCGTACACCGTCACCACACGAGCCTCGCAGTCAATCTCGGCTCTCGCTGCAGTCAACCAGTCCATGCCAAGAATGACGTCGAGATATACGAGCGAGGGATCGACGACCAGATCAAGAGTCATCGTCCTGCCTCCCAGATCAACTAAACAACCCTCACACATCTGGGTGACATCCGAATAATCTCCATGAGCTGCAAGGACTCGCACGCTATCCATAGTGATAGTCTGTAACCCAAGACGTCTGACTACGACACGCGATATCAAGGAAATCGTGGAACCAGTGTCCACCATGACAAGAACGGGAGTACCTCCGATATGGCCCGTGACCTCGAAGGCTGAATGCTGGAAAGTCGGCGTCGTAGCTGCCTCAGCGGTCAGTGCATGAACTCGAGCCTGCTGTGGCCGGTTCGGCCGCTGTGTCAAGGGCCGTGGGGGCTGTCGAATCTGCGATACTGTGGGTCTGAAAGAGGACTGCGCAGGAGCTGATCGTATAGGCGGTGCTGATATCGCCTGTGGACGTACACGATCAATCTTCTGCGGCGGCGAGAACCCACTGTCCCGCATCCTCGAAAAGCAACTCGGCGCTAGGTGGCCCGTCCTCCCACAGTATGTGCATGATAAATCAGGGCGCCTAAACGGTCCTACTGGCGCCGTGGTCCTGGTAGGAGGATCAACGCGAGGTCTCTTGCCCGCGAAGGGCCTATCTAGCAACTCCGGTCGCGGCCTGGAAGTAGTCGGGCCTCGTGATCGCGCAAGTCGGTCCACGTCCTGCTCTGCCCGCATGGACATGTGAACCAACTCCGCATAGGAGGAGAAACTGATACAGTACATCTTCGACCGAATATCCGGTCGCAAGCCCTCCAAAAAGCGCCGTATGCGCATCTGCTCATCAGCTAGAATCGTCGGGACGTACCTGCCCAACTCTGTGAACCGATGCTCATACTCGGTAACCGTCATCGCTGCCTGCCTGAGACGGAAAAACTCATTCTCCCTCTCGTGTCTGTAGGTCTGAGGATAATACTTCTCATGGAAGCGAAACTCGAATGCTGCCCATGTCCATACGAAGTCTGCGGTAACAGTCCGCAATACACTATCCCACCACATACTGGCCTCTCTCTCAAACTGGAAGGTAGCCAGCTCCACCTGCTCTGCCTCAGTACAGTGCAACATGCGCAGAATCTTCGACACTCGGTCGAGCCAAAACTCAGCCTCCTCGGGTCTGTGAGAACCCGTGAAAGTAGGAGGCCGCAAGCGCTGAAATCGCTCCAGAAGGCCCCGTGTGTCGGCAGGGTTCCCCGCAGGGAAAGCAGGCTGCGCAGGAAGTGCTATGCCCTCATCCTGGGCGTAAGCATAGGCATCCTCAGCTGGATGCGCAGGTGGTGCAGGCGGAGTAGATGCAGTCGCACCCCCACCCTGGGCTAACGTCCCGACTATGGTAGTCAATAACTGCTGCTGCTGTAGCATCATAGCCATCATCTGCTCGAATCTATCAGGTGGCGGAGCAGGCTGTGGCGGATGAGGTGCGGAGGTAGATGCGCGCTGTGGCTCTCTAACTGATGGTGTATATGGCGGTGGTCCATCTGTAGGACCAACAGCAGGCTGAGACGATCGAACAGTCTCAGGAATCGGGCCCACAGCAGGGTCCGGACGAGTGCCAGACTGAGAGGGAGTCTGATCCATCTGCTCAGACAACGAAAGTCGAACCGCGCTCCTCGTAGTCTTAGGTGGCATTCCCTATATTCAAAATAGGGCGCAACCTTGTCAGTCTCAATTGCTCAAATACACCATAATCATTCACTAAAGAGTCGAAGGCATTCCACGCATTTCAATTAATCAAAATTGTCACAATACAAGGGATATATCCTTACAAGCATCATGACTAGAATGATATGGAAATTAAGACAGTTAAGCAACAACAACATAAGCAAAGCACTAGCCTCAACAGGCTTACACACATAAAACAGAAAATGGCTAACTACTCATAACAACATCAAAGATCGCGTCGCTAGTCGGAGTCTGGCGACGGAGGAGGAGCACCCTTATCCTGTAAACAACACAGGATTGCCTTCAAGGTGCGAGTCACCTTGCCAAATTTCTTCTTCGTAACGGCCTTGGCATCAGCGACCTCTGCTCGAAGTTCTTGGACTTCCCTTCGCAAAACGGTCTGACTCTCCTCCATCCGAGCAATGCGATCGTCAATAGTAGTCTGCGCAGAAGGAGGAGGGCTCCCATCAGTATCCTGAGCCTCCTCTTCTGCTTCTTCCTGAGTCTCTTCCTGAACTTCTGCACTAGGTTCTCCTTCGCTTTGATCTTCCTCTTCATCAAAGTCGTCCCCACTATCCCTTTCAAGTTGATTTTCACGATATTGCGACCCAATCTTCATCTTAACCATTGTCGACTCATCGATGGTGTGAATCGATACCGGCAATTCGGGTCCAAGTCTATAGGCAAACTCAAGCGCAATCTTGCAAATGAGTTGGCCAAAGGGGAGGGATTCGGATGTTCTCCTCGACCTGGCTATGAGAACTATCTGCCGTAAGATGAAAGTGGCCATACATACGTTCTCTCCCTGGGCCACCAGAAATAAGAAATCGACCATAAGACGTGTACATTCAATGCGGTTCGTCGACCTAGGATAAACATTGAACGTGCAGATGTGATGCAGCAGACGCAAATCCTCAGACATGTACGTCGCCTTGAGGCTATTATTAGGCTGCCATGGAACCAACTTACCGCACAGAAACCTGGTGCGGCGATCTCGTTCACGTCTAGTCCTCAAATTCTTCTCACTTGGATGTACATCACCTAGAGGCACATTGAGAAGTCGCGCAACCAACCGGACGTCGATCGTAGCCATCCGATCTCTACCAAAAGGGATTTTAAACTGCAAGGGCTCCAAGGTGGGATTCTGGATGCTAGCATAGAAGGCACGAACGGTGCTCACATTAGCACGAGCGCGAGCTTCAAAGATCGGTCCCCAGTGCGCAGCTTCAATGCGTTCGAACAACAGATATTCACCGAACAACCGTCCATCTACGTCCGCCTCAAATAACACTCTACGATCAGTGTATTCACCATGAGGCATCTCTGATAGAATGGTTCGTCCAAGATGTGCATGGGGATCCAAATCCCGCTTTGTACGGCACTCCAGGACTGCAGCTGGACCTGCGGCGGCGCTTGAACTTGCGGCACCACCCCGCGGTCTTCTCAATCGAGCAGGGCGGCTCGGCCCAGCCTCGTCTGTTGCAGTTTTCCTCTTACCCATCAAAGACAGGATGGATGAGAGCGACAAAAGACCCAAAATAGCTTCCACGAAAGCCATGGAAAACGCCGAAAATGCGGAGAAATGGCTGCCCAATCTGACAAAAGGAAATCTAGGCGTCGTAGAGGGATGCTTCAAGCTTCCCAAGGCTGTAGTTTCAGGGAAAAATAAGAACAAAAAGATGGAATGGAGCTGCTCACGATTTCAGCACTATTTGGGGGATTTTGGAGCTCCAAATGGGAAAATCTTCAAGGAAAGGGGCTGCCAACACCCAATAATCAATGGGTGGTGGTCGGTTTTGGCCAAGGAAGGGTTTAGGAGGGGTTTGGGTCGCCGGGGTTTGGAATAGAGTGCTGAAAATCAAATCTAGGGTATGCAAGGGGGCTGTTTGTGAAGGAGAGGGGTGTTTTAGGGGTTTTCGTGGGATGGGAGGTAGCTAGGAGTGATGGGGGGTGTATTTAAGTGGGTGCGCCCAAAGGGCAGCACCATCGGAGGTGGCCGGCCGGCGATGCATCGCCCGGCCGGCGATGGCATCGCCGGCCAACCTCCAGGTTGGCCAGCGGGACCCCATGGGTCTGGTCCCCCATGGTCCCAGGGCCCCAAAAAAGTTGGTCCCACCCCTTGGTTCATTATATTTTGGTCCCTATGAGCCCAAACATGTGTTCGGGGCTTTCCGGGTCCACATCGCAATCCCGAATACCAAACCATATGATGCAGCATATGAATTTGGGGTAGAAGGATCCAGTACATCTTTCTAGCTCCTTAGTTGATAAAGAAAGTGAAGTTAGAATGGCCTTATGGCCATTTTTCATAAAATTTTACTATTCACTGTAAAATTTGGTGAATGTACTAATTTGTGTTATTTTCACATTAGGTTTGATGCCTAACATGAAATGGATAAGAAAGAACTGAAGGTTAAAGTGTTTAGAGAAGGAATTTTGAGAATTTTTGGCAAAACGGGGTTTTTTAAGCCCTGGCGATTGATTACTGGAGTCGTGGTCATTCCACGGCCCAAAGATTCACTTTTGCGGTTTAAAACCGCTCATAGGACGTCTCCACCCGACTTCCTACAGCTTAGAAGTGATTCGGGTCGCTTTACGCGACCCGAGATGCGTTACAGACTCGATCTTGCGATCGATCCTTATAGACTTCGCCTATCGGCGAATCTGTGATCCTAGGAGTGTTTCTAGACCCTTCTCGCACCCACCTAAGTCAAAGGAAGCGACAGCGTACGTCGCAAGACCATAACCCAGGCCCAGTATACTCTCATTCATGCTCTGATACCAACTTGTAACACCCTGAAAATCGGGGGTCGTGTATAAACTCAACTCCCGAGTTCCAGACCGTCACTTATGCAACAAAAATGGTTATGATTCGATGTTGTCTGATTTAAAGCATTCACATGAGTAAAAGTATACCAAAACTGCAATTCATACTTCAGATCCAGTGATAAAAGCAAGCGGAAGACTAAACAAGATATATATCACTGTATGGAAAAACAAAGTAATCTCAACTGTCTCCAAAGTATGACTACATCTCTGAGTCTCATATACATGTACATAACAAAAGAATAATGTTCAAAAAGAAAAGTCCCACTGATGTCTCCTCGATCCAGGTCGCCTACGGGAAGCCGTCATGATACTGCATATACGAGAACTCATCCTGGTCCTCGTCATCATCTAGCTCCACCTCCTAGATCTCATCGTCACCTGCAACTACAACAGGGTCTGGTGGGTGTTGCAAACACCATCCCGTAACGTGGGAATGAGTGATCAACTCAGTGGAATCATAGAGCAAAGATTAGCATGTTCACAATTCAATCACGCGATAATAGTAAAGCAGTAAATCAGACAAGTCCTAATACTGTTGTTAATGCAAGATGATATGACGTGATGTATGCCCTCACCGACGATCACCCTCATACGGCAACATCTTACGACCGCGGCATGCCACACTCCCTAGAGTGCTCCACATCTTCCAGGCACATGCAATGCTATGGTGATATGATTACCAAGTTGTTATTAGTCCATTCAAACAGCAGGATTGGGAAACTAAGGTACCTCCCTTGTATCAATCCCAACACGGATCCTATCTAGGGTCGTCACTCCTAGTAATCTCATACGATGTACATTTCGTAGGTCACTGCAAGGGCTGCCAGGGCTGTTGCTCGCACTCGTTGCACCGCTCCCCCATCACCTTATCAATACAGGCCTACTGTACTCTACTGCACGGAAGGGTCGTCGCCTCCCGTGAACTCAGAATACGCTCGCGGTCACTACAAAGGGCTCGTCGCCTGATCAGTGTAGGCCGACAGCTAGAATATAGTGTCCCATACCACCATAATCTGCTCACGAGTCAAGGTGCTCACTGGTCACTACGGGGAGGTTTGTGGCCCCAGCGTAGGCCGACAGCTCGACCACGGTGTCCCATACCACCATGCCCGGCTCATGAGTCTTCGTGGATCAAGGTACCACGGTTAATAGGGTTTACAATGGTAAGTTCAGTACCCTAGGTTCAAGCAGTTATGATTCATACAAGGTGAACAAACATCGGCCAGTCGGGTTACTTGACGGGCTCGACTAGCGCGATCGCATCTCGAATTGAACGACATGAAGTGCGTAAAACACTTCGCGTGGCCTAACCACTGCCGCCAACTCTCAACACGAATCACATTCATCGACGCGTCGTTCGTGGCTATGACCAGTCAGCCACGAATTCGCTCGGTTACCGACTGCCTGGACTAAGTCAAGTCCCACACATCTATGGAATTACATTAACACTATAAAAGGTATTGGAATTGAAATACATCATGTGAGCATGTTAGCACATGCTATAACATTCAACTTAAGCAAATCTTCAAGGCATACTTCCCATGCATATTCAACTTAAGCAAATCCTCAAGTACATACATTCCATGCATGTAATGAAATCATGCATTTTGTCAACATGTAGAAAATCATTTAGGTCGGCATAATAATTGAAAAATCAATCACAAACTATCAAATAACATCATTTAATTCAATACATACTAATACAAGCATTTATACAAACACATACACTACACACTTAAGTCTACATATAGTATGTCGACCCAAAGTGTGCAACTAGGCGAATCTCTTCGCCAAACTAATTATGCACGCATTCCTAACTTCCTAATGCGACAACAAACCATGTCAATCACATCAGCAAAATATGAATGCAAACAGTACTTCCTACAAATGACTAAAATGCCCTAAATCTCATATTCTTCGTTAGCTTACGAAACGGGAAACGGAGAGCATTTTGTACATGTCAAACGGCGATGCCGTCAAGAATCTACTATTAAACGACATTGAAAGCGTTGGGAACCGTCAATCAAAGCGTCTAAAATCCTCACCTAGTGTCTTGTAGACTCGGGAATTGAAGCGGAGTGTATATGCTTCGTCTACGGCGAGTAAGGAGCCTAATACATAAGATCCATAAGCTACATCGCTATGGAAACAAGGAAAACTCAAATCACCAACTATTTAGGGTTTTTACTTACCTAGGATTGCGGTGGAATCGCCGGGAAAGCGATAGAGGAGTGTTGCTTAAGCATGTGCAACACGTAGCACAGGTGGCGGGAAGAACTCTCCCACTCTCTCACAATCTCTCACTCTTTTTCTCTCTCCCAAGCTAGGGCTTCTCTCAAATTCGGATGGGAGAGAGGAGTGAGGGTTTCAACCCCTTTTATAGCCTAAAACATTCCCAAAATAGGCTTGGGAACAATGTTTACTTGGTGCCTAACCAAATCGGGGCCGTTTCGGTCCAAAAGGGTATTTCCGGAGGTCCCCAGGCCAAATGCGGTCGGACTTAAGCTCATGCATACTAGATCTAGCATACATCCAGTTTTCAGACCGGTTGGGTTCCCAGATCGCACGTGGCGGCCCAGTTTCAGTTTAACGGTCACCGCACCAAGATCAGGCCTATAAGTCTCGTGATATATAATAGATATTTTTCCTGATCCAAGGGTGTAATTTGGCTGTATTCTGACGGTCAGAATGCTTAATACTGATGCGTCAAATTTGTGTGCCAGATTTGAATTTGAAATTCCAACTATGTCCCTATTCACACTCTCTTCGGTCCGGGCTCAATGAAATAGCCTGTGATCGTCAGTTGGACTTGATATTCGAAACGATTGCCAAGCCCAGCTAAGTGGTCATAACGGTCTAAGATGGTAGGCATCTGACTTACGACGCGCGGTCTAGATCCAATACAAAGTTTCAAGGAGGTCCCGAGAACAAACCGGCTTAGAGTTTGATCCGAGGCTTTAGAGCATTATAGCACCCTTAGTTCCACTCGCTTCGGGCCTTGTAGAACGTATTTAAAGTGATCAGGGACCATTTCCCAGCTATTCTAACGTTGCACTAGCTAACCTAGTCAAATTTTCCAAAGGAATGAATTCTACGCAATTTCGGGTCGAGTTGGTACTCGAGCCCAAGTATGGATTTTTCACGGGCGTTACAGTCTCATACGTCAGGTCAGTTCAATTTTCCCCATGACGCATACCATTAAAATTTTCTTGGAGGCCATGCTAATAGTTATTTTCCACCCAATTTATGGTAAGGCTAGTAGACCTGGACAAAAGGCGACACAAATATAAGCCTCATGCAACAGTCTTATGGGCCTATGAAGTTTTTAATAGTTGGTTTAAATAAAAATGGTTTCGTGTGGAGTGGTCCACCTTAGATTTGTATTTGCTTAATCTCTTATCTTATTTTCAAGTTGGCAAAATGGATGGATGACATGGATATAAGACATGCCATCACTGTGGGCCCCACTCTTAGTAATCCACAGTGCATCCAAAGCCACGTCCCCAGTTGGGGTCCCAATCTCCTTCCCTGCAGAGAGAATAATACATGCGCAAGCGGCTCCTTATCTTTTCCTTTCCGATAAGTGGGACCCACAATTTCGTAATATGGACCACTGGCACTATGGGTCCTGCCTAGGGGTGTACATGAACCGAGCTAGTTCGATTTGACTCGGTTTGAACCTGAGTTCGAGCCGAGTCATGCTGATTTTTAAGCTCGAAAATGAGTTCAAGCCGAGTTCGAGTAGGCACCATCTTGACTCGACTCAAATCGAATCGAACTTGGATCGAACCAGTTTGGTGACTCGATTACTTTGCCATTGATGCTGCTCGCCAACTGTTTGATAAAAGGACTCAACAAAATGTGGCTGGTGAGCATGATGAATAGATGACACCAGAGGGCAGCATGTCTCTGGCCTCATCTAATTACCCAGCAACTCTCCAAGGGTAATTCCCGGGAACCAATCATCTAGTGACCCAAAATAAGTCTCCTCCCACCATCAGGGGGCTGCATTTGTTCAGCGCTACCAACTTTGATCTTTGAAACAATGCTGCTACTGCAGCAAAATTGGAGTTGCTAAGGCGCAAGGGCTTGGAGATCTTAACCAAAGCCTCACTGATATTGTTTCTTATAATGCCGCCAATACTGATAGATCCCCGGTTCCCAATGGAACTACTGTCAAAGTTGATCTTAAAGTAGCCTTCTGGAGGTGGTTGCCATCTATTCACCATCTTGACTGTCTTCGTTTTTCCAGCTATAGATTCATCCTATTTCTCATACAGGAGAGAAATGAGCATGTTGTTTAACTCCACTTGCTTACCCACACTAGTGTAAGTGGAAAATCTCGTTGAAAACCACTCTAGCAGAACTTCTAGAGCAATAGAAAATCCTTTGGTTCCATTCAAGCCACAAGCACTATCACCTCCTTTATTATTAATTTCCAAAAGATTCTTCAAAAACTGATCTATCTCTTTTGAAGTTGCAAATCAGGTGTTTGTAGAAATGCCTCAATGGCAAATTCAGCCTGAGCTATCCCGAGCCGCGGACCAAATTGAGCTAAGTTGGCCAATCAAGCTCGAGGACTAAGCCGAGCCGAGTTCAAGCTATAGCCAGCCAGTGGCCGAGCCGAGTTTGAGCTGAGGTCAGCAAGTTGCCGAGCTGAGGCCAACTCGACTTGTTCGACTCAAAGTACACCTTGGCTGCATGAGTCACATTAAAATATCCCATCCACCGAATATTTAGGTGAATGCATACCTTTTAAAAAAATAATTATAAATCTTTATGATTTTATGGCGATAAGTCAAAAGTATATGATTGTTTTAAAAGGCTATTTTTCAGATGGCCCACTAAAAGTGGAATGCAACCGATTAACAGTGGAGTCTACCAAAAACAGACAGACGTGTCATACTTGTAAATCTGCTACGCGGCAATTACAGGCGTCGCGCATATCATATCATCACACCCGAGAATTGGAAGCTTCCAAAGCGTTTCCCACGTGCCATCATGGGTCGCTGCAGGGACCATAAACATGCATGTTTTTAATATCCACTGCGTTCATCAGTTTTTACATATTGTTTTAACTTCATACAAAACTTTTATAGACTCAAAAAGTTTCCAGTGGCATGTTTCGGCAGTGGAATTTGGTGGGATGAGATTTAAAAAACATAGTTATTACCCATGGCAGGGATTGTCCCCTGTTGCCATGGGTTAAGATTAGTCCTCTGCTTCGTTGGTAATACAATGGTACATTGAACATTTGAAATTACTAAAATAACACACGTGTTATATTTAAACTGTTCATTTATTTTATAACCTCATTTTATGGCATGGGCCTAAAAATGAGGTAGATCCAAAACTTATGTGGCTCCAAAGAAGTTTTCAACTGTAAGTATTCAATCCCGTTGCTTTCTATGGTGGGGTTCACTTGAGCTTTAGGTTTATCTGATTTTTTAGCCCATGCTCTAAAATAATCTCGAAAAATGGGTGGATATAGCCCACACATCACAGTGGTACCTACACAACTTGATAATATTGAATGAAATTGGCATAAAACCCAATGCAATTCCATCTAATCCAATTTCATTCTTCCCAAACAGAGTGGAATTCACATAGGACCACATGAATTCCATCCCACATAATCTCTTCTAATCCCACTGCCCAAACATTGGAGGTCATTTTAATCAACATCATTTCCTATGTTATGGTACACTTGAGTTATGGATCTGATTTAATTTTTGATTTACGTTCTAAAATATTAAGACAAAATAGATGAATGGAATGGATGAAATACATACATCATGGTAGGCCATGTGCACCTGTCATGCTATCGCATGGCTTCAAATGCCCTTGTGTGCCTTTCGCAGGCCATGTATGAGCTTATGCCCTAGCATGCCTTGTGTGCCTTTCCCGTTACCTTATTGTAGGAAACAATGAAGATATGACACCTTAAATATTAAAACCTTCTTAAGGTCCACCGTCATGTTTATTTCCCATAAAAAATATTATAAAGTTACAAATTATAAAGTCATTTCAATCAACACTATTTCCTGTATCATAGTACACTAGAGTTTTAGGTGTAAATCAATTTCTGGTTTACATTCTAAAATATTACAGAAAAATAGGGAAGTAGAGTGGATGAAATAATACGTACGGAATGGTGGGCGTATACATCTCTCATGCTATCACATGGATTAGCCTGCCCCTGTTTGCTTTTCGTAGGTCGTGTATGACCTTGTTCCCTCGCATGCGTCGCATGCCTTTTCCATGACACCATGTGGCCTTGCATGGCCTCTTGTGCCCGTATGCGCGTAAGACCTGTCATGGTGATATCCCGGTGGCAGGGTCACCGCGGTAATTCGCTTATCGGAAAGTTTGTCTGCGAGGTATACACGGTACAGGACCCATTTCTTTCAACATCATACACTGGTTTTTGAATCTGACAAGGGGTCCATGTTTGGTAATCCAGACCATTGGTATATTTCTTCGCAAGATGGATGGACTATATATCAGAAAGATCCTTGATGAGGCAATTGTAACTTTAGCTTATTAGGACACTCATAAACGGTTAAATGAGAAAGCAATCAACGGTCCACGTTCAACGGAAAAAAGATATTGGTCTATGAGATCTATAAATCCTATAAATATTTGAGATATTCGCTATCCACTTCTGTAATCTATATTTAAACAGTCTAGATTTAATTAAAAAAAGGCCCACCTTCAGAACTATAAACTCGCGTATATACCGTCAAAATACGTGGGCCACGTACCATACTGAAAACTCTCGCCCTCTCCGTTCCTGCATCTTTTCCCCTATAAAACCCTACCGCAGCCTCTTCTTTCACTTCCAATCTCCCGTCCTGCTCTCTCCTCTCTCCTCTCTCCTCTCTGTCTCTCTGTGAAAACCCTAAACCTAACCCTAGCCCCGCAATATCTTCAGAAACTCTATCTCTCCGACGCTTTCAGGTATGAGATCTTCCTTCGTCGGTGATTTCTGTTTATTTCAGTCGCCTAGGGTTTGCTCTAGAAAGGAACAACTTTTTTTGCCTGGCCCAAAAATAGTACAGTGGGCCCCGCCTTTCTGATCTAGACCGTACCCATTTCTGGATATGCCATGTCCGAATATCTCCCCCATCAGACGATCCGAGCCATCCGATGGCTTGAAATGTATGACCCAGTGGGTGAGGATCATCCGGTGGTGGATTTGTTGGTGGGAAACAACCCGATCCTGTGAATTGGTCGGATACCTAAAAGGTGGTACCCACATGGTGGAAATTGCTTCACTGCGTTGCACATGCTTCCTTAGGTTTAGAAATTGTAATTCAAAAAGGTTTATATGAGAATTTTATGTGGTTTAGGGTTTTTGGAATTGAATTGGTGATCGGTAACATATTTTAGCATGAGCACTCGAGCGTCAAAGAGACCGCTGAAAGGATACGTTAGGGACTGTCGGCGTAGAAAGATGGTTCTTGATGTGGACCTCAATGTCGACCCCCAGGGTGAAAACAGGGCTCCCGAGGGGATCGCCATATCTCATGGCTATCTGCCAGATGGGCAAGTCAGCATGCAAGATGGTGCATCAACATCCACGGATGGCAGGTTACATACTGCGCCAATCGATGTTGAGGCCATTGATGATGAGGTTGTAATCTCCTCTCCAAGAAGGTTCACAGAAGTAAGTTGAATTGCCCCCAGCTTGTCTCGGTTTCTCTATTCATTCGTTTGCATGTGTTTGCTGTTTTAACTTTACCTGCTTGCAGATATGGGTTGTTGATAATATTTTTTTGAGGAGGATAATGCCCATATCATATTCTGGATGATATGAAAAGTATCTTATGGAAAAAGAATGCATACTACTCATGTAGATGTAATAATTTCTTTGCTCGTGTTGTTCTTTTGTGTGTGCATGCGCATGTTTCACTGTTCAAGTCCAGTGATGTAGTGGCCATTGCAATGTAAGATTGCCTGATCAATGCAAATTTTTACACGATGGCCAGTCCATGATAGAATCATCCGGGCAGAAGCTAATGGATGGCACACGTTACCAAATTTAAGTTGGACATGGTCAAGATGATGGTGTAGAGGCTGCGTTATAGCATACGACTGGATTATATACCTGGACAAATGTGAGGGTAGATGAGCGTGCTTGATGTGTCACATGTCAGTGAGACTTGCGCGTTTCATTGGCTTAGTCCACTGTTCATGTGTAGTGGCCCAAAAAATAGGCCGTTCTGGTCACCAGGAGACCCACTTGTTTATGAAACAAATGGGCTACTAACAAAATTAACCAACTGTTCACATTCATCGTAAATGCGATGGTTTCCCTAGAGAAGTAGGATTTCATGCCTTACTCACCTAACCCGTGCCAATGTTACATGTGTGAGATTCTTGCTGTTATAATTTCATGCACCATATCACTTGTGTAGTGACCCTAAAACTTGGTCGATATATTCATCAGATGGCCCATATGTACAAGATAAAACTGGCGCTTGTATTGGATGGTCCTTATGTACGAGATAAATAGGCTTTTGTATTGGATGGCTCATGTTTAAAATTTCTGAATTAAAATAGATTGCATTTCCACAAATAAGATATGTTACAGGATTTTGGTGAGTTAATATGCTCGTTCGATGTTGATACTGTAACTAGGTATTTTTCGTTGGTTTGTCAAGTGTTGATTCTATTGAGTTTGTGGTTGTATTTCTAGTGTTACTGTTGCTTCAATCATTTTATCCAGAGTATTTTTCATTGTTTTGTATTTCTAGTGTTCTGTTGCTTCTATCGTTTTATCCATCCCCTTGGTCATGTTTCTTCTTGCTCTTGGTTTTTACATGGCAGTTTGTGTTTTTATCGTTTTTCTTTTCATAGGCTAGGAACCATGCCCGAAGGAATCAGGTGGTGACAGTAGTTCTTGACGAAGATTCAGATGCACAACATGAACAATCAGGTTTGCTTTTAGTTCTTTGCTGCAAATAACTCTTCTATTGTTTCGTGAACTCACTGATGTTTCTGCTTTCCAACTTGTGACTTTGTTTCTTTGATCAATGCATTCAAGATGCGTCATTATTTTGTTTTGTTTTTCTTTAGTTTTTGTGCATTACATTCTGTTTTATGAGTCACATGCTCATCAGAAACTCTGTAGCTTGGTTCAACCCAGGGTGCTGATTGCTGAGTCTTGTGCTCTTTTCAGTGACATTTGTGCCCTAGGTTCTGGGTTGAAGAGGTTGTTTAATCCTGTGTAGACTCTTTTCTAAGGAGGGGGTCATGAGGTTGGAGCGTTGCGTTGATGATTCTTTGCCTTCTCCTTGCCGTTGTTATGGTTTTATTCAATGTGAATAATTTTTTCATTATTCATAAAAGAAAATCAGGTGCATAGTTGGATAACATACTGGCAGTCTTGCTGTTTTTAAAGTTGTTTTTAAAATACATATTTGACCTTTTTATGTAGTGTCTTGGAGTTCTACATATCTTGTATCCTTCTTTTTTAACTCAGGTTAGATGAAGCCACTGGAATTGCTAGAATTGACAGGTCTGTAGAGGTGTCCGTTGTGCATATATCACATATCTTGTAACATTGTTTTGTCTTAAAGACGGTAAGAGAAAAAAACTAATAGGTCTCTAGAGGTGTCAATCATGCATATAATACTAGGTCAGTTTTAGTTGTGTGTGATATGTGCCTGTGTGCTGATTTACCAAGATGGTCTGTTGGAGTCTGACTGTAACCTTTTGTGTTTATTGCTATATTACGTCTCTAAAAAAAGTTTATTACTATATTACAACTTGAATTCTAGATAAACTTGTTATTTTCATAGCACCCTTACAATTTGCATTCTTGGTTCCTGTAGATTAGCCCTTGCTGACCGTGTTCATAAAACTTCAGTACTATGTTTGTCTTTATAATACATCCATAAAGGCTAGAACACTGCTTAAAAACACAAATTGGTGTTATATTTTAAACTACAACTGAATGTCTACTATGCTAATAGAATGTAGTCAAAATAAGCATTGCTGCTGAATTATGCAATGTGCCAGTATAGAGTTGATTTCTGATCTTGCCATTGGAAAAACTATTGAGTGTAAGCTCATGATCCTGAGGCTTGCCAGGTTGAGAACTGGTATTTTATGGTGCACTGTTAAACAAATTTATGGACAATCTTTCTCCATATACTCCATTGGTGAAAGAAATATCATGTATTATATTTGTTTCATGTCTACTTGCTTAGTGCCTGTTTTAGTTGCAAAACGTTTTGGCAAGGATTCAAGGCAACCTCGGTATGGTAGACAGGAAGACACTAATTGAATTGTATGTGATGTTTTTAAATAATTGAAATGCTGCTTGTTTTAGTTGCAAACGTGTTGGTAAAATTCAAGAAAATCTTGTTATAGCAGATTGTAAGATGCTTCTGTCATAGATGTCCTCTGCAACTCCTTCACAACTGTACCATCCCAAATACACTTGGCGACTTTTGATGGTGGATGGGCCATAGACTGAGGATTGTACTGTTTTGATGACTATGATCATCAACTTGTGCCAATGTTTGCTGGTTGAACGAGTATGATTCCTCCAGTTTGAGCTAACTAATCCCTTTTCATGCTTGACTATTTAGGTGGTGGTTGGGGACATTGGTCCAGTTCCCTTGCTTTTGGGACATGACCTTCCCCTATGGGTGCCCACCAGACTGAGGTTGCCACATATCTTTGTAACATGAACTGTAAGGAACTGCATATAATTTCTATAATGTGTGCTGGTTTAGGCATCTCTTTCAAGAATCGTATAACATAAACTGAAGGCCTCAAAGGGAAATGACAATTAGGGTTGAAGGGTGTAAAAGGAGGATGATGGGAAGAGCTAAAAGGACTTGGAGTGAGGTGGTGTGAGAGGGCACATGATTTGTAAAGTACATCTCTATGCTATTATTGAAGAAGAGAAGGGTATGAGAGAGGAGTCAATGATGGCATTCTCTTTGAGAATAGGGAGTCCTTGTACCTATAGGCACATAATCTTTAGGATTCAACTCAACTTTGATAGAACCGTCTCTTGTCGACCTGAAAATCATTAAAAATCCAAACAGGTCTAAGCGTCGATGGCCTGTCCCGGAGATGACCAACAGACCTGATTGGTAGATTTAAAACCAACCAAAAAACTCCATCCAATGACAACTCTCCTTGCTACTCTGTCTCCCTCAGATGGTGTCGTGTTAAGGTGTGAAAGATCATATTTCCAAGTTATGTTGAGATTAAAATTAGTATGGTTATTGTACAAAAGGTAGCACTGATGGTACATAAGGTAGTGCAATGATGACAGACCAAACGAAGTGATTTATGATTCATTGGAAATGTGGTCAAATTATCTTTCCTACAAGCCTTAGTTTGCTCTGATCCGAGTTATGAATACGAAGATTCGACATGTTTATTAAAATTGCACGTTACACATTTCACAAACCGAGTGGTCAAAACTGCAACAAGTTTGGGCTTACTTTTGATAGGTCAAATGGTATCCAATTGAAGTGATTTTAGTCTCAATGGAAAGAGTTTATCAAATTATCATTCCAACGAGTCCAAATTACAAAAGAAACAGACATGTAATGAGTGAGATTTTGCACACTGAGTTGTAAAAATGCAATAACTTTGGGCCCACTTTTGACAGGTCAAACGGTATCTAATTGAAGTGGTTCTAGTTTTATCGAAAAGCTTATCAAATTATCTTTCTAGCAAGCTCAAAATCACTAAAAATGGATATATATATATATATATATATATATATATATATATATATAATATGAGGGAAATGTGTTATTCCAAAAGGTGCGAAATGCAAAAAAAAAAAAGACGTAAAATAGGATTTTGATAGAATTGTATATTATATATATATATATATATATATATATATATATATATATATATATATAGAAATGTATCATAGCTATTACTGCTTAAGGAATTTGTAGGCGTATCTCATGGAAATCTCTTAATAGGATGGATGGGTGTTTTCAAGGACTCGAGCACAATAATTGCTGCCCATGTGAAGTAGGCTTCTTTGCTTAGTCACATGTGGAAGTGTAATTTTAATGTTATATCTAGGAGAAACCTGGCTGATATTTGGATCATCATGCTCAATTAGGGTGGTGCTTTTCTTCTTCTTCTTCTTCTTCTTCCTGGTAGGTGTGTTGGGGTGGGGGTATATTTCTTGGCCAATGCTGATTCAAATGAGGGCATGATTAGGGCTTTCTGTGTCGGCATGAAGTAAATCATGTCTTCATGCACCACTCACTATTATAGTAGACAATTTCTCAAAATGTGGTTATATGGGCTTCATCGGTGTGGATATTCTTGTGAAATTTTCGAGATGGATGGGGAAAGAGGGGAGATAGAGAGGAGCAATATTTGTATGGTTTCTTCATGTTTAGAGGGAAGGAAACAGGGATGCTGATGGAATGATGAGACTTGAACTCAAATCAATGTTGGTATGAGATTCCTTCCCTCTATTGAAATTTAGCTTTTGGGTTAATAAATTTCTTTATCTACCATTAAAATTTCTCTATGCTTATATTGAAGTTATAAAACCGTTCTAGGTGTTTGGTAACTGTCAAACTTGTGTCATCAACATCCTTCACCAACATGTGATTGTCAAATGGTTGTCTTGGATAGGGTAATGCAGGAATGTGTGGTTTTGATCACATGTGTTGCATGTGCCACTTGTGCCAATATCTTAAATGTGACCCTGGATGTGCCATAGAGCCATCTCTCCACTTGATTGAGGGTCAAATTTACAGACTCTAGTGCTTTTGTATTGTTTCCAGTTTGCATGTATTAGTGTTATGTTATAATTGTGAGATGTCTCTGAGGCAGGATTTGTTAGAGATAGTGGTGGTCACTTGTATTTAATTTTTTTTTTTTTTTAAAAGGCCCTTGCAACAATATCTTCTTTGTTGCATCTATATGCTATTTATTTGTGCATTTCTGCTAAAAGTTTGAGCTTAAATTAAAACGTTGTTATTTCTTAATGGTTTTCTATGTCATTTTGTATAGCATAAGGTTAAGTACTTTTCTTTTCTGTTTGGGTGTATTCAATTTCGCTTGACATTCTACAGTTCTGCATCTTGTTGCAAATGTAAGTTTCTTAAAGAAACCAGCCACAGAAGTGCTTCTTATTCAGGATTAAGTTTATGCATGTGCACATCGTGATAGAAGCAATTATTCTTTTAAGTTCATGCAAGGGAAATGGACCATATGTAGTCATTGATTTTACTTTTATTGTATTTACCTTGAGGAAGCTTTCATTGGCATCTGTATTTGATCAGCAATTTGTTAGGCTTAGTTGGAAGTGTATTTTTTGATTGAATGAGTTTCTTCTACTAGGGGTTATTTTAGGAATTTATTCGAAGATCTTTGTTCTTGCATTCCAAAAGATATATTTTTTTTTTTTTTGAAAGATTAATGTTTTATTGATCCAAAGGTCCAAAAGGCCAAAGAATTACAAAGCACCCCAAGAAATACAAGAGAGATCATGGTTGCCATGTGCGGTTGAGATCGAAGCACATTCCATTTCATCTGACTTAGCCCTTCTAAAAACTACCAATGTAGTCCTCCAAAGATTGGAGAAGCACCAGTTCTTCCTTCCGCCTGATAAAGCCCACACACCAGCTAATAATGCCGTCTTCCAGAATCTGCTCTCTTACAAACCCAGTCTCGCAAAGATTGGAGAAGCACTGGTTCTTCCTTCCACCTCATAAAGCCCACAGCCGGCTAATAATGCCATCCTCCAGAATCTCCTCTCTTACAAAACCCAGTCCCATATCTCAATTGATTTCAGAATCACCTAAGCACCCCAAATATTCCTAAGAATGTTTCCCACATTTCCTGCACAGAAACACAATGAATGGAGAGATGGCCGATTGATTCCTCACTCTGCAAACAAAACAAGTAAATGTTGGTGATATGACAATTTCCTTGTTCCGAAGGCTATCAACTGTAAGCACCTTGTTCCATCCCACCAACCATGTCAAAGCTATGAACTTGGGAGGGGCCCTTCTACTATGCTCCACAACACAAGAAATCATGTCCGAGTCTCTCAAAGTTCTTCAACACGTCCATTGGGCACTTGAATAGAGGGCACTTGAATAGAGATGAGAAATAAAGCAGGAGGTTCGATAATGCTGCTTTGTTCAGGGTTAACCTTCCCATAAGAGAGATGTTGAAGCATCCACGGCAACAATTTCTTCTCAAATTTCTAAATTACCATATCCCACAAATGCTTTGCTTGCTTCCCAGTGCACAATGGAAGCACCAAGTATGAAGAGGAAAGGTTCAAACCCTTCACTTGAGCACTTCCGCAAGCTCCTCAAATTTCTCAATTACCATATCCCACAAATATGTTTTGCTAGGGAATTTTGATTCGAAGATCCTTTCCCCCTAGCAAATAAAGGGATTGATGGAGCTGTATATGTGGGGCAACTTGGCATCATATTGACTATGATTCCTTGATGCTTTGATCTGCTGAGAGCAATAAAGGAAATGAAGTCTCGTTATATCTTCATAGTATTGCCCTGAGTGGAACATGATTAAAAGCATTTAGGGATCTCTGGTCGATCTCCTTTACAGTGGGTGTTGCCACAGATTTGTTGGTCCAATTTATCTTTGAATGCAAGCACAATGAACTGGAGCTCAGGGACTAAGAGCCCTGGATGACTGGATCATTCAACTATGTCCATGCATTGCTGATTTTTAGTTGCAGTAAGTTATAAACCTTATACCCAAGGTGCAGTTCCAGCCCCCTCTTCTCTACGGTTGTTACTTTCCAATAACTCTGGTGGTGGGTTGGACTGGCTATGGGCTAATGTACATATATCCCTCATTCTTCTCTGGACCACCATATTTCTTCATGAAATGTGCTGCTCATATTTATAGCTATGGAGTGGCGAAGCTACCACTCTATCTGCCACTCCAAAAAAGAAAAGAAAAAAAACTTGTATCGCACTCTCTCTCTCTCTCTCTCTCTCTCTCTCATTTGAAGAATCTCTGGTAATTGTATTTCAGAGTTCATGGTTGTTTCATTAATATTTCAGCACAAGATTTGAAGTTTGATCATAGAAAGTGTATAATCAGTGACAAGTGGTGTGACTTTTTGGCCTACAGTCCATTAACTATCGGATCTACTGTATCATATCTACTGAACAAACGTTGCAATTTCACCCATGTGTATGTCATCTGCAGAAATGGAATGGAAGCATGGGGCCACTATTGCCTCTTGAGCCAATGGATCAGCATTTAACTATTTAATATTATGTTCGTCCTTTTAATCTTTTCCCACTGAGCACTTGCTCCCATGGGCTTTCTTAATAATTATAGTCACTATTAAAAAAAAGAGTTTACCCTTTTCCATAGCCTCACCTGTGACCTCGTCTTCTTACTACAGGCTCTGTTGTGGAGGAACCAGCAACAAGTTTGACTCTCAATGGCTATAACAATCACCAAAGTATTTCGACAAATGAGTTTGTCATCAACTATGATCTCGACATCTTGGAAATCAATCTCAGTGCCAAGGTAATCATAACCTTTTGCTTCCGATCCATCTCAAATTTCCTCTGCAATGCTCCAATTATTTATAGCACATCTTGAAACTGCTTTGATTTTATTACTTAAAAAAATAAATAAATTGTTATTTGGATATAGTATTGTTTCTCTATGGCACCCGTTCATCATTTGAGCAATGATCCTGCTCGATCGTATTTTGTTGTGTTTTGAAACTTCATGGTCTTGATGCATCAGAATGTTAAGTGTCATCTTTAAAAATATCTTCTCGACAATTTTTTTTGCTGTTGTGGTGGTGGTGTTTTTTTTTAAAATTTTTATTTTTTTTTAAGTGCTATTTCTCTGTTGTTGAGACTTGCTTTGTTGGCCAGCCTGTGGGCTTTATGGGGCAGGAAGGGGAATAATCAGTATATTCATAACCAAAACAGGTTGAATTCATAGGTATTTCCTAGTGTAAAGTCTGATGTATTGGGATGGGCTTCTAGGTTTGAAGATTTTGACGAGTGTAATTTTCCTTTTTGATTCGGGTTGACTGCTGGGGGGGTTGCCTTTGTGGCATTTCTCTAATAAATTTTCATCACTTCTCAAAGAGAGAGAGAGAGAGAGAGAGAAGAAGTGCTATTTCTCCTTTCTTTCTTTTAGGGGATTGCATGCTAGTGGAATTGATGATTGACCACCTACATTTTCTTTCATTATTTGCATTGTTCCTAATAAGAAAAAGTCTATTGGGCCAATATTCTCATGGATGTGTGGATTGGTACTGCACTTCTGTTATGTTGGTCCTTTATTTTGTAGGCCACTGATATGAAGGTTATGATCTTCCAATCTGTGAGATTACCCCGTCAGACCAAAGCTCAGATCATCTCCCCTACCATGGGCCCTGCATGTTCTGAATCCTGTGTCAGTGAACTTTTTACCATTGCTTTTGCAAGACCCTATAAATCAAGTTTGGACCTGCATGCCTCTAATGCATGCATGATCCCAGACACGAGCTTCATGTTGTCTTTGTTTTAGGCAAAATACTTGTGTTTTGAAGTTGAAATTTCTGGAATTCTGCTTTTGTTTGAATCGCATCTGACATGGAAATCATCATGCCTTGGCAGAGGAGGAATGTTTTGAGGCCTAACACGGAAAGGCAGAAAAGGGTGTGGAATGCTGTGAATCCTAGTCCGGAACCCCGGCCTGCATCCCCGCCAAAGGAGCCCACCTTCACTTGTGCAGTTTGTATGGGTTCGCTCGTGGAGGCGATGTCAACCGTCTGTGGTCATATCTTCTGTAAGGCATGCATCAAGGCTGCCATTACAGCCCAGAAGAAGTGCCCCACCTGCAGGCGCAAGCTTGTGATGAGCAACATTCACAGGATTTACCTTCCTGCCATCAATTGAACAGGACATTGATGGGCATTCTGTAGTAGTAGGGTCTGTATCAGTTCTTTGTTAAGGTCTTCACTACTGCAGTATGTAGGGGGGAAAGAAAAGAAAAGAAGAAAAAAGAAATCAGAGAGATGGCATGGTCCCTTATTCTCTACATTTTTACATCTTTATTGGAGCTCTTGGCTGAAGATTTTTTGTTTCGCACCTGTAATTTGTTATTTAGTCAATTTAAATGGGTGGATGAGGATATAGCCGTTTGTTCATGATGCTGGTAAATAAGCTGCTTGATTGATGGCCTTTGATCGAGTAAAGAGGAGCTAGGTTTTCTGCAAACGAGAGTTCTGAAAATCAGTATCCATTTCAGTATATGAGATGGGACCTAGGGTTGGTCTCTAGAAGAGCCTGAGATGCCTTGTCTGAGATTTTGATCATAGGAAGGCCGGATTGGGGTGATGAAGGAATTTTATCAGTGCCCCCTGTTGGGACACACCCTCTGAGTGGATGTTTTGCGGCCTAATGCAGTTTTGATCCAAACAGCAGTTGAAGATGTTTTTGTATGCACTTTGCAAATCCCATCTCATCCTCCGCTTGACAAAGCAAGTGCTAAAATGTTGAGATTGGTAGAAAATGGAGGCTTAAAACCCTTTTTCTTTCAGTAGCTGCCTTGTTCTCACTTTTCAAGGGAAGTATGCTTGATAGTAGCTGCCTTTACAGTCGTTCTACAAGCCTTGCTGGATTCTCCAATACATCAATCTAGATTTCATCTTTACTATAGGCATTGGTGCCATTAACTGTGGATGCTCCTGACGCGCAGTAGGGTGCAACTTGGACTCAGGTCAACCTGAACTCAATTGAGACACCCAACTTCGGGTTGGGTACATAAAGGCCATCTGATTGCGTTAAGGTTGAGCAAATTAGGTGTAATGGGTCAGGTGTCAGTCTAGTCTGGTTGGATTGGATTTGGTTGGGACAAATATTAGATGAATTCAATTTGGAGAATCAGGTTGGAATGCAGGTCGCGTTTGGTTGGGTCCTCTCGAAGGTTGGTTTGGGTTAGCTTGACCTTCAAGTCAACTCAACCTGCCCAAGTAGCACTCCTATGCTGCAGTGTGTTTGGCTTGTATCTCATTCGTGTATTCGATGTGCAAGAGCCCCCATCATTATGTGTGTTATATTCACTCCATTTTAGGGCATGAACCAAAAAATGAGGCAGATCCAAAGATCAAGTGGACCAAACTATAGAAAAAGTGGGTCAATGGTGGAAGTCACTATTCCCATTGTGGGCCACTTGATCTCTGGATCTACCCCATTTCTTGGTTCATGCCCTAAAATGATTTAGCAAAAAGAATTGGCCTAGATGAATCACATAAATCATGGTAAGGCCATCGAGTTGAGTTTTGTTACTGCATAATATTTGAAGTTGCACGACCTCTTACTTGTTTCAGATGTAGGTACATGTTTAGGAAATGCCCAAGTAATGCGGGGTGTCAAAATGAACTAGATCTCAATTAACGATCCACACTTAATGATCAGGGCTCAATTTTAGAAGAAATGTGTAATCAGGATAAGCAAACGGTTGGACAAAAACTAGTGGTTGATCAATGGTGGAAAAGGCCTAAATATAAAATTCCACTATTTGCACTAAAAAGAAGTAATTGGCTTCAACATTTAACGGTGTAGGATTATAAATTGTGTTTTAAATTTTGTATAACCCTGTAGTCATATGAGACCAAAGTTTGGTCCAAATTTTAGTTACGATAGACGGCAGGAAGTGGTTAAATCAAAGATCCAGATTTATAAGGAGTTTGTAAGCCTGAAAATGATAACTTCGCGCTTAAGGAAAAGCTTACGAAAGTGAGGTATTAATATTTCACACTTGGTTCATATGATGGGCAATTCAAGTCGTTCATATGAAGGAAAATATCTTACTACAACCACCCACGAGGTTTCTTCACTCGATGAACACCAAAATCAACGGTTAAGAGGTTGATTTGTCAATTGGTTCACCTTTACAATGATCTAAGGGCTGAAATTTGACATGTATGGTTCATTTATGATACATAGGCATGGTATAAAATTTCATATCAAACGGATCGTGGGAACATGTGATCTAGAATTCAAGGGCCTAGGTTAATGACATTTTTATAATTATTGCTGATATGATAGTTTGAGAAATCTAATGGTTCTACATGGTTATAGGCACGTTTTAAGTAATTCTTATAAAATAACTTATATTTAAATCATTATGAATAAATAATTATTCACTCAATGAATTAAGGAAATGTATATATATCAACCAATATAATGGATGGTCAAATGACATATTAGAAATACAAAAACTTAATTATTAGTACTTTGATCATGTAAGTAGGTGTACAGTCAATTTTATAATCAGATGATCACAAATGAGTTTTTGGAGTGGTCAAAAGACAGAACATGTATATTATTAGATTCAAATGACTTGTTCACATGTGTAAGTTTCTCAGATTGTAGTTTTGATGGTGAGTTAATCATATTCATAAGTGGTGAACAAGATGAACGGATCAGAATTTCAATTTGATATGTGTACGAGTGAATGTAGATATCAAGTAGTTAGTTTATTATGATCAGGTGGTTCAAAGTCAAAGTAAATGGTCAGATATCTTTCTCTATCAATGGATAGTTGGCTGAACGATTGGTTATAATGGACAAGTTGAAATACTTGGACATATGATGATCTTGTCTTAAATCAACTGTCGGATAAGTTGATCCATAGATGAAGATCATTCTCAACGATCAGATTCATGTTAGAGAATATATATAAGATTAGGATAGCTAAATTGGTATCATACACATGTACATACTAAGTTAAACTTCATGGTGATACTCGAGAACTTTCAATACTCGGGTATTGAAAAGTTCGGGGTGTTACAATTTACCCTCATTATATAAAATTCCGTCCCCAAAATTTAATTACTTCTAGCATTTATACTAATTCATTATGTTTAAGTTTTCATTGTATTCTTTATGGGGTAAATATATATGTCTAAGTGTATAATTGACTGCATGAAATCGGGACGTTACAATCTACCTCCCTTAAATGAAAATCTCGACCCCAAGATTTATATGCATATAATCATTTTATTTATTTATGCATTTAATTTTGTAGCATTTCACACATTAATTCCCCTACTATATATATATATATAGGGAAAAGGTACTATGCACTCGACTTCATAATAAGCTCCCATGAGGTCGAGCTGTGTGGGCCCCACCGTGATGCGTGTCGACCATCAACACCGTGCATTTGATGGGTCCCCTTTAAATTATGGGATATCTCAAAAATCAGCCGTATACGGAACTCAGGTGGGCCATAGCATCTAAAATCATGTGAAGACACCGTTAAAACATATAAAAGCACTTGGTGGGGCCCACTTGAAATTTGCATGCGTCTGAAACTTGGTTTGAACCCTCATCCAAGTGGGACACACATAATGGATGGGCTGGATTTGCAAACCGCATCTCCGTGGGCCCAAAAAATGATTATGAATGTTTTAATGGTGCACGACCCCTCTTCACTTCTGTATGTGGTGTGGCTCACACAAGTCACAGATTCACTTGATTTTTGAGACCTAGGCCCACAATGGAATGGTGCATCTGATTAATGGGGTAGATGTTCGAAACACATCACGGTGGGGCCTACACAGCTCGACCGCATGGGTCGGACTCGTGAGGTCAAGCGCATAGTACCTTTTCCCATATATATATATATATATATATATATATATATATATATATATATATATATATATATATATATATATAGTGTTTCGGAGTGACACGGAAAAACGGTCATAATATGGCTAATCCTGATACATCGAACTCTTCCCTAGCAAGGGTAGCGAGTTCTTTGGTATCATTCATTTCGGGTGAGTCTCAAACTTCTGCATGATTAAGGCATTGAGTTCATCAATAAGAGCCCAATGTTTGATATTCGGATCAAACCGCTTATCAATTGCTTGAATATGGTTCTGTAAGTTCGTGGTTTTGATCATTCTAGATTCTTAAGAAATATCATGTACCTTTAAAAAAAAAATTTGACCATAAAAGTACACTAGGTTTCATAAAGGATAAGCCCCAGTGGTCCATCCCATGTTGAACCTAAGCTTTAATGTTATCGTTTATATTAATAGTTATAAATTCTCAAAATCGTTTTATATTGACAACTTATCACTCCTAGATTTTTGATTTCTAAACCATATATCTGAATTATTTGAAATTCTAAACCATATATCTGAATTATTTGAAATTTTAAACCTAAGTCCCTGACTTATTCCCAAGACTCCAGAAAAAATTTCAAAGTAATATTCTACACTTTGGTGAGTCTTGCATCCCTGTAAGTTGTAAAAAGACTTGTTGTCCAGCAATATTTTTCGCCAAATTTTGACACTATTAAATTTTTCTAGAATTTTGTATAATTCCAATAAAACTAAATTTTAAAGGGTCTAGGTTAATGACATTTTCGTAATTATTGTTGATATGATAGTTTGAGAAATCTAATGGTTTTACATGGTTATAGGCACATTTCTAAGTAATTCTTACAAAATAACTTATATCTAAATCATTATGAATAAATAATTATTCACCAAATTAATTAAGGGAATGTACATATATCAACCAATATAATGGATGGTCAAATGATATGTTAAAAATAGAAAAACTTGATGGTTAGTACTCTTATCATGTACGTAAGTGGGTGTACAATCAATTTTGTAAACGGATGATCACAAATGCGTTTTTGGATTGGTCAAAAGGCAGAACATGTATGTCATTAGATTCAAGTGACTTGTTTACATGTGTAAGTTTCTCGGATTGTAGTTTTAATGGTAGGTTAAACATATTCATAATTGGTGAACAAGATGAGCGGATCAAAATTTCAATTTGATGTGTACGAGTGGATGTAGATATCAAGTAATTAGTTTATTATGATCAGGTGGTCCGAACTCAAAGTGGACGGTCAGATATCTTTACCTATCAGTGGATAGTTGGCTAAACAGTTGGTTATGATGGACAAGTTGAAATACTTGAACATATGATGATCTTGTTTTAAAATCAATGGTCGGATGGCTTGATCTATGTATGAAGATAATTCTCAACGATCAGATTCATGTTGGAGAATAGATATAAGATTAGGATAGTTAAATTGGTATTGTATACATGTACATACTAAGTTAAACTTCATGGTGACACTCGAAAACTTTCAATACTCAGGTATTGAAAGATGTAATGATCTGAACACTGTCTTGGAGAGAGTCCAGCGAAATAAACATGTCTGTGAAGATGCATACTACCTGCACCTGGACAGAAAGACCCTATAAACCTTTACTGTTTCCTAGGATTGTAATTACGATAAATCAAACATCCGTTAGAAGTAATGAAATGATCTCAAATATAGATGTCTACGGAAGAGGCCCTACCTAACTTATCCTAACTAATGGTCGGCTTGAGAAATCTTCTATTGCCATTCCACCTCTACCGCGGATCATATTCTCAATTAAATCATCAGTCATTATATCTCCACCCAATTTAGGGCTGTCAATGGTGTATTCCTTAAAATTGATTTAAGATGATCAGCCCTTACAAGTCTTGTGTGGAAATCAATTCCAGCCAATTTTCTTGTTAGAGGGTACTTATCTTTTCAGATGGACAAGATTGTCCAATGGCCAGGTCAATTGACTACAATGGAGGGTTGTGTGACCAATTTTTCATGGTAGCGATTTTGATCATTCGATAAATGGCCAAGAACTCATAACATGGCACACAAAAGTCAAGCCGGTTAGCTTATCACGGGTGATTTGTGTGCAAATGGATGGTTTTGGCTAACAATCCCTATGGACATACAGACACTCGACTAATGGTTGAAAACACACATGGTGGTGGCCAGCTAATGAATGGTCTGTATTTCACATGTGGTCATGTGGCAGGCACCTTGGCAAGTATGGGTGAGCTTCCCATACTGATTTCCCTTCAATTTACTAGCATCATCAAAGGTAATAGATGCACGCTAATCCAAACCATTCAAACCATGGCCCCACTCACCATTCGATGATGAGAGAATGGCAGCAATCAGATGGATGCCCAAAAAAGAAAATTAGCGTAGCAGCCGCACCATAGGTGGAGAAGTAACCTTAGAACGAATCAAATACGAAGCAGATAAACAAAAATTGGAGCACGTGGAAAAAACCTTTTGAGAAAAAACTGCAACACCAAGCGACAATCAATCCACTATGAAAAGAGAATTACAATAGATAGACAATTTACAGATTTGAAACCCTCATTTCTATAATCAAATTCCTTTTCTTAAAACCCTACTTCTCTCTTGCATGTCTCTTAACCCTAATAACATATAAATATGGATGTATATAGCCCAGTTACGCAAAAGTTGCATGCATTGTTAATCGAACCTTTGCCAGATCGAGTCCGATCAATGACCCTCGATCCAATCGACTCAATTCTGTAGATCGATCGAAAGTGACCAAAAGCGTCCAGAGAACAAAAAATCAATTTTTTTCGAATGATCTCGATCAATCGAGCCTAGATGTTTGATCAATCGAACATGTCCAAAACTATCCAGAAACTAAATTGATTAATTTGTGATTTTCTCGATCAATCGACCAGATTGTCAATCAATCGAAGATTGAAGGCACCCTGATCAACAATCAATCTAAGTTGTTATCCCCATCTCTAATCTTCAACATAACTTCACCATCACTTCGTGTGCATACTTCGTCTTCATTTATCCTTCACCAAGCCCAAAAAAGTCAAGCAAAACCCGAACTTCTTAGCATGAACCACTTTGATAAGCATGTTAGTTGAATTTATACTAGTATGAATCTTCTCAAGAGTAACATCGCCTTCCTCCAGCATATGTCAGATAAAGTGATGACGCATATTAATGTGTTTAGTATGAGAATGATACGCTGAGTTCTTTGCCAAATTGATAACGCTCTTGATGTCACAATGCAAAGGCACAACTTTCTGCTGAAGCCCCAACTCATTCATCATTTCTCTAAACCAAACTGTCTCCTTAAATACTTTTGTCACTGCCATATACTCAACTTTGGTTGTAGAAAGAGTAATTATAAATTGAAGCTTCGACATTCAACCGATTGCTCCACTCGTTAACATAAACAAGTAACCAGAAGTCGACCTTCTGTTATCTACATTACCAACATAATCAGTGTCTACATAACCTATTAGTTTCTCCTCAGATTTTTTTAATAACAAGACGTAATCAGTTGTACCTCGTATGTAATGAGGTATTCATTTCACAACCTCCCGGTATTGCTTGTCGGAGTTTGACATGTATTCATTCACAACACCCATTGCATATGAAATATTCGGTCTCGTACAGACCATGGCGAACATCAGACTGCCAACTGTGCTCGAGTAGGGTACACAAGACATATTGCTTATCTTCATTAGACATAAGATATTGTTACGAAGAAAGCCAAAAGTCAATAATATAGTATGTACTAACCGGTTTAGCCTTATCAAGTCTAAACTTGACTGATAATTCTTTTTGTAGCTCCCAAATCTTTCATCTCGAATGTTCTAGATAACTAAGTCTTCAGTATGTTAATTTTAGACATGTTATGGTTAGCGATAAGCATATCATCAACATACAATAACAGAATTATGAATTCCACATCACTTATACAATGATCGAACTTACTTATAATAAACCGCTAACTTATCATGAAGAATTAAATTTTTTATATCACTGCCTAGGAGATTGTTTTAGGTCATAAGACGACATTTTTTACCTGCAAACTTTATTCTCTACTTCCTGCACCTCGAACCATTTAGGTTACTTCATGTAAATTTACTCTTCTAGTTCTCAGCATAGAAAAATTATCTTCACATCCAACTGTTCGAATTCCAAATTGTATTGGGCAGCCAACACTAATACGAATATGATAGGTACTTATTTCACAACCGGTGCAAATATCTCACTAAAGTCGATGACTTCTTTCTAAGCATAACCTTTCGCAATCAGTCTTTCTGAGCATCCCTCTCATCTGTAATGAAGGCAAACACAACATTTGACTCAATTATGTATCTCATGATAACTTGCAATTTCTCAGTGGATTCCTCCTTATAGGTGGTACCTCTAACTCTTCATGCACCTCTTCCTATAACTCATCTTCAAAATGTTTCACCTTTGTCTATTTCAACTCATCCACAACCCTAAGTAGTCAACTTCTTGACTACTCTACACTTCTTTTAGAATTTTACAATTCACTAAATAGCAAGCGGTGTTAACGGCCTTAGCCCACAGTTCCTTGCCTAACGTTATGTTACTTAGCATACTTCATGCTCTTTCCAAAAGAGTCTAGTTCATATGCTCCACCACACCATCTGCTCTGGTGTATGCATAACAGTGTTATGCCTCGCGATCTCCTCCTTCTTACAAAATTGATTAAATTCTTTTGAAATAAACTCTCCACTATTAGCGGTCCTTAAAACTTTATGTTTCCACCATGATTTTTGTTCAACCATAATATTCCACGACTTGAAAGTAGCAAACACATCGGATTTATGATTTAGAAAATAAGCTCATAACTTTCTAGAATAGTCGTCAATGAATATTACAAAGAATAATGATCATTCTCTAAAAAAAACAGGCGACAACCCCCACACATCAGAATGCATATAGTCAAGTTGTCATTTACTTATATGCTTCTAAGTTTTAAATGATAATCTTGATTATTTGCGGTATATACAATGCTCACATATATCTAAATTAAAAATTTTACAAGTGAGAATTAAACTACGATCGAGTAATATCTTCATACCATGGTCACTCATGTGGCCTAAGCACATATGACACACACGTGTAGACGTGGATTCCACTACAGACGATGCAGCTCCACTTGATTCAGTGCTCCCAATCAACTTGTAAAGGTTTTTATTCTTTGTGCCTTCATAACTGTGAGTGCCCCCTTTGAAACTTTTAGGACACATTCATACCCGATGAATTTACATTCAAGTGCCTCAAGAGTTCACGAGGATATCATATTTTTTTTCTAATCTGGAACGTGCCTCACATCCGTTAGAGTACGCTTCTCCCCATCGAACGTTCTTATATGGATTGATCCAATTCCAATTATCTTACTAACATGATCATTACCCATAAAAATCAGGCCACCATCATACTCATTGTACATGGCGAACCAACTCCGATGAGCACGCATGTGATACAATGCCCAAGTATCTAAAATCCACTTATTATATAAGTGTCCAATCTTAGACATAGACAATATGTTGCATCTCCTTGCTAAATTCCACTGAATAAGCATCTTTCAGTGAATTATTTGAATTCTTATCTTTATAAGTTCTGAGATTTGTGCAATCTTTCTTTATATGTCATGTCTCACATAATTCTAACACTTCAACTTTCCTTTACTATTCGACTTAGACCTCGATTGCAACTTATCCTTCTCTTGTTTAGACAGTCTCCCCCTTGCAACCAGTGCCCCTACAAAAGTACCTTCCTCATTATTAATTCTTCTCTTCTGTTTCAACTAAAGGGCGGAGATAACAATATCGAGGTCCAAGGTATCACCATCATGGCACAAAGTATCTACCAGATTCTCATAGGAATTCGGAAGGGATGTTAACAACATTAGGTCTTTGTTTTCTTTATCGATCCTCACTTCCATATTGTCAGTTTGCAAACTAGTTTATTAAAGACGCCGATGCGTTCAGAGAGATCCGACCCTTCCACCATCTTCATAATGTATAACTGTCACTTCAAATATAGGTGATTGGAGAGCAACTTCATTATATAAATGCTCTCTAACTTCACCCATAGGCCTGTGGTAATCATCTCATTAATAACATTATACAGGACATTATCAGTTAAGCACAATTGAATTGTGTTAATTATCCTCTGATCTAGGTCGCCACAATCCACTTTCTTCATAGTTTCAGGATATCTTGCTTTGCTAAGGAGAGTTTGCAACATCCCTCGCTGAATTAGGATGGCTTTCATCTTCAACCTTCATAATTCGAAGTTATTTTTTCCTATAAACTTCTTTGTCTTAAACTTCACATTCAAACCCATGTCTCAGATTCAATTTACACTCCCAACGTAAAGCATACACTCTGATACCACTTGTTGTGTGCAGCCACCACATATTAGGCACGGAAGCAACTTTATAACAAATTAAACAAGTAAAAGAGAAACGAAATTTCGAGCAAATATAGAATCCAATGATTTTATGTGGAAATCGAAAAAACCACGGCACCAAACAACAAACAATCCACTATGAAAAGAGAATTACAAGATATTAACACCTTACATATTTAAAACCCTCGTCTCCATGGACGAATTCTCTTTCTCAAAACCCTAGTTCTCTCTAGCACAATGTCTCATAAGCGTAATCCTACATAAAAATGGATATATATATATATATATATATATATATATATATATATATATATATATAACCCAATTACAAAATTAGAAATAAAATCACTCACTTACACAGAAGTTGCGCACACCATCAATAGAACCTTCAATCATTGAGTCCAATTAAGCGAAAGTGCTCAAAAGTGTCCAAAGATCAAACCTAGTTTTTCCGAATTATCTTGATCAATCAAGCCCTCATGCTCTATCAATAGAACACATCTAAAACTATCCAGAGACCAAACTAATTAATTTGGAATTTTCTCGATCAATCAATTAGACCAAGCTAATTAATTTGGAATTTTCTCGATCAATCTACCAGACTGTCAATCAATCAGATACCCTTAATTTTTGCCAAATTAAAGGCAACCTGATTCACAACCGTCACCATCCATGTCAATTTTGAGATATGCTTCATCCATATGGAGCCTGCCCTTTAGACAGTCTATATTGGCAGACGTGCGTGCAACATATACCATCCATTAGCTGCCACAATCTGCTAAGGGAATTATTCCATTAAAAAATAAATAAAACATTGGTACTCGGGAAGAGTGTGATGCTCATATGAATAAACAAATTCTATACGTAACATATTTATATTTGGAATTTAAGTCCAATAGCGAACCCCAGAATAAGTGGGTTACGTTGAAATCCAACAAATTTCCAGAAAGCAAAGATCACGATCGTCCAATCAATCTGACGTTGGAGCCATACCCCATCAACACCACCAGATCCAGTATTTGGGCCGTACCATGTGAGCAATTTATGTGCTTGGGTATAGGGGTGGCAATGGGCAGAGCGACCTGGCCTGACCATTCCGGGCTAGGAATATGGGCCCGCATGGACCCAGAGATGATGAATTGGCCCACTCCAAACAAGTGGAGGGGTTTACACGAAACAAGTTAGCTCTATTAGCTCGCTCCACTCGACTCGAAAAAGCTTGATTCGACTCTGTTCAAAGCTGAATTCGATCGAGTCGAGCTGATTTTATGAGCTCGAGAAAATTCAAACCGAGTTCGAGCTTGACTCGGCTCGTATCGAACCCCAACTCAAATCGAACTCGGATCAAATTAGTTTGGTGACTCAGTTACTCTGATATTGATGTTGCTCACCAAGTGTTTGATGAAATGACTCAACAAAGTGTTGGCTAGTGGCAAGGAAGGTATGTATATGAAACAAATATTATTTTTCCTTGATTTTGATGTTGCCTATAAGGTGTTTGATGAAATACTTATTAACAGCTACTGCTATTTTACATAAGAAATTGAAAGTGCACCATGTGTGTTTGTGAAAATGCTGCAAAGGCTCAAACTCGGCTCGAACTGGCCAAGTTGCTGACTGAACCAAGCCGAGCTGGTTAGTAAGGCTCGAGGACCAAGCCGAGCCAAGTTTGAGCTGAGGTCAGCTAGTGGCCGAGCCAAGTCGAGCTGAGGCCAGCTCGACTCAGTCCGACTCGGTGTACACGGACCCCATTAATGAATGGACGGTTTACAGTCACTTGTGATAAATTACTATTCACCATACATGTGACACACGTTGGATGTACTTGTCGAAGATGAAAGTTGCTAGAAGAAAAATTCTTTGATGGACTATTTCAAACGTTGATCATTTAAATCCTTTCCCATGCAGGTTGTAGGGCCGGACCCTGGCCCATTACCATCCCTATCTGGGTAGGGAGTGTCATATAGGGGGTTTCTCCCAATATGTACCTAACAAGGATAAAGGATTGCCAGTCTCCAGATGAAAAGCTCTCAACCATTATAGATCAGCTGCCCAAAAATAGAAATTTATGAGAACTCAGTAGCCCATGATCAGATGCCCAGGATCTTAACAATCTAGCACGAAACACCTCCGAAAGCAAAATGGCATTGATAGATAGAGCAATCCTATAGTTGTTTCATCGGCAACTCGCACTAGAAAGATGGCCCACTAGAAACAGGCGCTATAGCAATCCTACAGTTGTTCCATCGGCAGCCCACACTAGAAATATGGCCCACTAGAAACAGGCACTATTCGATGGCCCACTAGAAATAGACGCTACCCGATGGCCGGATTTGAGACCTTCACAGTTTGAAAAAAAACAAACACGCCAGTAACGACCACCTTAGAATGCGAGATTCAAACAGACGAGCAAGAATCCAGGGCGTCCACCAGTAGAGCTGGGTAGGATTCAACCCAAACCAATGGATTTGACTCATTCGAACCGGTCAGATTTGATCCGACCCAATCCAACGGATTTGACTCATTCGAACCGGTCAGATCTGATCCGACCTAAACCGAAAGCCAGGATCGGGTCGGATCGAGTAGACCCACTCAGATCCGACCACACATCGAGTCGAGTTGGGTCAGAAGCCAATTCGATCTAATCCAATCGGGTAGTGTGTGTGTATGTGTGTGTATATAACTTTTACTTTTACCCCTTTTTTACCCGAACGGCAAACCCTAACCCATCCCTACCCGAATGACGCCACACGAAGTCCTCTCCTCTCTCCCTCTCTCTCCCGATTTCCCTCCTATCTCCTTCCTAACACGAGAGTCTTTGGCTCAGCTTAACTTAGCTCAATCTGAATCGACCGGACAGACTGAACTCGATTCGACTCAGTTTTCCTAACTGAGTCAGACTCGGTTCGGGTCAGGCCAGCAAGGATTCGGATCGAATTGAGTTAGCCTTGCTAAATTCAGTCCCGAATCGGATCAAGTTCGTGTCCGGTTCTTGAAAAAATCGGATTGAATCAAGTTGGACCCAATCCAATCCGACTTGACTCGATGCCCACCTCTATCCACCAAGATCAGACAATCATGCTTGCCTGCCAAGGGGCCCCATGCACATTGAATGTAGAGTGTAGACCACTGGCCAACTAATCAATTTTCCATGCTTTTCAAAGAGCTGACCATGAGACAACTATGATTCTTGGGCAGTGCACAAACACATGGTCAGTCAATATATGGCTTGGATCTCGCACATGCACCATATTATACATGTCATTTAATCTAAGAAAACCGAAATCATAGACCACCTCACACGAGCCACCCGTCTAAGCATGGTGAATCAATCCCTTTTATCTCATAACCCAAGCCCCACATCCCATAAGTTAGGTACTGGGCCGAACTCCCATGTGGACCCCACATCACATGAGTTCCACCTCATACGGGCCGCCCACCCCCGGTTGTGCCCTGCATCCCACAGGAAATGCCTCTGCATTACCCACCACCCAACAGAAATTAGGATTACATTGCAGTAATGCTCAGGTCAGTTGGTACAAGTGAGACCATTGACAACTGATCCATTGATATGATGGGCCCACAACCGATTTGACTCATCCCTTCAAATGGTGCACTGCAAACAGATGGTTGAGAAAAGAAATACAGCCTCGCAGTCCACAAACAATGCCGACAATTTGATGGCTAGGATCATACAATAATCTCCAATCAATTGCCAAACCATGATGCAGCTTATCAGCCTACTTGGAATGGGAATAAGATCTCGAACAAGAACCACAACCGTTTGTATGGTTGCAAATGCATATATGGGATTCACTAGAAATCAACTGAAAACTACTTGCTAACCAAAAAGCTCTCTCTTCTAACAAGGGTTCCAAACCATTGATGTGGCTGGTTCCACTTTTGGATGGGCCCAAGCTCAATAACCACAAAGACTGAAGTAATCCTCAGCCATACAATTTATCCACAAAACAGATGGTTTAAGAAAATATTCAACAGTCCACATTCAAACCCAAAAAAAATTGCAAATATTCTGTGGTCATGATCTTCCAATCAGGGGATTTTCCACGCAAGGACAATCCAAAGTAGGGGGGCCTAACATATCAGCACTCAACAGCTTGCATCACTGAAAATGGGCCCCGCTAAAAATTTATTAAAAAAAAAAAAAAAAAAAAAAAAAAAAAAAAAAAAAAAACCAGGACGTGGCTGCAACGCAGAACTCACCCAAGCATTGTATGATACATTTATCATAACTTACATACTAAAATTGAAGAAAAAAAGATGTTATAAAGAAAATTGGCATATTTCAGCCTCTAAAGCATTAATGGTGAAAAACACACCCAGAAGCAGTATAACAACAGGAAAATTGAAACTCTAGTGTAAATCAGTGAATACCTTTATCTAGCTGGTTTCCTCCTCCACTCAGTGCGGCCCCGGTTTATTTCAAGCCCATCGCTTGCCAATCTCAAGAAATGCAAGAACTGGCAGCAGTTATCTGAATGCTTCATTGCAGTTGCAGACCCATTCGTTCCATTCAGCTCTGGAACTGCTTCCACTTCCTCAGATTCCAAACTAGTGAGGGAATCAACCATGTCATCATGTTGGCATTCACGCCTGTAATCTAATGTGATCTTTTCTAGCTCGTGGGTGTCAATGACATCTTGAGGCATGCTCTGCCATGGAAAAATAAAATAAAATTTATGTATCCTTTAAATCCAAAATGGGAATAGGGGCCAATGAAGCAAAAACCTAATGCAAACGAGTTTTGAAGCCAGTTTGGCTGAAACCATGCATTGACAACCCAGAATGAGAATCCAATGAACAGTTGATCAGTTCAACTCAGGTCCGGCTCAGCCAAGATCTGACCCAAATCCACGTCAACCTTGTTTGCAGGGTCATTGGTTTGACCTGACCCACTGAAACACCCATCTGTCCCATTAATGTTGCATCCTCATTTTGCAGTTGGGAGAATTTACAACATCAAAACATCCACGCATTTGCATGATATGCCAAATGACTTTGCCTACATAAAATATGCGAAGCCTCCTTCAGTTCCATCCTTGTTATACGGTACAAATTGGGCCATTTGCTGCGAAATGAGATAATTTCTAGTATGTGTGCTTTGGATATACCACAAATTATGGTTGCGTCCTTGTTATATGGTACAACCAAGCCAGTACAACCAATCAGGCCATTTGCTGTGAAATGAGACATGTTCTAGTAAGTGTTCATTTGGATATACCACAAATTATGGTTGTGGAACCTTTGGAACCATCAAGGTCGATTTGGCAATTGGGACAGCATGGAAAATGGAGCCACATTAAGCATGTTTTCATTTTCTGGCGCCAAATCGCAAGATATGTACCAGAAATTCCCAAACATTACTCACATTCAAGCTTATCATGTCAACATTGGGGAAATTGGGAACATCCAAGCATATAGCCTAATAAAAGTATCGAGGATCAACCCAACTAGACATAGAGGTCCCCGTAAATTCTGCAAGGCTTGGAGAGTGGCGACTGAAAGTGACCCAATGAGAAAGAGAATCATTAAGAATCATTAACAGATGGAAAATACCACCTGAGAGTGTGTGGAAGCTAAACTTCGATGTCCTCTTTGGTAAATAAGTAGTAGAAATGGAGGTGTGCTAAGAGATGAAAATGGATCTATCCATATGTACTTCTCTGGACCTGCTGGCTGAGGGAAGCCACGCAATTACTTGAGGATCTATCTATATGTGCACCAGACCAACTGGCTGGGGCAATGCATGCAACATCAAAGCAAGGGCCTTGAGAGAAGCTTTGAGAATCTTCTCAACAACCTTCTCTGGGGCAGTGACCATGGAAGGTGCTCACAAACTGTCGTCTCTTGGGAAAAATTGCCAACCAAAGCTGTGGAAATTTATGTCTTTAAAGAAATTGATTACCTTGCATTTAAGGCTTATTTGGATAGATGGAATTCGAACTTAGTTCATAGACATCTATGTTCACATGTGCCAGTTCACTTAGGCTCTATTTGGATCCTTGCATTGGACAATCCTAGATTGGCCAATGCAAGCATTTGCTTCGAACCCTTTGCTGGGGCCTCTAGGAATAGGATTGAAGAATCAACCTAAGACACCCCAAACCCCAAGTAAGGTATAAACAACTCCCCTTAAAAATGTGTTATGAGAACTACAAGAAGGACAGCTTGGATGTTGCATGCCTCACTATCACATTTGCACGAGTGGTGGTGGTGGTGGTGGTGTGGGTAGGGGGATATGGCACTTCATGTGGAATTAGAGAACCTCATGACAGATAATTGAACCTTTTCAACTTCGTTAACAGAAAAATGCTTCTTTAAAAAGCCAAAGCATAATAATAGGCAAGGAGAACAGCAAGTGGCATTTCTTCTTACCTCCAAAACCCATCCAATATAAGTGACGTTGTTAACGTGCTGGTTCATGTCCAGATCAGCTCTCCTAGGCTGCGAATTTTCCAGGAGGGGATAAAGAATTTGAAGTGAAAACCAACAGGGCTAGTAAAACACAGAGGTAAAAAAAAACTTTAGGTGACTCAAAAGGATTTACCACAAGCCCTAATCGTGAATATTGAGCAGGATCTCCTAGCTTGGGAATTTTCTTCAGGCAGCTGTTATCTTCCTCTGGAAATGACAATCTGGTAGCAGAACCCTCAGAAGACTAATCATCAGCACACACAATATTGATGTTCTTATCACAAGAATAAAAGCAGATCAAAACAAGAGCTCAGGATGTTGGGTAGGGCTAACCAATGTCTTCAGCAATATGATCCCAACAGAAGTGGTGGAGTATACCATGATGTCGATCAAAAGAAATGGTGTTTTCCCCCCTCCAGCAATAGTACAGACAGGAGCCACCATTGGTGGTGTAGAACGTGTGTGAACATCTCCTCTTTCAGATGATTATAGCCATTTTCTAGATATGGACAGTGACAATAAGAGGTCCACATTTAATGGGGTCTGATGGGGATATTTTGGGCCTATCCTGAAGTTCCCAACATCCGAACAGTTGGAATTGCCAGAAGGTGGGTCCCAAAAGTACAGTCTTTTTTGTCCCAGAAAAATCATGATTAACATTCTATATTTCCTCAAAGAAGGGCTGCTCAACAAGATGGGTTCAGTTCGGGTCTGATAGTTCACATACCCGGGTTAACTGGATTCAGGTCTTGCCAGATCCAGGTCTAGTTTTGGAAGACCCAAAACCGCTTGGGTTCGGGTACCCATTGGGTAACCATTGCGTCTCTGGATCTAGGTTTAAAGTTGAGCTCGAGAAAAACAAGATCATTTATATGGTTTGGCCCACCAGATGGATGGATTAGATTGAACACACATGTTAGCGCTTTAACAAGTGCATGGTGTGTAAATGTGTTCTCTAACATAAGTGTGGCTTAAGAAACCTCATTTTCTTTTGGTAGAATAATCAATATATATATATATATATATATAGGGAAAAGGTACAATGCGCTCAAGCTCACGGTCCCATGCGGTCGAGATGTGTGGGCCCCACCATGATGCCTTTCGAACATCTACCCCATCAGTCAGATGCGCCATTCCACCGTGAACCTAGGTCTCAAAAATCAAGTCAATCCGTGACTTGTGTGGGCCACACCACATAAAGAAGTGGAGAGGGGCCGTGTAACCATTAAAACATTCATAATCATTTTTGGGGCTCACAAAAGATGTGGTTTGCAAATCCAGCCCTTCCATTATGTGTCTCCCACTTGTATGAGGGTTCAGACCAAGTTTCAGCAGCATTCAAAAATCAGGTGGGCCCCCCCAAGTGCTTTTATATGTTTTAACGGTGTCTTCACATGATTTTAGATGGTATGGCCCACCCGAGTTCCGTATACGGTGTTGATGGTCGACATGCATCATGGTGGGGCCTACACAGCTCGACCTCACGATAAGCTTATCGTGAGCTCGAGCGCATAGTACCTTTTCCCATATATATATATATATATATATATATATATATATATATATATATATATATATATATATATATATATATGACTTTACTATTAAAACTATCTGGACCCCACCCAGACCCAACTAGACCCGATTATAACCAGGTCCATGACATGGACCTAATCCAAACCCAAGCAGACCTGATTTTTAACAACGTCCAAAATGTGAGACCTGAACCTGACCCACTTTCTTAACCGGTCTAGCATATGGGACCCAGACCCAGTAAAATTGAGCTGAGTCCATTGGATACCCACAGGTCCAGGTACCCATTGCAAAGTAGAACGATTTCTTTCCTATAATCTCAATCATTCATCAATCATCATGGTTTAGAGCTTTGTCTGGTTTCTTGATGCAGGGCAATTAACCAGTTGCTCTAAAAGCTCGAACTGTTAGAGCATAGTGAATTAATCCATTTATCTCATAGCTCAGGCCCCACATCTCATGGGTTAGGACCTCAGCCGAACCCCCTCGTGGGCCCCAAATCACATGGGTACCACCTTACACGGGCCGCCCACCCGAGTGTGTCTCTGCATCCCACAGGCTACCCGACTTGAGCCCGGTGTAAAATTCACATTAATCACCCCCGGTGAGGAGCCTCGAACATGAGACCTCTCCCGTGGGCCCCACCCACCCCAAGTGTGCCCCTGCATCCCACAAGCGACCCCACTCAAGCCTGGAGTGAAAATGCCCCTGCATTAATCACCCCCAGTGAGGAGTCTCAAATACGAGACCTCCCACTCTCTGATACCAATTTGATGCAGAACAATTAACTAGTTGCTCTAAAAGCTCGAACTGTTAGAGCATGGCGAATTAATCCCTTTATCTCATAACCCAAGCCCCACATCTCATTGGTTAGGACCTCGGCCGAATCCCCCTCGTGGGCCCCAAATCACATGGGTATTGCCTCACACGGGCCGCCCACCCCGAGTGTGTCCCCGCGGGCCACCCACCCCGAGTGTGTTCCCGCATCCTATGGGCTACCCCACTCGAGCACAGTGTGAAATGCACATTAATCACACCCGGTGAGGAGTCTCGAACACGAGACAGCCCTCGTGGGCCCCGCCCACCCCGAGTGTGCCCTTGCATCCCACAGGCGACCCCGCTCGAGCCCGGTGTGAAAATACCCCTACATCATTTCTATATAGTTGAACTACAAAACTTAGCTCAGACATATGGTGTACTAAAGCAGCTTGGATCCATTGTTCTGGACCAAGATAATGGGCAAATCTAATACGTTTTGATCAATCATCCACAGTAATAACATAATCATTCGTTTCTATGGCAGGCCATTTTTCAAAGGGCAATATAGCTATCTATGTCTCTATGGCAGAACCATGTTAGGTACACCAGGGCATTTAAATTCGTGAACTAAAAAAAAGACACCACACGCGCGTGCACGAAGAGAGAGAGAGAGAGAGAGAGAGAGAGAGAGAGAGAGAGAGAACAAAAAGGTAAATACCATGAGCCAAAGCAGAGTGTACCTAGGAGTTCGTGGACAAAAAACCAGATATTCATCCCGCACATCATCACTCACTCTCTGCAATCGTCTTGTGTCCTGGTTCATCATCACCCATTTACTGGCACCAAAATACAGAAGAAAATTTTAGGAAGCACAAACTTACCATTGAGGAACCCCAACCAAGGTTTAAAGTATCATTCGAAACCAGGACGCATCCCCCGATACATACTGGTACTACCCATGAGTGATACGGCTGCAAGCCCTATATTGGCACAAAACAGCCCGATATAGGGGTGTTACAAGGCTGTATTGGTGGTGAACAATACTATCCAATACCCTGATTTAAAACCTTGACCCCAACCCTAATAACATTGCAATAAATAGCTTGCTAGCTGGCAAGGAACATGGGCACCTCCAACACATTAGAGACAAATAATACCAATGTGTTCTGTGAAGACCAATGTGCTCAAATTACCATGTGTCAATAGGCATGTGAGCAAGAATACAAGGAATGGGGATAAATCACATTTCTCAAAATTTGTGGCACGGTTATGAGACATGCATCCCCATCAGGTATGCCAATACCTTGAAAAAAGTTGTGACTAAATAGAATGTTGAAAACTTCCCTAGTTATCAAAAGAGATCAAAGTTTGTTTAGACCTATGAGAAAAAGCTTTTGTCATTTCCTCTTGACCAAGTAGTACTCTTAAAAAATTTAAAATTTAAAAAAAAAAAAAAAAAAAAAACTCCTGACTAAACGCCTGCAATTCACTTTGAGTGTGCATACAAATAGTCTTAATTATAAAAAGAGATCAAATATATATATAGAGAGAGAGAGAGAGAAGAAAGAGAGTCCTGCGCGCCTTTGCACACATGTCATGGGCCCAAAATCCAAACGGTCCATGTGATGTGGCACCCCGTGAAACCCCTATGGCCCAACTTTCAACCTGATCTAAAACTCAAGTGGGCCGTAGCAAAGAGAGAGGCAAATCAAGGGAATAAAATTGTTTCCTTTTGCCATGGCCCACCAAAGTATTGGATCAGGATAAAAGTTGGGCCCTGGGGGTTTGATGGGGTGCTGCATCATGTGGACCGTTCAGATTTTGGGTTCATATCAGGTGAGATGAGTTCTCAAAAAATTCTCATCGAGTTCTCGTGAGAACTGGTATGCAGGTGAGCTCTCTCTCTCTCTCTCTCTGTACACACACACACACACAGATACATGGGAACTCCCAAGCACCTTTTGACACGTGATGTGGGAAAAAAATCCGAATAGTCCACTAGATGAGCTACCTCATGAATTCCCCAAGGCCCAAAAGTTAGCCCGATTCAAAAATCTAGTGGGTCATAGCAAGGTAAGAGGCAAATCAAGGGAAGGAATTTCCTCTCACTTCGCTATAGCCCACCAGATTTATTTTTTTTAAGCTAACTTTTGGGCCCTAAGGATTTCATGAGGTGATTCATCTAGTGGACTGTTCGAATTTTGTGCCCACATCATGTATCAGAAAGTGCTTACAAGTTCCCGTGTGAGCATTTCACTACACACACGCACGAGCACACACACGAAACTTGGAAACTACCTGGTAGCTCTACCAATAACAGCACCGGTAGCAAAGTCCTTGAGAATCCAATCACGCCTGGTACCTATTCTTCCTTCACCTTGGCACCAAGTCTCGATTTCAACTACGTCACCCCTGCCAGCATTATACAAATATCGGTTCCTCATTGAAAAAAGCAGCACGCTTTGCAAATTAATAAAGAAAAAGAAAAAGGAAAATTAAAAAAATTTTAAAAAAAAAAAAAAACATAGGAAAATATATAACATGACATAGTTAACTGGGAATTGATTACCAAGCTGGATATTTGTAAACTTCGATGTGCATGCGAGATGTTACCCATATGAGATGCAGTTTTCTCATTGTAGGGGTTGTAGCAAATCCATCTGTGGAAAACCCAACACCTTGAGCATGATTGCATGCGACTTCCTGTAACAAAGAAAAAAGAACAAATGAATTAGAAAACTTAGGAATTGAGAAACAATAAAGATGTTTTTACAAACTGTTCTAACTAGCTGTTAACATTCCACCCAATCACCTGATTGAGGCCCAGATATGGCAGATTGTGTGATCAGGCCATTTAAGGGTTCATGTTGAAGATCAGGACGGACCCAAACTGCAGTCACGTCTATCCAACCATGCAGATTGAAAATTTGGACAATCCAACCATGCAGATTAAAAATTTGAACCATCCAACCTTGCAGATTGAATATTTGGACGACATCAAGGGTCCAAATTAACTTGACAAACCATCTAGATCAGATGATTGGACTCAGTGGTTATTTTGGATCTGTTCATCGAAGTGATCAACCATCTAGATCAGATCATTGGATTTTATGGTTATTTTAGATCAATTTTATGAACAGTCCAATTGAGACCGTACAAGAGTAGAAGGGGTTATTCTACAATCACACAACACCTAAGGGCTAATCAAGTGCCATTCTCTAGTATCAAGAGTCAAGACAATGAGTAGACCCAAAAGCTTGGAATTAAGTGAATTATTCCAAGTTCCCAGAAAATCGACAATAAAAATGACAAACAAAAAACCATCATTGGATCTCAAAAACTACATTATCATCATCCCAAGTCTTATCCCGATTAACTGGGGTCAGCTACATGGATCGCGTTCCGCCATTCCATTGTATCAAGGGTTATAACTTTCAGTTAAACCATAGGTCGCCAAGTCTTTTCTTAGTACCTCCGCCCATAGCTTTTTGGGCCTTCCAACCATTTAGATTGAAAATTTGGACCATCCAATCATTCAGAGTGAATATTTGGACTGCATCAAGGGTCCAAACTCCAAGTTGACTTCATCAACCATCTGGATCAGATCATTAGACTTAATGGTTAGTTTGGATCAATTCAATAAATGGTCCAATTGGGACCATACAAGAGTAGAAGGGGTTATTCTACAATCACACAACACCGAAGGGCTAATCAAGTGTCGTTCTTCTAGCATCAAGTCAATGAGTAGACCCGAAAGCTTGGAATTAAGTGAGTTATTCCAAGTTTCCAAAAAATCAACAACATAGATTACAAAAAAAAAAAAAAACCTCATTGGATGTCAAAAACTACATCATCATCAACCTCAGCCTTATCTCAATTAATTGGGGTCCGCTACATGGATCATGCTCCACCATTCCACTCTATCAGGGGTTATTATAGAGAATGTTAGTGTATTGTGTATGTGGTTAGTGGTGGTTAGTGGCCCCTTTTAGTGTAAGTACATGTGCACACTTCCCTCTTCTCCTATGGTGTACCATATGCTTTATTATAATAAAATATTATGTGTTAGGGCAAGGAAGTCTAACACAACATCTCTCCCAAACTCTCCTTCTTCTTCTTCTCTCTCAATATTTTCCTCTCTTCTTCACATTATCATCATCAAATCATTCTCTACTTGGTATCAAAACATAGATCCAGGCATTCCGCATCCAACAGATTGAGAGGCGACACGTCACCTTGCTAACCTCAACAGCCGTACGGCTGACGTCAGCGTTGTACGGACACATGAACTCCATTTGAGCTAAAAGTTAAGGGATTTGATAGATCTTGATTTTAGAAGATTCTTCATGATTTTTTCAGAATTTATCGGACCCCCTTTCATGGTATTTTAGACGAAATAGAGAAATTCAAAAATCGGGCCCATCTTCCGTTTTTTTTCAATATACCTCAAATCGGTAAGCTTTTCTTTGATTTCTTTGCTCAAGATGGACCAAAATCTTCCTCCCAAGCTACCCATGGTGGATTTTTTGCTTAAGATCAATGTTTGAGAGGTTTTTAACCTCATACGGACGTGCAGCTAAGCCGTTTTTCACTCGGTTAGGGCTTTTTTGACTGCGTTTCATGGTATTTTAAATGATTGATATTTGTTTGAGGTTTATCTCTTATCATCTTGAAGGATTGAGTGCGATAGAGTTGTTTAAATCAATATTTCTTGGTGTAAGGGCTCTCTTGGCATAGATTTATCTCTCTTAAACTCTCTTGTGACTGACAAAGGGCCCTCATCTCTTGGCATAAGGTCTCTTGAATCCAACCCCTTGCAAATTACTACCACTAAGTTGAATGGTGACAACTATCTTCAATAGGCATAATTTTTAAAAGTATTTTTAAGAGCCCGTGACAAGTTGTCATATATTTTGTATGATCCCCCAAGCTCTAAAGATGTTACTTACAAGTCTTGGACAAAGGAGAATTATCAAGTTATTACATGGTTGTTGAATAGTATGGATTCCTCGATTAGCCACTCAATGATGTTTTTATCCTCGGCTAAAGGCATTTTGGATACGATTCATGATATATTCTCGAAATCTCAGAATTTTTCACGGGTATTCCAGCTTATTCAAGAAATTGGTCGATTCCGACAAAACTCCAGATCCTTAAAACATTACTATTCGACACTTCGAGGTATGTGGGATGAGTTGGATATGTATCAACCTCTTCCTTCCAAATGTAAAGAGGATCATGAACATGCTCATAAGCAGTGGGATGATACTCGTACCATACAGTTCCTACCTGGGTTGAGTTCTGATTATCTTCATGTTCGAGATCAGGTTGTTATGCAGGATCCTCTTCCCCCATTGACGACAATTTATGCCATGTGTCAGCGTGCTACTGTCTCTACTCTTCCTTCTCATTCATTTGTGCCACCCAAGTGTTCGGCACATCTTGCTGGCAATCAGTCCTCTTTTGATCTTCGGGTACCATCCTTAAGTTCAGGATGCATTTCTAGTTTTGGTGGTTATGGTAGAGGCCGCGAGGAAGATCACAGTCGTGGCGGCTGTAATCTTCATGGTCGTGGACGAGAACGTCACGATTCCCGCATTTGTTCACATTGCGGTGGAACTTATCACACTGTTGATTATTGCTGGCAGATACATGATCGTCCTCCGTCGTATGTCGCTGCTTCTGTTGCATCCACTGTTGCTTCTGCGACACAAGTCTTCCACCCCGACAGCTGAGCAATCTACTTCAGGAGAGTCTCTTATTATTTCTCGGGCTGCATATAATGCCCTTATGCGGTTTCACATTCGTGATATTCCTGAGCCTTCTCACGCAGCTTCGGTCCAGTCAGGTATTGCCCTTCTTGCGTTATCTTCTCCTACCTCCTGGGTCATCAACTCTGGAGCTTCCTTCCATATGACTAGTAAGTTTTAATTATTTTCTTCTTATTCTCCTTCTCCTCACACTCAGTGTGTCACAGTCGCAGATAGAACCCAATCTCTCATCTCTGGAATTGGTTTCATCCCTCTCTCTTCTTCTTTGTCTTTGTCTTCAGTCTTGCATGTGTCTCGTTTTTCATTAAACTTGTTATCTATTAGCTCTCTTACTAAATCATTCAATTGTTCCATTACCTTCTTCCCTTCTTATTGTGTGTTTCAGGACCTGTGGACGAAGAGAGCGATTGGTGGGGGGTATGAGTGAGGAGGTGTTTATCTTCTCGATAATATACTCGTTGCCGTTTCTAGTACCTTTTCTCTAGATTGAGAGTCCATGACTCGGTGGTATTGCCGCTTAGGCCACCCATCCATAGCTAGATTGAGACTTTTGTTTCCCTCCTTATTTGTCACTAAACTATTATGCTGAGATATTTGTGAATTGTCTAAACATCATCGTGCTACATTTCCTCCTAGCTCTTCTAGGAGGAAATCTCAACCTTTTCTTCTGGTTCACTCGGATGTCTGGGAACTAGCTCCGGTTACATCGACTTTTGGATTTAAATATTTTGTTACCTTTATTGATGATTATTCACGCATGACTTGGATTTATCATTTGAAATCTAAAAGTGAAGTGTTTGATGCGTTTAAAGTGTTTTATCATGAAGCGTGAACTCAATTTTATTGTTCTATCAAATCCCTCTATTCTGATTATAGGGGGGAATACATGTCTACTACCTTTCTGTCCTTCTTGCAAGAACGTGGTATTTTGTCTAGAACGTCATGTGCTCGCACACCTCAACAAAATGGTATTGCCGAACAAAAGAATCGTCATCTTCTTGATGTTGCTCGCACCTTTTTGCTTGGTATGCATCTACCTAAACATTTTTGGGGTGATGCTCTCCCAACTGTTATACCCTCATGTATCTTGTCTTACAAATCTTCTTTTACCATATTGTATCCTCATGATAATCCATTTTCTCTAACACCTTAAGTTTTTTGTTGTACATGCTTTGTTCAAATTTTGGATGAGAGTAATGATAAATTTAGCCCCATGGCAATTAAAGGTGTCTTTCTAGGGTATACTCGAAGTCAGAAAGGGTATAAATGCTTTGACCCATTGACTCGCAAGAAATATATCTCTGCCGGTGTCACCTTCTTTGAGGATATTTCTTTTTTCTCCACTCCAGGCCGATCCCTCTGTGATCCTTTTGTGAGTCAAGGGGAGTATGACTCTTATCCTCTTTCCACTAGTGATCATGGGAAAACTCTTCTCCCCTCTATTCAGCATCCTATTGGTGATATGCGTGAGCCTAAGCCTCTGCAGGTGTATCATCGTCAAGATAAATCTTCACATGCTCGGCCATTCACCCTTCCGCTCACTTTAGATGTTGGCTCAAGTGACTCTCCTTCCTCGAGTTTAGATCTTCCCATTGCCTTACACAAATGGTCACGATCTTGTACTCAACACACCATTAGTAATTTCGTTTCATATAATCATCTTTCACCGTCTTTTTAATCGTTTGCATCTTCCCTTTCATCACAGACTATTCGTAGATCTCTCTCACATGTTCTTCAAAGTCCTGATTGGACGAAGGCGATGATAGAAGAAATGTCTGCTTTTGAGAAGAATCATACTTGGGACCTTGTGCCACTTCCTTTAGGCCATAAACCTGTTGGTTGTCGATGAGTTTATACGATCAAGTTTCTATCAGACAGCTCAATTGATCACTATAAAGCCCGTCTTGTTGTTAAGCGTTACACACAGACTCATGGTGTGGATTACTTCGAGACATTCTCTCTGGTGGCTAAGCTTAACTCAATTCGCGTTGTGCTCTCCTTAGCTGTTAATTTATCATGGCTCATTTTCAGCTTAATGTTAAGAATGCATTTCTCCATAAAGATCTTGCAGAGGAAGTTTACATGCATCAACCTCTTTTGTTGCTTCTCACAACCCTGCACTCGTATGCCGGTTGAAGGAGGCTCTTTATGGACTCAAACAATCCCCACGTGCATAGTTCGAAAATTTTAGTCAGGCTCTCTTGGAGTTTGGCTTTGTTCGTAATCATGCCGATCATTCTTTCTTTATATGTCGACGATCGACGGGCATCATGGTTCTCATTGTCTATGTGAATGATATTGTTCTATCCTGTAGTGATTTTGCTGGATGAGGGAGGTCAAATATTTTTTGAAGACCAAGTTTCAGATCAAAGATCTTGGTCCTCTTCGCTACTTCCTCGGAATTAAAGTTGCTCGCTCATCATCCAGATTGGTCTTGTCACAACGAAAATATGCGCTCGATCTTCTCATAGAGACCGGCATATTAGGGTGCAAGCCCGCTACCACTCCCATGGATACTTCACAGAAGTTCGAATAGATGATGGTGTTCTCCTTACTGATCCCGAGATGTATCGACGACTTATAGGCCGGCTTATTTACCTAACTATTACTCGCCCAGATCTCTCATTTGCGGTGGGGGTTGTTAGCCAATTCATGCAAGCTCCCCGTACTTCTCATCTCATGGCTGTCTACCACATACTTCGATATTTAAAACAGCCCCGGGTCTTGGCCTCCGTTTTAAGTTGCATGGTCATCTTCATCTTTCTGGCTATTCCGATGCTAATTGTGAAGGTAGTACTTTTGATTGCCGCTCTACATCCGGCTTTTGTATCTTCCTAGGTGGCAATCTTATAACCTGGAAGAGCAAAAAGCAACCAGTTGTTGCCCAATCTTCGGCTAAAGCAGAATATCGTGCTATGGCTCATACGACATGTGAACTCGTGTGGTTTCGCAACCTTCTTAAAGAACTTGGCTATTCTCCCTCGGATCCTGTTCCTCTTCACTGTAACAACCAAGCGGTCATCCATATTACTTGTAAGCCAGTTTTCCACGAGCGAACCAAACATATTGAGGTCGACTGTCACTTTATTCAAGAGAGAGTCGCTTCTAAGGAAATCGTCACTTCTTTTGTTCGATCTGAGGATCAACTTGTTGATGTTCTTACAAAGTCCTTGAGTCGAGATGCTCTTCATCGTGTTCGTGACAAGTTGGGCATGATCAACATCTATGCTCCAACTTGAGGGGGAGTATAGAGAATGCTAGTGTATTATGTATGTGGTTAATGGTGGTTAGTAACTCCTTTTAGTGTAAGTACATGTGCACACTTCCCTCTTCTCCTGCGATGTACTATATGCTTTATTATAATAAAATATTATATGTTAGGGCAAGTAAGCCTAACACAACATCTCTCCCAAACTCTCCTTCTTCCTCTTCTCTCTCAATATTTTCATCTCTTCTTCACATTATCATCATCAAATCATTCTCTACTGTTATACCTTCAGTTAGATCATAGATTATCAAGTCTTTTCCTACTACCTCCGTCCATATGCTTTTGAGCCTCTCCCTTGCCCTTTTAAAGCCTTCAACTTGCACCAACTCACTCCTAACCAGCAGTTATTGGCCTTTATTGCACATGACCAAACCATCTAACTCTACCTAATCTTATTACCTATTGATGTTGCTCCTAAGTTGCCTCAAATGCATTCAATTCTAATTTTATTCTTCCTCTCCTACCACTCATCCATCTCAACATCCTCATTTCATCTGCACTCTTCCTATGAATATGATGTTCCTTAACTGGCAACGTTCTATCCCATAAAGCATAGCCAATCTCATAGCTATCCTATAAAATTTTCCTTTCAGTTTGAGCGCTACACAATGATCAAATAAACCTCCAAAGGCATATCTCCATTTCTTCCACCCAAATTGAATTATATGGGTAACATCCTTCTCAATCTCTCCACTCTCATGATTTTTTACTCGTTATTTTTTTTAGGAAGGTGCAATCTTATTAGGCAAAAACCAGGAAAAAAGAAGAAGAAGAAGAAGAAGAAGAAGAAGAAAAGAAAGAAGACAAGAACAAAGAAAGGAAGCTAACCTATACTAGGAAAAAAATAAAAGAAGGAAAAGTAATAATACAACAACAGGCCCCCAGGCCACAACTAAATCCCCAAACAAACCAAAAACAACTCCAAGACCCTCTCCTCAAGGAGCCCAATCCCTAAAAAGTAGAGTTGCTCTGTTAAAAACCCTAATAGCCAAGAGACTCTTGTCATGTAAACACCGGTCGTTTCACTCTCCCCAAATAACCCAAAGAGTTGCCAGAAGAATGAGCCTCCATTTCCTCCTACCCAACATCCCTCTATCGGTTGCATGCCATATGAGTAAAAAATCTCCAATAGTAGGTATCATGACCCAACTAACATTAGCTAGGGAAAGCACCTCTAACCAGATGACAGTTGAGAATGAGCAATGGAGAAACAGGTGGTCAACGGTCTCGTATCTCTTTGACACTAGAGGCACATGTTTAGAAGAATCATTGCCCTCTTTTTGGTCAACAATCTTAACTAATTCCTCGTTTTCAAAAAGATATCGTTATTAAAATTGCACTCCATATACTCTATTTTAGTCCAACTAATTTTAAATCCTTTAGATTCTAAAGCATCCCTCCATAAATCTAGCTTTGTGTTTATGCCATATCTTATCTTTTCAATCAAAACTATGTCATCGGCAAACAACATACACGGTGGGATCTCTTCTAGCAAATGCTTTTTTTAACTCGTCCATAAACAATTCGAAAAGGTACGGTCTCAATGCCAACCCCTAGTGCAAGCCTGTCGTAATTGGGAACTCACTTGTCTCTCCACCATTGATCCTCGCATTTATTACTACTCCCTGGTACATATCTTTAAACATGTCAATATATCCTCTTAAAACTCCTTTCTCTCCCAACACCCGCTAGATTTAACTCTCTAGGGACCCTATCATAAGCATTCTCTAAGTCAATAAAGAGTGTGTGGAGATCCTTCCTCCTCTCCCTATATTTCTCCGTCAATTGTCTAAGTAGGAAAATAGCTTCGTTGGCAGACCTCCCTAGCATGAAACCAAGCTGATTTCTGATACTTTCATCTCATGCTTTAGTGTTTGATCAATCACTCTCTCCCACTGTTTCATAGTATTACAAACAAGTTTAATCCCATGTATCTCAAGAACTTTTTTAAAATTTTTGAAATTTCCTAGTAACATGCACAGAAATTCAATGAAATTAATGTTGATAATACAAAAAAGAAACACAATAGTAACCAAATTACAGCAATATAGATCATCAAAAATTACAAAAAAAAAAAAAAATGGCAATTCAAAATTAAAAACTTAGCTTTCTAATGCACCAAAGTCAGATCTAAAACATCAAAGAGAGAGAGAGAGAGCACCACCCAAAACCGAAATCAGAATTGAAAAATAAACATAAAAAAGAAAATCAAAACTGCCCAATAGACAAAATCAGATGCAATGCATGAAAAAGAGAAATCAGCACAAATTATAAACGAATTTTAATATAAAAAAGGAGAGGGAAAAAAAAAAAAAACGAAGTCTAGAGAGAGAGCCACAGATCCCACAATCCAAATTAAAACTACAAAAAAAAAGAAAAAAATCAAAACCAAAATTACAAAAGAACGAAACAAATCAAATTAAAAGTAAAAGAGGAAATTGCAAACTCCCAAACAACCCCTGGAAAATCAAAATGACCAAACTGCCCTTGTCATCGCACCTGCAAGAGGTTCGCAATGGTTTCGACGGTGGCAGTCTTGTTAATCCCGACCTCATAACACCTGACAATGAAATTCTCCTTATAAGAGAGCCCATCCTCCGTCAAGCTCCCCAGCCTCAGCCGGTCCGCTAGCCTCCCTGAGCCGGACCCCAAACCGGACCGGTTTTCTCCCCCCAACGACACGGCCAGATCCGCCTGCTTCGCTGCAGAAGAAGAAGAGCATGAGAGGGAGAGCCCGGTACTCCGCCGATACACCGAAGGTTTCGGTATGATGTGTGGGAAATGGGGTCGGAGATCGGCCACATTGCAGTTCCTGAGCAACATCTCTCCCTCTCTCTCTCTCTCTGAGAGTGTATACACGTATATAATGGTGTATGATCGATACTAACGAGGGGATGGGAGTCCGAAAACGGGCTCTCTAGAAGAAAAGCAAACGGGTTTGGTATTTTTGGTTTTGACCCGACGGGGAATTCGTTTCCCTCCATCGCGACGCAGTCCATCTTGTGTCGCCACTGGCTGGGGCCCACACGCCTAGTGTTATGACAATCAGAACCGTCCATGTTGTCATATGATAGTTTTTATGTAGTTAAAAATAATATGTACGGTTCATATCATCTCAGAATGTGGCCCAATGTGTGGCCGCACATACTAGATTGTGGATCCTGGTCATCGGCTAATGTACAAGGGTTTCATACATCTCGGACCATGCTTTAGTAATCCAAAACGCTGGTCTGATAGGCCCCAGCGTTGATGCCGGATTTCTCATTCATGCAATTAATTGGATGATCGTGGCCGTTAAATCAGTGTCAAGGGGATGGGCCGTTCGAGGAGAAAATATAGTAGTTGACTACATTCAAGGAAAAGGGTCCATGATCCAATGACTGAAATCTCTCGATCTTTGAGATTTTCCATGGCATCCTCTGTACACTGTCATTATTGTCGGATCAATGGTTCGGATCGCAGATGCATAGGCGTGTCAATGCTAGGAATTCATAATCGAATTTTGCTACAATGCATCGCGAGGTATTCTGTGGGATACGTCGGGACTTTAGCCTTTCGGCATGGCATGGGTCATCTTCCAATGATCTAGACCGTTTGTATGATAGAAACTTGCTGGATAGGGACATGAGAATTAAGAGCTCTTACCTTTTACAATAGATGGATTACAATAAAGTTCAATTTAACCGTTCTTCCAATGGTGTGGTCCACTTGAGCTTAGATTTGGCTCATTTTTGTTCGTTTTCAATGAAATGATATGGAAAAATAGATGGACGGCATGGATAAACCACATACGTCATGTAGGGGCCCACGGAGCTTTTACAACACCAACGTCGGTACTGGAGGGGTCAGCGCTGAATCCGAGTCCATGCACTTCAGCCTTGGGATCGGGTTCGTCGGGACATTGGGTGGGGCATGCATCCGTAGAAGAAATGAATGGTTAATGTAAAGCTGACCAAGGGTCACGATGACTGAGCGTGCTTGATATGGGTCTTTCGCACATGTGAAGCACTGGCACGAGTGTGGAGAGTATGATTTAAGAGAACCGATACGGCAGATATACCGTTACCATCATTCCAGACCGTCCATCTAGTTGCCCCTAATGTGGACGATCGGCCATCCATCTACAAGATTTTCATATTGGTCTGTACTGTGAAACGCTTGTCATCAAATATCGTCCCACAAGATGGACGGTCTCGATCATATATGTTATCCTTCCACGTGTACTGTGCATGGTTTCACCCGCTCTCTACTGTATCATCTCTCGGGATTTTAATGGCGACTCTTGCGCGTAGGATAGCACTAGGGCTGTCTCGGCCCGGGCTTTGATTTGCAGCCCGACCCTACCCGGCCCATTAACACCCCTATCGAAAAAGGGTGCGGATGGGCTCGTGTACCTCACGCATCTATATAGCTGCTGTATTTAACGTGGGTCTGATCATAAGTTACATGCTATATCCAAACCATCCATCCATTTGGAGATCTCGTATGAAGGATTTAGACAAAAAATGAGATAGATATAACTATCAAGTGGACCACACTGAAAAAAGCAGTGGGATATTGAACTTCTACCATTGAAACCCTTTTTAGGGTCACAAAAGTTTTGGATAGCATGAAATTTGTTTTTCCTATTCATTCAGGTCTTTGTGACCTTATGAAAAGATTGGATGGAAAATAAACCTTATAATGGGCCCTACGAATTGTTTAAGTGAAAATCATTATCCTCGCTGCTATTTTTGGTGTGGTCAAGATGCTCTTTGGATATGATTCGTTTTTGGGATAATACTCTAAAATGATCTTTAAAAATAGATGAACGGTGTAGATATAATAAATCTATTACTGTGGGGCCCATTTAACTTTGATCTTGTTTGAACCGTAGTCTTCGCACGACACGTACCTACAGCTGCTATTAGCTAGTGTGTGGAGTGGTACACCAGCCAATGCGCTTCCATCGAAAACGACACTTTTTGCCTGTTGCATGTGTGAGGAGATTAATGCTAAGATCCAAAACGCCAATGGCTACGGTTGAGACGTGTGACGATCCCATGCCATCTGGCCAATGGTATGTCGATTTTTCTTCTTTCGTTGTTGGGACGCTCCTTGGACGGTTGGGATCAGTTTTGTATTGTGGGATGGTTGGGCTCCTTTCAATTCCCGGTGATGTAGTTTTACAATCTTTTTAGCGTTCCTGTGCATGCAGCACGTGTGTTGAGATGCAGACCTTCCATTGGACAGGCCCGCCATGCAACTCACCAGGTCCGAGTTTCACGTCCGCCGGACAACATAACCACTGGACTCGGCTTCGGTGGTGACCCCTCCAGTAGCTAGCTCCTTGATGGTCGGTGATGGAAAATCTCTGTGGGCCCCACCATGATACGTCTGTCTTATCCATGCCGTTCATCCATATTTACATATCATTTGATAGTATAATACATAAAATAAGGTGGATCTAAATCTCAAATGGACCACACCACAGGAAACAGTAGTCATTGAACCCTCACCGTTCAAAACTTTCCAGACCCCCTGTAATGTTTATTTGCCATCCAACCTGTTGATTTGGTCACAAGGACCTGGATGAAGGATAAACACAAATATCAGTTTGATCCAAAACTTCCCTGGCCCTTAAAAAGTTTTAATGGTGGGCCTTCAATAAACATTGTTTCTTATGGTGGTCCACTTGAGATTTGAATCTAGCCCTTCTTCTTTTTTTTCTCTCTCGTCACTTAAAATGATTTGGAAAAAGAAATGGAGGGTGTGGATCAAACATTATACGAGGCTCATGGGCCCTTTTCCAGCACTGAGCTAGATACCGTAGGGGTCACTGCCGAATCCGGGTGGATGTTCAGTGCAGGAAAAGCTCTGGGCTTATCATGATATATATGTTTTATCCGTACCGTTTATTTATTTTCTCAGCTTACTTTAGAACATGAAACAAAAAATGATGCAGATTTAATTTTCAAGTGGACCACAAAAATAGTTGATTGAACACCGGTTTTGGGCCACCAAAATATTAGATCAAGCGATATTTGTGATTTCCCTTCATTCAGGTCCTTTGTAGCCCTGCCAAAAGGTTGGATGGCAAATAAACGCTACAGTGGGCTTAGGAAGTTTTTAATAGTGAGTGTTTAATTACTATTATTTCATGTGGCGTGGTCCACTTGATTTTTGGATTTACCTCATTTTTTAGCTCATGCCATAAAACGAGCTAGAAAAATGGATGGACGGTGTGGATAAAATTCATAGTTCATGGTGGACCCACATAATCTTTCAAGCACCGAGCAGTAGGGTCCCGGGGGTCACTACCGAATCGGAGTCCGGTCTTAGCTTAACTAACGGTCTCCGTTGAATGCTCAAATTCAGCAAGTAAGATTATCCAACTATTCTTAATTTTAGATAACTTGTCATCAGCCTTGGAGCTTGCCACACGAAGGCCGTAGATGGACGCGGATTGGATACTGACAGGTTGAGCAGCAAGAGTCGCTACGAGAGTGACGTCACCAAGTTATGGGAGTGACGTCACCAAGTTTTACGGGACGGCCATGATGTATGTGTTGTATCCACACCATCCGTCCATTTTGAGGTATCAATTTAAGGCATGATCCAAAAAATTAGTCAGACCTAATTGTTACAAAAATATGTATATATTAATTTTAATAAAATATAATATATATATATATATATATATATAAAAGTTGTTTGAAAAAAATACTTTTGTGGGTTTTTGGAATAGACCCACATTGGAAAAAGAGAAGAAAGTTTCGGTCACGGGCTCGGTGTGAGGTTGTAAGCATGTTAAGCAGTGTGACTGTAGAGGCGGACTCAGACTCGGACTCGATCTCAATCTCGGTCTCAGTCTCGATCATGGTCAGGGGTTCGGTGCGATGGCATGGGCATGTGGGGCAGTATGGCTGTAGAGGCGCTAGTGGCGCACTTTGCACTTCGCACGTGCACATCATGTCGCAGAGGGTCACTCCCTTCACGAACCGGTGCGAAAAAGTGGTTAAGACAGATGGTTGGGTGATTGAGAAACTAGAGAACTAAATGAGAGTTCTCCAGGATATATAGAGGACTGAAGAAAGAGTTGTGGCAGAAAATCTATAACAGCTGTGCAATAAGTGCAGAGTCTAGCTGAAACTCCTGCATGGCTAGCTCAATAGCCAGAAAACGACTAGCTACCGTCTCACAACAGTCAGCATGCAGGAGCTTAATGGCCCCTGCACAACAGTAAAAAAAGGGCCATAAAACGATTAGTTTTCTCCAACAGCTAAAAAATGGTCATGAGATTTATTTTCCTAAACCATAACCCCCAACCATTGTAGCGTATAAAAGGAGGGCTTGGATGAGTTTCCAAACCATCTCAACACTCTCCAGCAAATCCATACGAACTGAGACAGCCAGCCCTACTCCACTCCTATACTCTAGAGATTCCAGCAACATAGCAAGGCTTGAACCTTAGTTTGAAGAACAGACCAAAGCTGTGGTCTAAGACAGTTCAACTAAACCAGTGGCTGAAGATCTGGACTGGCCAATGTAGTGGTCAAAAATCATATTTTCTCCTTCTTCTTTTTTCTTTTGGGATTTTATTTTTTATTGTAATTCTGTTAGAAATTGTATAATAGAGTTCCATTTAGTGGGCCTTCGTGTTTGCTGAATGCAGACCCATACTAAGCTCGTCGTATCCTAGAAGTGATTTTCCTGGAACCTATCAGCATACTCAATTCACTTGAGTAGGGGCAAATAACGCTTTAAGGACAGTGTTTCATACGTGCTTCAACCTGTCATTAATTCAGACATTTTTTATTCAATTTCCACACTATATAGAAATTATATTAATCTGTATAAATTTCCAACCAACTTAAAGTGTTATTTGTGATGGAAGCCAACGGTGTTTCGTCCATTAAGTTGATGAATCAGGACTTGATACGTCTTGATCGGTTAGATAGAACCAATTTTACAAGAAGGCAAGACAAGCTGAAATTTCTTCTAACTGTGCTAAAGATCTACTACATATGAGATCCAAATATGCAGGTGCTACCTAAAGCAACAGACAACGACACACCTGAATAGGTGGCTGCCTGCGCCAAACAAGCCGAAGACGAACTCTTGTGTCGAGGACACATCCTGAATACGCTCTCCGATCGTCTGTACGATTTGTACCAACAGACATCATCAACAAATGAGATCTGGGCCGCTTTAGAATTCAAGTACAAGGCTGAAGAAGAATGGACCAACAAATTTCTCATCGCCAGATATTTTGACTTCATCATGGTAGATAATAAACCACTGCTGCCCAAAATCCAAGAACTGCAGCTAATAGTAAACGAAATCAAAGCGATTAAAATTGATCTTCCTAAATCATTCCAAGTTGAGGCTATAATCGTTAAATTGTCATCAATGTGGAAAGACTATAGAAAGAAGTTGCTGCATAAAACTGAAGACTACACACTGGAACAAATCTAGAAACACCTAAGGATTGAGGAAGAATCCCGTAACTGTGACAAAAAGAATGATAACGGGAATGCCTCGTCCAAGGTACATGCAGTACAGAACACCAATAATAAGAATCCCGAGAAAGAAGATTCCCTTAAACCCAATTAAGTGAAATTCAAGAAAAATGCTCAAAAGAATAACGGAAAGTTCAAAGGCCCATGCCATGTCTGTGGTAAAATCGGGCACTATGCTCAATTATGTCGATATCGCAAATCTAAAAAAGAGGTAAGTACAGTAGAAGAAGGCGATATCATGGCTATGATCACTAAGGTGAATACCATCTAAGGCAAAGTTCCAGGGTGGTGGTATGATACTGCCGCTACAATATATGTGTGCTACGACAAATCAACCTTCAAAACCTATGAGGAATTGACCGATGGTCAAGAAGTCCAAATGGGTAATGAAGTACAATCGAAGGTCGTCGGCAAAGAAACTGTCGAACTGATATTCACCTCTAGGAAGAAAGTGATTCTGACAAAAGTACTGCACGTCCCAGACATGAGGCAAAACTTAGTTTCTGAGGATCTTCTGGGAAAATCAGGTATAATGGTGATGTACGAGTCAGGAAGACTGATTTTGTCCAAGAATGAAAATTTTGTCGGAAAGGGATATGCTTGCAACGGAATGGTTAAGTTTTCTCTGAATGAAAGTAGCACTTCTACGTATATGGTTGAATCCGCTGGACTGTGGCATGATAGACTAGCCCATATAGGGTATAGTACCTTGAAGTTCATGGCTAAGAATGGTTTAATCTCATACACAGATAATGAAACTGATAAATGTGAAGTGTGGATACAATCCAAAATGATGAAGAAACCTTTTCCAAGTGTTGATAGATCGTCTCAAATATTGGATCTTGTGCACAGTGATATCTATGAGTTAAACGACATTCTTACTTGTAGAAGTAAACGGTACGTTATAACCTTTATAGATGATTGCTCTAGATATATGTATGTTTATCTGTTAAAGAGTAAAGATGAAGCATTGAACATGTTTAAAATATATAAAGCGGAAGTGGAGAATCAACTAAATAAGAAGATAAAAATTCTCCGTAGCGATAGAGGAGGAGAATACTTCTCCAATGAATTCGATAACTTTTATGAAGAATATAGACTGATACATTAATGTACAACGCCATACACACCTCAACAAAATGGAATAGCTGAAAGGAATAATAGAACATTAGTAGAGATGGTCAACTCAATGCTGATAAGAGCAAAGTTGTCACTAAGTCTATGGGGTGAGGCACTGCTTACAGCATGTCATATAATAAACAGAATTTCGTCTAAAAAAATATAAAATATCTTCATATGAAACATGGAGAGGTAGAAAACCTAACCTACGATATCTTAAAGTGTGGGAGTGTCTTGCATACTGCAGAACCCCTGATCTAAAAAGGACTAAGTTAGGACCAAGAGCTATTAAGTGCGCCTTCGTAGGGTATGCACAAAATAGTAAAGCTTATAGACTTCTAGACATGAAGTCTAATACAATAATAGAATCAAGAGACATTGAATTCTTTAAGAACTCACTAACCTTAGACTCAAAGGATAATGAAATTCAAACTCCTAATAGAAAATCAGATAACACAGCTCCACAAATAGTGGAAGCTCCTATTGAACCCCATAGGAGTCAAAGAATAAGAATAGAGAAGAGTTTACGAGATGATTACATACACTCACAGCGCGTCATTTTTCATTTGGTAAAAGCAGATAGAGAAAATGTTATTAGACAAATACCTATAGTAATGACTATAAAAGATAATTCTAAAACATATAAAGAGGCTATATCCTCTAAAGATTCAGCCTTCTGGAAAGAATGTATAAATGATGAAATAAAATCCATAATGTTAAATCAAACATGGGAACTAGTAAATTACCTCCAGGTTCTAGACCTATATGTTGCAAGTGGGTATTTAGGAAGAAATATCACACTGATGAGACTATCTAAACTTTTAAAGTTCGACTAATAGTTAAGGGTTTTAAACAAAGAGAATGGATAGATTACTTTGACACATATTCACTTGTAACTAGGATAACATCCATTAGGATATTATTTGCGCTAGCTTCCATAAATCATCTTCACATCTACCAAATGGATATAAAGACCACATTCCTGAATGGTGACCTCAATGAGGAGGTATACATGATACAACCTGAAGGTTTCATTCTACAAGAAAATGAAAACAAAGTATGTAGATTAGTTAAATCTTTTATGGATTAACACAAGCACCAAAACAGTGGCATAAGAAGTTTGATTCCAAAATACTATCTCATGGTTTCATACATAATGTAGCTGACAAATGCATATATTATAAAGTAGATGGTAGTTATGTCGTTACTATTTGTTTGTATGTTGATGACATGTTAATAATAAGTAATAAAATGGAAGGTGCGACTGAAACAAAGAGGTTTCTTTCTTCTATATTTAAAATGAAGGATCTTCGACAAGTTCATATCATCCTAGGTGTCAAAGTTAAAAAATATTATGGAGGTTATGCTTTGTGTTAATCTTATTATATTGAGAAGATACTAAACAAGTTTAACCATCTAAATATCAAGGAAGCAAAAATCTCATTTGATCCAAGTATGAAACTGAAAGAAAATACCGGAAGAACAGTTGCACAATTAGAATATGCGAATGCTATACGAAGTCTTATGTATGTTATGCAATGCACTAGACCTGATATCGCATATGTTGTGAGTAAACTTAGTAAGTTTACTAACAACTCCAGTACTGAACACTGAAATGCAATCAGTAGAGTCCTTGATTACTTAAAAGCAACTAAAGATTTAAGACTATTTTATTCAGAGTTTCATGCCGTATTGGAAAGATATACCGATACGAGTTGGATATCGAGTGCAAGGGACAACAAGTCTACTGTAGGGTGGGTATTCACCCTAGGAGTTGTAGCTGTATCTTGGGGATCCAATAAACAGACCTACATAACACACTCAACTGTGAAGTCTGAATTCATAGCCCTATCTGCAACAGGCAAAGAGGCTGAGTGGCTAAGTGATCTTCTATTAGAAATTCCTTTATGTGTAAAGCCTATATCGGCTATGTCACTACATTATAATAGTGAAGCCACATTAGCTAGAGCCTATAACGGCACTTATAATGGTAAGTCTAGACATATCAGTCTTCGACATGATTATGTCAGACAGTTGATTCGAGATAAAATCATTGCTATTTTGTATGTGAAATCAAGTAATAACCCAACAGATCCTTTCACTAAACCTCTACCGAGAGAGGTAGTAAATGCTACATCTAGATGGATGGGGTTAAAACTCTTCAACCAAAGTTCTACTAGTAATGGTAACCCAACTTAAAGTCAGAAAATCTCTAATTTTAGATTTAATGGGTAAGAATAAGTCACTGATATTGTTACGCCTTGAAAATCGGGGGTCGAGTAGAAACTCAACTCTCGAGTTCCAATGCATCACTTATGCAACATATTTAATGATGATTGTATGTTGTCTATATTAGTGCATAAAACATGAATAAAATGTAGCCAAATCAACAAAACATAATCCAGGGACAGTTATACTACGCAAGCGGAAGACTGAACCGAATATGTATAACTTTACAAACTAGTATAGGTCCTCAAAATATGTATGCGTTGTCATGTCAATAATTATAAGTATTATCTCAATATACAAAATGTCAAAAAATGTGATAGTCCACTACAAGAACAACCTTAAAGCCCCGTCGATTAGAGCGGTCTATATAAACCCGCCTGAATACTGCATATATGAGAAAGCATCATCATCATCTGTGAAGTCTGGCTCCGCCTCATAAGTTGGGTATCCATCTGCAACTAAGACAGAGTCTATTTGGTGTTCAAAACAGTCCCAGAATGTGGGAGTGATCAACTCAGTGGAACAATAAAGTAAATGTTAATATGTTATCAATTCAGTTAAGCAGTAATGATAAAATAATACAATCAAACATCCCTAAGTACTCCGATTAATGCAAGAATGATATGTATAAATGATGCATGCCCTCGCCTGCACTCCCTCTGCGATCTTCATCTAACGGTCGCGCATGTCAGTCACTTCCTCAGTGCCCTATACTCAACGCCAAACAGTACATGCAGTGCGGTGCATGAGCATGATTACCAAGTTCTTATTAATCTTTTTCATACTGTAGGATTGGAAAACTAAGGTACCTCCCTTATATCAATTCTCAAACAATGATCCATTTTAAGGTCGTCGATCCTAGTAAATCTCATACAATGTTGCGGTTCTAAGTTACTGTAAAGGGCTCGTCACCTGATCAATGCATGCCTAGTTGATACTTTATTTGCTACGGAAAGACTTGTCGCCTCAACGCAGCCTCAGAGTATATTCGAGGTCACTACAAAGGGCTCGTCACCTGATCAGCGTACGCCGATAACTCGAATACAGTGTCTCATACCATTGTATTCGGCTCATGAGTCTGGGTTGCTCACTGGTCACTACGGGGAGTCTCATCACCCCAGCGTAGGTTGACAACTCGACCACGGTGTCCCATACCATCATGTCCGGCTCATGAGTCTTAATGGATCGAGGTACCAAGGTTAACAGGGTTTCCATTGGTGAGTTTAGTACCTTAGGTTCAAACAGTGACGTCCATACATAGTGAATATACATCGGGTCAATTGGATTATTTGACAAGCTTGACTAGCACAGGAGCACGTTGAGTTGATCGACATGAAGTGTGTAAGCACTCCGTATGGCCTAACTACTATCGACATCCCAAGTACGGCTCGGATTCATCAACCACGTCCTATGTGGTGAAAACAACATCAGCCACCCAATCAGGGCTTATTGCCAATTGCCTGGACTATAGCATAGTCCCAACCATGTGAAATTACAAGTTATCATATGAGATTATCAAAGCAGTAATAAATAAATAATTCAAATAATTCAATCATTTGAACATACCATGGAATACAACTTAAACATGAATTTACACGTATGCATTCCATAAATAGAACAAACACTATAATATACGGTACATGGAGGAAATAATACACACAGTTAAGGTAGTTGGGAATCATATATCAACTCCCTTATAAATTATAATTTACTAACCAGTTACTCATTCAGACATTTTTACAAACACTTAAACTACACATTTCAACATACATGACGTATGTTGGTTATATTACGTATTAGGGAAAATCCTTTCACCGAGGAGTCGTCACGTATACAAAAACTATGTATCTACGACAGTTAATCATGGCAAGTATAAATCCATGTTCCAAACTCATGCAAACATTTCAACAAACACATGAAATACCATATATATATATATATATATATATAACATAGTTCATATATATCTTGAAAGCAAAACAAGCAGTGCATTTAGCATGTGAAATGGCACCCACGACAGTTATAAATCATTATCTGGCATTGAAAGCCTTGAAAATCATAACCTAAACGTATATAGTCCGCACCTTACACCAGTAAACGCGTAACAGATTCGTTTTATACGCTTAGTCTTTGTTAACGGCGGATTGACAACCTATAGCATGAATTAGGTTAGCTATTTCATAACTTACACTATCTAAAACCCTAAAACAGATTAGGGTTAGGATTTCTTATCCAAGTACATTGTTGGAAATGTCAGATTTGTGATACAAATAGGGTGGCTAAGTGCGTAGAGCAACAAGATCAAATCCCAGGATGAATCTCCAACTCTCTCTCTCTCTCTTTCTCTCTCTTTCCTTTCCTTTTCCTCTCCTCTCTTTCTTAGGGTTTAAAATTCGTATGAAATATGAGAGAGAGGGTTTAAAGCCCTTATATAGGCCTAAAACTGATGGGAATGGCCCCAGGGCCATGGTATACTTAGGTTATGTCCAAAGATCGGCTGTTCCGATCCAATGGAGCACTTATGGAGGTCCCTTTGCTAAATGCGGTCGGACTTAAACTCCCTGACATTGGATCCATGTCAAGCTAAGTTTTCAATCCGATCAGCTTTACAGATCGTCCGTAGCAGACGAGTTTCAGTTCGACGGTCACCGGTATTCGATCAGGGCCACAAGTGCACTGACATGTTTGGAAAAAATTTCTTAATCCGAGGGTGTAATTGGGTCAGATTCTAACAGTCTGAATCCTTATATTTGGCCCACAAGTGACACGACTCAGTTTACTTAAGTTTGGTTTTATTTCCTAAAGATATTTATGTTTCTCACACACTTCGCTTCGGGCTCCTACAAATAGCTTCGGGATACTATCTGAACTTGATTTCCAAGGTGGTCGTCAAGTCCAATAGGACAGTCATATTCGTATAGTTTCGTAGTTATTGGACTTTCGATGCGCGGTTCAAGTCCGATACGGAGTTTCCAGATGCTCCCGAGGGCAACTGGGTTTAGAGATTGATCATATGTTTTACGGTAATGTAGCGTTAATGATTTCACAAGTTTTGGGTCTTGCAATTCGTATTTAAAGTGATTAGGGCTAATTTCACAGGTAATCTAGTTTAGCGCTAGTTAATTCTCGTTTAATTTCCAAAGGATTTGGTTCTTAGTGATTTTTGTCTGAGGTGACACTCGGGTCTTTGTACGGATCTTTTCGGGACGTTACAGATATGTGAAAAGTTTTCAGCACTAAATTATAAAACCTTATCCATAATAGATAAGTGTTAAGAATTACGAAAGAGAGTTGAGTCTTAGAACTCTTAATGAAATCCAGTCTTTTAGACAAGTGTCTTATATTAACGGAGACACTAGAAGGATTTCTCTCGGAATCATTCACGAATTAGGATAAGCACATGGTCATTAATTATGCTGAGCAAGATCATGGGAACTCTGACAACACATAGCGAATATGTGTGTGATTTCTCCAACTCTGTTATCTAAGAATAATTGGTTCAAAGTTACGGCTACTAGTCATTTCGATAGAGTTTTGAGATACTTACACTAAGGAAATGTTAAAATCGAAAGATATCTTTTTTTATGCATATAAACTGATTATTCGGGTATAAATATTTAACCAAGAAAATATATTTTTATAAAATCAATGGGGGGTTGTTATAAAAATATGTATATATTGATTTTAATAAAATATAATTTAATAATAAAAAATATAATATATATATATATATATATATAAAGTTGTTTGAAAAAACCACTTTTGTGGGTTTTTGGGAATAGTCCCACATTGGAAAAAGAGAAGAAAGTTTTGTGGTTTAAATAAGTGTGGTGGAGTATTATAATACTTACCCACATGGTACAAAGGAGTATGAAACTTGCATGTTACAGTGTGTAGCACTAGAACACCGCGCACACGCTCAGGCTTGGTTTGGGTCTGGGTCTCGGTCTCGGACTCGAACTCGGTCTCTGGCTCGGTGTGAGGGCATGGGCATGTGAGGCATTGTGGCTGTAGAGGAGTTAGTGACGCACTTTGCACTTCGCACGTGCACATCGTGTCGCAGAGGGTGGCTCCCTTCGTGAACTGGAGCGAGACGAGTGCGACAAAGTGACTAAGGCAGATGGCTGGTGATTAAGAGACTAGAGGACTAAATGAGAGTTCTTCAGAATATATAAAGGGCTGAAGAAAGATTTCTTGCAGAAAATCTGTAATAGCTGTGCAATAAGTGCAGGGTCCAGCTGAAACTCCTGCATGGCTAGCTCAACAGCTAAAAAATGGATAGCTGCTGTCTCACAACAGTCAGCATGCAGGAGCTTAATGGCCCATGCACAACAGTTAGAAAATGGCTATAAAACGGCTAGTTTTCTCCAACAGCCAGAAAATGGTCATGGAATTTATTTCCCTTGACCATAACCCCCGGCCACTATGGTCTATAAAAGGAGGGCTTGGATGGGTTTCCAAACCATCTCAATACTCTCCAGCAAACCCATACAAACTGAGACAGCCAGCCCCACTCCACTCCTATACTTCAGAGATTCCAGCAACATAGCAAGGCTTGAACCTTAACTTGAAGAACAGACCAAAGGTGTGGTTTAGGACAGTTCAATTGAACCAATGGCTGAAGATCTGGACTGACCAGTGTTGTGGTCAAAAATCACATTCTCCTTTTTTCTTCTTTTGGGATTTTCTCTTTTATTGTAATTCTATCAGAAATTTTGTAATAGAGTTCCATTTAGTGGGCCTTCGTGTTTGCTGAACACAGACCCACACCAGGCTCGTTGTATCCTATAAGCGGTTTGCCTGTAACCTATTAGCATACTCAATTCACTTGAGTAGGGGCAAATAATGCTTTAAGGACAACGTTTCATACGTGCTTCAGCCTGTCCTTAGTTCAGATATTTTTTATCCGGTTTCCACATTATACAGAAATTATATTAATCCGTATAAATTTCCAACACCAAATATGAAGTCGACCCCACCACAGAAAATAATGGGAAGAGTAATGCTAACTGTTGAAACCTTTATAAGGTCCATTATGATGTGTATCTGAGATCCAACGGTTTATAAGTTAAGACATACGTGAAAGGAAGGAAAATACAATTTTCAACTTATTGATAACTTTTGTTGTCCTTATAAATTTTTAATGGTGGGTGTTACTCTCGTAACTGTTTTCTGTGGTGGGGTCCACTCGAGCTTTAGATCTGACTCATTCTTTGAATTATGCTTGAATTGATATCTCCAAATGGATGGATGACGTGGATACAACACATACATCAAGGTGGGTCCCACAGAACTTGGTGACATAACTTCGGTAGCGAGTCTCGCTACTCAACCTGTCAGTAGCTAATCCGCGTCCGGTTTGGAGCTGTAATACTTTCCCATCCACGTCGTTGAGCCATGTGTACGGCTAGCGTGTAGGAACGAGCGTATAAGCATCATATGGTGGATATTCTATTCAAACGTAAACAGCCAGAAGGATCACATACGTTAGAATGCAGGGTAGATTACCATCCGTTCGAGCTGTTTTGGGTCCACTCGTGATGTTTATGTAGAAATCCAAACCGTGAATCGGGCATGATTTCTCATTGGCACCATCCATGCGTAGAATTATTAGTTTCAACGACTCATGTGAGACAAACCATAGGGAAATATGGAAGCGGTTTAGCTGTTAACTCAGGACCAGCTAGATGGTGTTAAAGCTCTATGATCCCTTCATGATTTGTGTTTTATCCATATTGTCCATCCATTTTTTCAACTCATTTTGATCATGAACCAAAAAATGAGGCAGATCCAGAGCTCAAGTGGACCACACCACGGGAAATAGTGGGGATTGAATGTTTACCATTGAAAACTTCTTTGGGGCCACTGAAGTTTTTTATCAAGTTGATATTCGTGTTTTACTTCATCCATGGTTACGTGAATTTATGAACAGGTTAGATGACAAATAAACATTGTGGTGAACCCCCGAGAAGTTTTCAATAATTAGTGTTCAATTTTCACTAAGTAGTGTGGTCCACTGGAGTTCCGAATTTGCATCATTTTTTGAGATCCTGAGCTGAGATAAACTGAAAAATTGGATAGACGGCTTGGATAAAACACATACATCACGGTAGGGCCCACAGAGTTCGACACCGACAAAATGTACATAACATATACAGAAGTGGGGAGCCATTTCCATCGGGAAGTTTATACGGTGGGATCCCCTCCCCAGGTGCCCCAAGTAACCCTTGGTGTGGCCCACCTAAGTTATTTATGGGAAGGGATTGGCTACTCCCCCTGCCACCGGCCATTGGCTGATGGTCAGTGCTCCGTGGGCCCTACCATGATGTATGTGTTTCATCCATGCCGTCCATTTACTTTTCCAAATCATTTTATAGTGTGATCCGAAAAATTAGTTATATTCCAATCTCAAGTAGACCACATTACAGGAAACAGTGTTGAATGAGCGTTTGCCATTAAAAACCTTTTGGGGGCCATAAAAGTTTTTGATCAAGCTAATTTTTTTTCCCTTAATCTGGTCCAGTGTGACCTAGTAAATAGATTGGATGTCAAATAAACAGTACACTAGGCCTTAAGAGGATTTTAATAGTAGATGTCCAATCACTATTGTTTTTCAATGGTGTGGTCCACCTGAGATTTATATCCCTCTCACTTTTAAGATCAATCCATAAAATGATATGTAAAAATGGATGAACGGAATGGATGAAATACATACATCATATTGGCGCCCACATAGCACCGACCACCAAGGGAGTAGCCAATCCGTTTCCTTCTTTATCGGGCATTATCACTAGTATTAGGCGGGCACGGATTAGGTACTACCCCGCCTATTCGGAGCTCAGGACAAGCGAAGGCTATGAGGGTCATTGATGATCCACTGTGATTTATGAATATTATTGTAACACCCTGAGTTTTTAGGGGTCGTGTAGGAACTCGGCTCTCGAATTTTCAGGTGTCATGGGTGCCCTAATGGGCTTCAAATTTTAATTACATTTGGATGATCTCATAAACAATGGAGGGTTTAGCAGGGCATGAAGTATAAGTAAGTCATAAAGCAGTATCAAGTACCACTAAATATAAAAATATTCAAACCACAAATCAAAAATCATCTAAATAGGGAACTAGTCTCATCCATACATAACCCAAAGTGACTAGAGCCCTGACTCATACCCCACGGTAGCCCAAACTCAGATTAGAATGATCCGTCGAAAGTCTGGAAGTAGGGAAGCTCCTCTACCTCATCCATGCTCACCCTGCTCAACTCGTTAAGCTCCACCTCACCTGCATCTAATGACGTATTTAGTTGGTGTTTTAAAACACCGTCCTAGAGTAAGAGTGAGTAACTAACTTAATGGGTGTCATCAGCCATAAGTTACATCAAATAACAATTTCATGATAAATTTAATGAAAAATATAAATTCATAAATCACTAACTAGTCTCTGTTAATGCATATGCATGAGTTATGTATGATGGATAACCTCACCCACAACACTCCCTCGAGCGACTTCGTCTCATGGTCGCTCATGACCAACACTTCCTCATTACAACCTCAACTGCCGAGTCGCCAAATCTTATCAAATGCGATGCATGAATAATGTTAACCGAGTATTTAGTTAATCCGTTCATCCAGCAGGTCAGGGAAATGGTATACCCCGACGATATCAATGCCCTCATCCATCTGCGAGGTTAGAACTCCTCAACATACGAGACCAAGACCCCGCGATCTTTGATCCCATCGAAGTCCCCACCGCCGATTGCAAGCACATGAGGAGTGCTGGGAAGTGAGATCACTCGCGGTCACTACGGGGAGGCTCGTCACCCCTAGCGTAGGCTAACAGCTTAGACATAGTATCCCATTCTACCATGCCCAGCTCACGAGACTGTGGATCAGTTTCTAGTTATTGTCACTGGGCGTCAGTGGGCGAGGGGTGTTCCAGGTTCCAGAAAGACGTGAGCAAATATGGTTAACAAGCATGGTTGGTCAGTCAGTAGACTAGACTGTCCAAATTCAGGTGAACACGTAACGCACGACATTGAGTGCAAGTAACCCATGTAGTCATACCACTGTCGCCCATTCGCGTCCGCCCGCACCAGTCAGTCTAATCACAGGGCGGCGCAACTAACAGGACTACCCTTACAAATCTCAAATTCCTAACCAACCCAGAGGGTGAGCTATATTTAATAATATTATAAGCAGTCAAGAGTTTATCTTCAAGTGCAGAATGAATAAAACGTACAACACATTCAAGCATAAGAGTTTAAGATATTAACATGCATGTGACTACTCTTAGTAACATAAATTAGATATATGTGTGGGTGGTGTTGAACTACCTAATAAGCAAAGATCACACATTATTCATAGTACGAGAAATTACAATCAAGCATCCAATATAAAAGAATGCGTAAAGATGTTAGATGTAACAATGTACACACAACACGAATCTCACACCCAAACAATTTGAGAAAACAATCAAATAATCCATTTATCATTTCATGCATGTTCGGTGTACTCATTATATGGATTCTTAATTTAGGATTTTTCCTTAGAATTAATATGTTCATCAATCTAACATTCAAAATCATTAAAATTAACTTAAAAATGGTACTTGGTCACCTAAAAATAATGGTCCGCACCTTTGTAATGATTCGTCTGACTCAAAGCGCTCCTACGATTATGGTTATAGGAAAAATTCACCAAAGCCTAAATAATCATGCGAACCATTATAAGGATTAGAATAAGGTATTTCCCTATAACCATAATCGTAAAAGTACTTTGAGTCAGACGAATTACTACAAAGGTGCAGACCATTATTCTTAGGCGACCAAGTACCAATTTTAGGCTAAATTTAATGATTTTTTATGCGAGATTGATGGACATACGAATTCTAAGTAAATATCCTAAATTAGGTATCCATATGATGAGTACACTCAACATGCATGAAATGATAAATAGATTGTTTGATCATTATTCTCGAATTGTTTAAGTATGAGATTCGTGTTGTGTGTACATTCTTGCATCTAACATCTTTGCACATTCTTCTATATTATATGCTTGATTGTAATTTTTCGTACTATGGACAATGCGTTATCTTTGCTTCTTAAGTAGTTCAACACCACCTGCACACATATCTAATTTATGCTATTAAGAGTAGTCACATGCATGTTAATATCCTAAAATCTTATGCTTGGATGTGTTATACGTTTTATTTCTTCTGCACTTGAAGATAAACTCTTGACTGCTTAGAATATTATTAAATATATCTCACCCTCTGGGTTAGTCAGGAATTTGAGATTTGTAAGGGTAGTCCCGTTAGTTGGGCCGCCCTATGACTAGACAGACAGGTGCGGGCAGACGCGAATGGGCGACAGTGGTAGGACTACATGGGTTGTTTGCACCCAATGTCGTGGTTTACGTGTTCGCCTGAATTTAAGCGGTCTAGTCCACTGACTGACCAACCATGCTTGTTAACTATGTTTGCTCATCCTGTCTGGAACCTGAAACACCCCTTGCCCACTGACGCCCACTGACAACAACTAGAAACTAATCCACAGTCTCGTGAGCTGGGCATGGTGGAATGAGACACTGTGTTCTAACTGTCGGCCTAGCCGGGGGTGACGAGCCTCCCTATAGTGACCACGAGCGATCCTGCTTCCCAGAACTCCCCACATGCTTACAATTGGGGGTGGGGACTCCGATGGGATCAAGGATCGGGGGGTCTTGGCCTCACACATTGAGGGGTCCTGACCTCATAAATGGATGAGGGCATTGATATCGTCGGAGTATACCTATTTCTCCGACCTACTGGATGAACAAAATTAACTAAATACTCGGTTAACATTATTCATGTATCACATTAGATAGGATTTGATGACTTGTCAGTTGAGGTTGTAATGAGGGAGTGTTGGTCATACGTGATCATGAGACGAAATCGCTCGAGGTAGTGTTGTGGGTGAGGTCATGCATCATACATAACTCATGCATATGCATTAACAGAGACTAATTAGTAATTCATGAATTTATGTTTTCATTAAATTCATCATAGAATTGTTATTTGATGTAACTTATGGCTGATGGCACCCACTGAGTTAGTTACTCACTCCCACTCTGGGACGGTGTTTTAAAACACCATCCAGACATGTCATTAGATGCAGGTAGGCGGAACTCGACGAGCTGAGCAGGGTAAGCATGGATAAGATAGAGGAGCTTCTCTGCTTTCAGACTTTCGACGAATCATTTTAGTTTGAGTTCGGGCTACTGCGGGGTATGGGCCAGGGCTCTAGTCACTTTGGGTCATGTATGGGTGGGACTAGTTCCCTATTTAGATGATTTTGGATGTGCCTTGGATATTTTTATATTTAGTGGCACTTGATACTGCTTTATGAATTACTTATGCTTCATGCCCTGCTAAATTCTCCATTGTTTATGAGATCATTTAAATGTAATTAAAATTTGAAGCCCATTAAGGCACCCATGACACTTGGGAATTCGGGAGCCGAATTCCTACACAGCCCTTGAAAACCCAGGGTATTACAATTATCCACACTGTCCATCCTTTTTTTCATATCATTCTAAAGTAATTGATTAAAATAAAGGCATATCCAAGTCTCAAGTCGACCACACCATAGGAAGCAACGGTGCTAAGGATGCCCACCATTGAAACCTTCTTATGGCCCACTGTGTTATTTATTTTCCATCCAACCCGTTAATATGGTCATATACACCTGGATGAAGTGAAAAAACAAATATCATCTTGATCTAAAGCTTCTTTGCTTCCTAAGAAATTTTCAATGGTAGAAATTTAATCACCACCGTGTGGTCCATTTGAGATTTTAATCTTATCTACTTTTCGGATAATAATCTAAAGTAATATGAAAAAATGGATGGACGGTGTGGATAAACTTAATACATCACGGTGGCCCCCTTAGTGGCGCTCGGAGCCTCCACATGTCTTGAGCTTCAAACAGAGGGGGCGGTACCTAAGCTGCGCGTGTATTAGGCCTGCCATTTGAGAAACAGATTGACTACTCCCGTTGTCACCAACCAATGGCTGGTGGTCGGTGCCCTGTGGACCCCACCACGATGTATGTGTTTTATCCATGTCGTTCATCTAATTGATAATATTACAGTATGAGACCAAAAATGAGGTACATCCCAATCTCAAGTGAACCACATTACAGGAAACAATGTTGAATGAGCGTCGGCCATTAAAAACGTCTTGCGGGCCATAAAAATTTTTTATCAAACTTATTTTTGTTTTTTCCCTACATCTGGTACTGTATGACCTAATAAGCAGATTGGATGTCGAATAAACAGTACGGTGGGCCTCAAGAGGATTTTAATGGCGGATATCCAATCACTATTGTTTTCCTGTGGTGTGGTCCATCTGAGATTTATATCCCTCTCATTTTTGCGATCAATCCATAAATTGATCTGTAAAAATGGATGAACGGAATAGATGAAATACATGCATCATGGTGAGGACCATAGAGCACTGAGCATCAACCATCGAGCTGGTGACAGGGGAGTAGCCAATCTGTTTCCTTATTTATCGGGCATCGTTTTTATATTAGGCCCGCCATCTGGGGACGCCGATTGCGTCCTACCCCTAGAGCTGGGCAAGATGGACTCGATCCGGTGGATCCGACCTGATCCTACCTAATTTGAATAGAACCGATGGCTTGGATTGGACAGGTTCGAGTAGGATTAAGAAGATCCGACCGTTAATCCGATTGAGTTTGGGTCAATAGAAAATCGGACCGCACCAATCCAAAATCCTATCCGTTTGGAACCAATCTGATCAGATTCGAACAGAACCGGATGTAGTTAGTAACTAAAAAATTACAAATTTACCCCTCTCTCACATGCGGACGCGCGCACACACACAAACACACATATATGTATATATATATATATATATATATATATCTTTTACCTTCTTTTTTTTAACCTTATCGTCCCTCTTTACCCGCACGGCGCACCCGAACCCTAAATCCCCCAAAACCCTACCTGTCCCTCTCTAGTCTCTACCCGCTAGCCACTCCCGATCCGGCTATTAGGGTTACTCTCTTTTATTGATGGCACAGAACATGCAATAATGCAAATTGTTCAGTGAGTGATTTTCGTTTATGGAAGTTTTGATTCAGAAAGGGAGTTTATTATTATTATTGTGGTATTTTGTGAGTTGTCAGTGATTTCTTTTCATTTCACAACATTGTTTATGGATTTTCGTTTATGGTAAAGAAACCACTATCGGTGATTTCTTTTCATTTCATGAGACTGTTTGTGGTTTTTTCTATAAATGACCCATAGTCATATTTTCTGAGTTGTTGGTGATTTCTTCTCATTTCAGAAAGTGAGTTTTTTTCGTTTTTTTCTTTTTTGGGGAAATATTTGATTTTTGGCCATGTAAAACAGTGGTTTTTGTTTTGCCATTAACCATACAGGTGGTCCCCACTTCCCATGATCTGAATGTTCATCTGTTGGCCCCCATTGAGAAATGGATCATGCCTGACATCCTCCTACGAGAAAATACTACCCTAAAATGGGTGGAACTTTCCTGCCGGCTACGGTCCGTTGGCAAAACTGCTCTATTTGCTAGCTATCCAATGGGCAATTAGGATCATCCGTTGGAGAAGATGATAGCGGTGTGACCCATCTCTGAGGATGTGAGCCAGATGAGCAATCGATCTGAACTGGCCAAATCCAATCCGACTCGAATCAGTTAAGGTCAGCATGAGTTGGTATCGGATCGAGTCAGAAGACCCAGATGGACCGAGTTAAGGTCACAGATCGGACCTAGTTCGGGTCAAGCCATGCAAACTCGAACCGAGTCGAGTTGGACCCAATCCGATATGACTCGTTCCGATGCCCAGCTCTACCTACCCCGCTCGGACAGTAATCCGTCCGTGCAGAGCTATTTAGGGCTCACCGTGATGTCAGTGTTTTATTTACGAGGTTAATCTTTTCTCGTATCATTTTAAAGTTTGAACCTAAAAATGAGGCGGGTCCACAGCTGCAGTGATAATGACACCTGTTATGAGGAGATCTGAGCCCATGAAAGAACATCAATCTGACTGTAAGTCTGAGCCGACTCGATGCCGTTACGTCCGAGGCGCCCGAGGCACGACCCATCTGACCTGATTCCTGCATCACAACAACGACACGCGAGTCTTTAGGTGCGATTCAGCTCGGAGGTGCCTCAACAATCCGATCGGACAAGCCAACCACGATATACCCAAGGCTGGCCGCATCCGATCTGACTCTACAGGTCGGGTCAAACGTCATTTAACTTGGTGATTGTCCTTTACTCTGAGGTCGGACGAGCCGAACAGATAATCAGGGGCGTATATCCCATTTGCTAAACATAGAAACTGTCATAACCAAACGTGGCCAGTAACTTCGCTCACAGATACGCACTATTCGTCGGATACGCTACACGATCAACAGATTGCGGGCGGTATCTCTATGATCCGAAAATTCTCCTGATCATGCCGAGATTATCGCGACCAGACCACCCCACAGGCAAGTATAAATATTACCTCACGTCATATCTACAGGTACGTGATATCAAGTTCTCTCTCCTCTACTCTCTACTTAGACCCCGATTCCCTTGTCCTGACTTAGGCATCGGAGGGTCCCCCGGCTTAGCCTGGGTCACCTTTGCCTGTTTTCTTGGTGCGGGCTTCAAGGACAATATGTAGAGGGCGACGTGGAGAGATGCCCGACCAGATTTTGACCTCAACATTTTTTAGCGCCGTCTGTGGGAACCTGAGGCTAAAAGTCAGGTTCTCATTTTCTTAAGCAATGGCGATGAAGAAGAAAGCTGCAGTGGTGTAGCAGCAACCTAATGAGCATACTCGGTCGTCATCGCCGCTTCATGTCGAGTCCGCACCAGGACCTTCCCAACGTTCGCGCAATCAGTCGATTAAGTATCGCGCCATGTAAAACGAGATGCAGGCCCTGCGAGACGAGATAAACTAAATGAAGCAGCAGAGAGAGCCAGAGCTACGCCCAGCTCAGGAACAGCCCATTCTCGAGCCGGTGGGGTTGTTCATGGAGACTAGCTCTGTACCGAGGAGTGTGAGACCTGAAGCCCCCCATCACTAGGGGGAGCCACGTTCGAGTCAAAATCCTCTTACGGTACACGCCGATGGATCCGCGCGGAATACCACCACTCGGGCCCCCACAACCATTCATTCAGCTACATCCGCCCTGCCACCTACGGACCTCCGTCATCAGTTAGAACGGAGGAGAGAAAGGAGAACGCTGGAGATTGAGGATGCCCCAGAGGTCGTCGCAAAAAATAGGGATCCATGGGAGGCACGATTTGTGGAGCTGAAAGACCGATTCCTAACAATGAAGAAAAAGCAGCAACAATCGACAGTTCCATCCACGATCCAAGCGATGATGGAAGAGACCGAGCCTCCCTTCACCCCAGCCATCATGGCTGAAGTGATGCCGCAGAGGTTTCGGATGCTTCCTGTCATCCAAAATTCAGGATCTGGGGACCCATCCGAACACCTGGAGTCCTACCGATCGTGGATGCAGATTCAGACTGCAACGGATGTAATGATGTGTAGGGAGTTTTCTATCACCCTCACAGGGTCTGCTCGGATTTGGTATCGCCAGCTCAAACCCAATTCCGTGGGCTCTTTCGTGGAACTGAGTCGACTATTCCTTATGTAGTTTATAAGTGGTAAGAGAAGTCGAAAATCCAACACTCACCTGCTCACCATCAAGCAAGCCCCGAAAGAGTCGCTGAAAGATTACATCGCTCGCTTTAACGAAGAAGCATTACATGTCGAGGACTACGATGATAAAATGTCTTCACGATGGAGGAGTCTGGGTGTCAGGGGCTTGATTCGAACGGGCAATTCAGTAGGGGCGTCTTCAGAGTCATCAAGCAGAAGAGGGTCAAGATCGAGGTCTGGGTATAAACCCAGGACTGCCTCGAGACAAGCATCAAAGTCGCGGTTGTAGAATGTCACAGCTTGGAGGTCTTGAAATCTTCAACTGCAGCAACAACCGCTGCGGCCAGAGAGGCCTCGTCTTTGGCCCGTTGAGCCTCCACGGCCTGATTCCCGGCTCGGGTCCGCTCTTCAACCGCCTCGGCCTTGGCACGTTTCAGGGCTTCACCTAGTCGAGTAGTCTCCATGGCTAAAGAATCCGCATGAGCCCTGGCGCGGGTCAGCTCGGCGATGGCTGTATCGCCGCTGGTCTTGAGATTATCCGCCCTCTCCTGCAGCCGAAGTTCCCTGGTCTCCAGGTCGACGACGACTCCCTGCAGTCGGCTCACTCTGGCTCTCTCGCCCGAAAGCTGCTGACACAGTTCACTCTGCTCGGACTTCAAGAGGACAGATTCATCTCGCAAAGCTGTCGTCTCAGCCTGGAGAGCCTCGAACTCCATCTCCCTCCTCCAGTGCTCCCGCATTCTCTCCCGGATTGAAAGCAACACCGGGACGGCTTGAACAGGAAACAAGGATTAGAATTTGAGAAAACACATACAAAAATAATGCACTAGAAAGAGAAAATCCTCTCGGAGACATACCGTGTAGCACACAGCGGCTAAGTCGTTCAGAAAGCTGCCTTCCGACCTGCCAATGTTTCAAGCAACATCCTCCTTGGAGGCATACTTGGCGGCCCACGGAGCTAAGCAAGCCATATGATAGCCCGACTCGAACCTTTCACCGCTCATCCCCACCTGGGGCGAGACTGCAGCCTCCTAAGCCCCACCTCGCTACCGGCCGAGTTCTATCCCTTGGCGCGGACATCTCCCCCAACCTTGGCGGGGGGGAAGCATATTGTTGGCCATCCTGATGGCCTCCTCCTGTTCGGAGGAAGAAGGAATAGTAATAAGGGGCTTGGAGTTGCAGTAAGGACTTCTACGGTGGGGGGAGCGGCGGCGGAAGGGGCCAAGCTCGGAATGGAGGGGGCGCGAGAAGCAACAGAGCTTGGAACGACTGAGGTACCAACCACAGTCGCTCAGACAAGCTCTGGGGGAGGAGCTGCCCCCAGGCGCGGAACTGCCAGGGGAACCTTGGCGGCACTGGGGCGTGTCAGGGTTGGCGTCGCACTCGACACCTTTAAACTAGCCGGCACCGCAGAAGCAGAGCCGGCCAGTTTCGGAGCTGGAGCTGCCGAGGTCGGCGCGGCGGAAGATTCCCACTCGCGGGAGGGACCTACTTCCTCCGAGTGATCTTCACTTGGGGGGCTTCCTTCAACAACTCGGCCTTAAACGGAGCCGCCTTCCTCTTTCGGGCACCAGATGCCTCGGCCATGCCTGCGAAAGAAAAGACTGTGTCAGCTACTAAGTAACCGAAATTGAGCTCGTCAGAAATATTGGGGCAACTTACTGAAGGATGTGGGCAAAGGCTGGGACTTGCAGAGCCCGGACCAGTGAAGATTGTCCGTGGTGATCAGATCAGCCCAGGAGCGAAGCGTCTCCGATCGCGCTCTGGCCTTAGCAATACGATTCTTCTGGGCTGGGTCGAGGAGCGGCAACCCCATCAGAAAAGCTGTAAAAGGAAATAGAGATACATTACTTCAATTGAAACTAGTGAAAGCAAAGGTAGTAATTTAGATACTAGATGAAGTCCGACCTGATTTTGTAAAACGGGTTGGAATCCGAGCCGTTGAGGTCCTGAGTTCAGCTGCTGGAGCCTCACATTCACCTGCCGCCCAGAACCACTTATTTTTCTAGTCTTTGTTAGAAGACGGCAGGTTCATCACCAGCCCCGACCCTTGCTCCCTCGAGTCACAAAATAGTACCATGGATCGTTGCTGTCATGCTTGACCAGGTACAGACTCAGCAGTTCTTCTAGGGTCAGCTCGGAGTTCTCAACTTGTCTCCAGATAATGTAAGCGAAAATCATCACCCTCTAGGCGTTCGGAGAAAATTACCTGGGAGCCAACCCAAGGTAAGCTGCAACCTTCCTGATGAAGGGGTGGAGTGGGAACCGGATCCCGCACTGCAGCGCACAAAGGAAGATAGCAACTTCCCCCTCGTCAGGAGCGTCAGCTACGTCCATAGGCCCAAGGGCCCTTATCTGAACGGAGTTGGGGATTTGGAACTCCAAACGGATCCACTCTATCTGAGATTCCGATATAACAGAACCTCCTATGACTACCTCCACAGCGCCCAAACTCGCGGGCATTTCGGTGGTGGCAGTAGTCTGGACTCGACGGGCTTGGGTGACCCTCTTCTTGCTGAGCTGCTTAGTCTTAAAGCCCAACGTCTTTTGCCTTCGAGGTGGGGGTATGGGAGTGTGGATTCGAAAGGGCCTTCGAAAGCTCCACTTCCACTTTCAGAACTCCCCGTCTTGGAGTCATCGGCATATTCATGTACCATCTCGAGGTCGGAAGACATGGTAGAAAGAAGGATGAAGATCAACGGAACTCACCAGGTGACTGCCGGAGATCTCCTTGTATCGAAAACTTCTAATTCGGCCAGAATCGCCTCGTCGAAAATCGCCTCCTCCAGTATGCTCTTCTGATTCAGAATGTAAAGTGACGAACGAAAATTCGAGGTGCCTTATATAGGCAACGAAGAAATTCTGCATTAATGGCGAGCCTTAATGGCCGCAGTCGAATCGGCACGAGGTGATCTTTGAGCACACATGGCGCACCGCTTTGGAGGAATACTGAACTGTCAGTACGGCTCTGACATCGGGCAGTGTACCTCGAGATGGGAAGTGACGCCCCAACAGTCGGAGCCGTCACGTACACACCTCCTCAGGCCTGCGTGGTAACCTCTCATAGGCTGGGAGGAAATTCAGAATCGTAACCGCAGCCACGCGTTAACCAAAGCGACCAGCACGCGCGCAATTCGAAACCCGTCATCATTGCAGTAAGGGAGGGAGATTTCTTACATGAGTACTCTCCGAGCCTACAAGCAAACTCAAAGAGTAGAAGACTTCTATTATGAAGAGATCCGAGCCCATGAAAGAACATCAATCTGACTGTAAGTCTGAGCCGACTCGATGCCGTTACATCCGAGGCGCCCGAGGCACGACCCATCTGACCTGATTCCTGCATCACAACAACGACACGCGAGTCTTTGGGTGCGATTTAGCTCGGAGGTGCCTCAACAATCTGATCGGACAAGCCAACCATGATATACCCAAGGCCGGCCGCATCCGATACGACTCTACAGGTCGGGTCAAATGCCGTTTAACTTGGTGATTGTCCTTTACTCTGAGGTCGGACGAGCCGAGCCGAGCTGAGCAGATAATCAGGGGCGTATATCCCATTTGCTAAACATAGAAACTGCCATAACCGAACGTGGCCGGTAACTTCGCTCACAGATACGCACTATTCATCACATACGTTACACGATCAACAGATTGCGGACGGTATTTCTACGATCCGAGATCCCCCTGATCGTGCCGAGATTATCAGGACCAGACCACCCCACAGGCAAGTATAAATATTACTCATATCTACAGGTACGCGATATCAAGTTCCCTCTCCTCTACTCTCTACTTAAACCCGATTCCCTTTTCCTGACTTAGGCATCGGAGGGTCCCCCGGCTTAGCCTAGGTCACCTTTGCCCATTTTCTTGGTGCAGGCTTCATGGACAATACGTAAAGGGCGACGTGGAGAGAGGACCGACCAGATTTTGACCTCAACAACACCCACCGTTGAAACCTTTTTAAGGGCCACTGTGATGTTTTTTTATCATCCAACCTATTCATAAGGTCCTGTGGACGGGGATGAAGTGAAAAGAAAATTATGAGCCTGATCTGAAACTTCTTCAGCTCAGAAGAAGTTTGTAATAGTGGAAGTTCAATCCCCACCTTGTGGTTCAATTAAGCTTTAGACCTGCCTCATTTTTTGAATAATCTCTTAAAATTATCTGGGTAAAACGATTAACGGCATGGATAAAACACTTACATCAGAGTGGGCCCCACAGAGCCCTGTCCGGACGGATTATCATTGGTGTGAGGGTAGGACGCAATCCGCGCCCGCCATCTGGGGGGTGCATGTAGTGGACGTGTTGGATGGCACTCAAACGGTCAAACATCGTGGTAGGTCCCATGCAGCTCGAGCTAATTGCAGCCAATTACCATGCAATCGAACGCATGTGATAATTCAATACAGTTCAGTGAGGCTGTAACTGTGGGGCCCACCTTGATGCATTTTTTGAATATCCATGCCGTCCATCCATTTTTACATATCATTTTTGGGAACAAACTGAAAAACGAAGCCGATCCAATTCTCAGGTGGACCACATTACAGGAAAAGTGTTGATTGAATGCCTATCATTAAAAGCTTGTTGTGGGCCACAGTATTTTCAGATCTAGCTAGTGCTTGTGTTTTCTCTTCTTTTATGTCGTTGTGACCTTATCAACTGGTTAGATGGAAAAATAACATTACGAAGGGGCCCTATGAAGCTTTTCTATGATGAGTATTGAATCTGAGCTGTTTCATACGGTGCGGTTGACTTCAAATTTGGATATTTTTGTATTTTTTATTTTTTTAAACATACTTACACCAGTTGGTTCATAGTCAAATGATATTCAAAAAACAGATGATGGTGTGCATATATAACACATACATCACGGTAGGCCCCACGGTTACGGTCTCACCCTACTTGGCCGAATCCTTGCTAGCACCTCGGGGGCTGTGTGGGTCTGCGGAGATGTCCGTGAAAAATCTACTCCGTGCATCTGTTTTAAAAGACCATAAATATCTGTTTTTAGATTGCCACGATATTCTAAAAATCAGAGGCAGATCAAAAGCTCAACAAAACAGTGAGAACCTCAACGCGTTCACCATTGGAACCATCCTGGAGCTAACAATGATGTTTTTGTGCCATCCAAATCGTTCATTGAAATATTACCACTCAAATAAACTTTAGGAACAGATATCATCCTGATTGGAAACTTATGTCATTGCCAGCCGTTCAATCCCCATGTTTCGGGTGGTATGGCCCATATGAGTTTTTGGATCTGCCTGATTTCTAGTAGCCTATCTTACTTTAGTCTTTCAAAACAGATGGACGGAGTGGATTTATCACAGGAATCTCTATGGACCCTACACAGCTCCGGGCACAGAGCTCCTTGAAGCGGACATCATTTGTCCTAATGGGCCACGCAACATGGCATCTAGCAATAATCAAGGTTTCCGATCGAATGTTGCATGAATATGATCTACCTACTCCATTTTTTTCTGGGCCGTAATTTATGCCACATTGCTCCTAATGATCTGGACCGTTCATCCACTAGGCCACATTGCCGGTGAACGCGGATTGCATACTGACACTGCCAGTAACAGCCTTGCTACCGGTCGGTGCTGTGGGGCCCACCATTACTTGTATGTTTTATCCCTGCCATCCATCCATTTTAACGGATCATTTCATTCATAAGCCTAAAAATTAAGCAGATGTAAGTCTCATGGGTGTGTACTACATGCCAACCCAAAAAAAAAAAAAAGATACAAAAGAAAGAAAGAAGAAAAGCAGATCTAAGCCTCAGAAGAACCACACTACTCGATAACAGTGATGATTGACCTGCCATCATTAAAAATTTTATGGGCTCAGTGTAAATTTACTTGTCACCCAACTCCTTGATTAGGTCACACATTAGGAAATAAAAAATAAAAAATTCAAACATATGCTTGATCCAAAACTTTTTTAGCTCATGGTGTTTTTAACATGGCATTCAAGTACTTATGATTTTCTCACAGGTAAAGTTAGCATAAGACAACTCAATTCACTTAATTTGACCCATCTACTAATTTAAAACTAACTCAACCTCGAACCAAATGGGTGAATAGGTATAAAATCAAATATTTTTTATTGAATCTAAACTCAAATTGAGTCGTGTTCAAGTTATCTAGTAACTTAACTCGACCTGACTTGATTCGAAAATCGATTCAACTTAACTCATCTCAATTCGAAATTAACTTGACTTAAATTCAGGTATATATACAATAAAAAATCTTAATTTATAACTTATAAGTATTCTAATGCATACATTGCATCCGACTCCAATCCGATCTCAAACTCTTTCTCTTCTAAGCCTGACAACCATCAACCACTATCACCACACTCTTCTTTTTTTCTCTTTTCTAAACCCCGCAGCCACCTACTGCCATTATTACTCTCTTCCTCTTTCTTTCCTCTATACTCTCTCCTCCCTCATCACTTGATATCATTTGGTGACAACTCAAATTGGCTCTATATTTTTAATTGAGTTAGACTCATTCTGAATTAGTGCATGCCAAACCCAGACTTGGACCGGTTCAGATCCGTTGGACTTGGTACTGAGTCGAGTCAAGTCCAGGTCTAGCGTATTTCACAACCAAATCGAGTGGGGTCAGCGTAACCCAGACTCCACTCGATTCCCAACTTTACCAGTTGTGGTCGACTTGTAATTTTTATCCACCTAACTTTCGGGCACATTAACTAAAATTTGCTTGCAAAATGGACGTACGTTTTGGGTCAAATCATGGTGGGCCACAGACAGGAGACCAGTAGCCACGTGGCAGCGTCTTTATGCAGTCGACGTTCAATGCGGGTGGCTGTTTGTTGACTGCTGGCTAGCCATCCCTTGTCAGCCAATAGTCCGATGTGTACGGATGTCTAACAGTGCCAGTGGAGCATCACTTGATGGTTGTGATCATTAAACGACGGTCCAGATCACTTGTCAGCAACGTACGTGTTTTCAGTTGGGCTGGAGTGAGTTTGTCACCATTTGAGAAGCTATGGTGTCACTTGTGCACCGTACACATGGCATGCATGATCTAACCATTCAAATTGTGGGCCACGTCGTGGATAGAGCTTAGCTCACGAACCACACCGATCAGATGAACCAACCCATCAACATCGGGACCCATGACTCATGGGCTGCCACCCAAGTGCCGCCAATTTCCGGAGAACTGATCAGATACACGTGCTGTTTCTTGAGCGATGTTGCGGCCGTTTTGTTTGCCGACATGCCTCACTGAATTTCGAATCCGTGGAAAAGGTGGGCCTAACATGATTATATGCCAAAAGTTGGAGGTGTACGCGAGTTAGAACCCAGCACAGTGTGCGTGTGTGGGGGTGTGTGTGCGTGTGGCGTGAGCGTGTAGGGGTGTGTGTGCGCGTGTAAAAAATAAAATAAAATTTTAAAAAAAACCAGCACAGCTCGACTCGGCCTTCAACCCTTACTGTCAAGCTAATTCGGTTCATGTACAACCCTAGCCAAAACCATCCACTCACTTAGTAGAGCACACTAGGGCATCTGAGTCAAGGAGGCAAACCACCTCTACACCCTCTCATTATTTGGGCGGTGGAATTAGGAGGGATTAGGTGGGATGGGATTCATCCGGTCTTATGCCAATTCCACTCTGTTTGGGAAGAATGGAAAAGCCTTGAATTGAGAAAATAATCACTGTAGGCAAAACCTTTTACCCAGCGGTTTTTATGAAAGACTACAAACTTAAGTTACCAACTTAGGGCCTGTTTGGCCAGTTGCATTAGCCTGTATTAGATGGGATGGAATTACAAATAATGTCATCATGGCTATTGTCAGTGGTTGTCGTAGATTTGCAGTGAATTTGGAAAGGCAAGGATATCAGGTATTCTTGTTTGGGAACACATGGATTTACGATGTGTTGGTAAATTTGCATAGTGGGCGTATTTGGTATACAACCGTACGGGAGCGGATTCGCTACAAAGCAGTTAGTCGCAGCACATGATACGTAAGTGATGTTGCCAAGTTCTGCGGGTCCCATCATGATGCATGTTTTATATCCACACCCACCATCTATTTGGAAAGATCATTTTAGAACATTAGCCAAAGAATGAGTCCGATCTAAATCTCGAGTGGACCACGCCACAGAGAACAATGGAGAGAGTGATACCCACCATTAAAAAATTTCAAGGGCCACAAAAGTTTTCGATCATTCTGATCTCTTTTTTTTCCCTTTTTTTAGTTTCTGTGTTAACTTAAGTACAGGTGGGATCTGCAGATAAATATCATGTCAGACCTTAGGAAGGTTTCAACAGTGGGCGAAACTCCAGAGGAGCTTTCACGTGAGGTGTTCTCAACCACCGTCACCTATAGCGTGGTCCACCTGATTGTTGGATCAGACTAATTTTTGAGCTCAAGGGTTAAAATGACTGGGATAAAGAGATAGATGGTGTGGATCTAACAGATACCTCACGATAAATCCCACGAGTGGAAACCCATTCCAAATCTCTACGCATGCAACCGGAAGAGTCGTTGTTGACGCTGGAGCTTTCCATTACCTGTACCTCACGGTGTAGCCCACTTGAGATGGGGATTGACTTTATTTTTGGTTTCAAAGGCTAAACTAGCGTGGAAAATCGGATGGACGGCTTGGATGAAAAATATGCATAATGTTAGGACCCACAAGTAGAGGCTCTACCCTTCCGTTGTAACTCCAGGGTGAGATTTGGGAAACAAGGAGATGGATAGCCAAATCCCACGGTTTAGGCGCGAAACTCAAAGTAATTTTCATCCAGGTATTCGGCGTTCTTCCAAACACGCCAGCACTATCTATCAGATGGGTTTGTGAATACAATCCCATCTAATACCATCTAATGCGGCTGGCCAAACAGGCCCTTAGACTAGCATGTGCGGATAGTGACTTTGACGACGAAACTACCCCTCCATTTTACTTTTTACTACCGTTGCTTTTCTTCTCCCTTTAACAAAAAAACACACACACTTTTTTTCAAACTAGGTTCCATTGCAACGGAAAACTGACGCACAACCATTTTTCTTACCTTTTTTCTTACTAAAATTTAATTTTTATCATCTCCGTATTATCATTTTACATTAGGTATTTTCCATCTCGGTGAGGGTTACGTGGAATCCTCCAAAGTGGTTGCACCTCCAATCTTTGAAAGGGTTTAAATTAATCCTTCACTTGAAAGCATCCGTCCTCAAGTTGCATTGAGCGAGGCTACGGTCGCTGGAGGTACAGATATAAAAAAAAAAAACCTTAGTGTGGTTTATAGATACTTTCCTTTGTAGTATTGAACAACGATTAACTAAGTACCTGTGGAAATTCAGCAAAGGTGCTTTGTCAAACTTAGCCATTGCACACTTTAATTTAAAGAAAGAACTCATCGAAATTGAGACGAGCGGAATTCAACGACAATTGATCGGTTACTCATCAAATTTTATGTGAAGTTCGGTGAATTTCATGTCAGGCTCTTACAATTTCATTTGTTAGGCTTAGTTAATTTTATGCGTTGATTGTTCAAATTCATGTGAAACTCGTTTAATTCCATTTGAAGCTCACTCAATTTGATTTTAGGGTCACTCAATTTCTTGTTTGCCCAGCTCAATTTAATGCTAGGTTTGCTCAATTCAATGTTTGCCCATCTCAATTTCATGGTAGGCTCGCTCAATTCAATGTTTACCCAACTCAATTTCATGCTAGGCTCACTCAATTCAATGTTCGCCGAACTCAATTTCATGGTAGAATTGCTCAACTTAATGTTTGGCCAGCACAATCTCATGCTAGGCTCGCTCAATTTAATGTTTGCATTGATAAATATCATGTTTGCCTCGATGAATTTCATTTTTGTCTCACTCAATTTCATGTCTGCATTGCTCAATCTCTAGTTTGCCACACTCAATTTTCAGTTTACCATGCTCAATTTCAGCTTTCCTCGCTCAAATATAAGTTTTCCTTGCTCAATATATATTTTACCTCACTAAATTTCTAGTTTGCCTTGTTCAAAATCTAGGTTGCGTTGCTAAATTTCCAAGCTTCCCTTGCTCAATTATTTCTTCTGCATCGCTCAAATTCGAACTTCCCTTGATCGATTTCATTTTTCCCTCAATTGATTTCTGGTTTGCCTCGCCTAATTCTAGCCTATCTCGCTGAACTTTCGCTTTTCCCTCTTTAAATACCTAGTTTGCCTCGTTCAATTTATAGGTTGTATCGCTGAATTTCTAGTTTGCCTCATTCAATTTATAGGTTGCGTCGCTGAATTTTCATGTTTGCCTTAATCATTTCCATGTTTGCCGTGCTTAATTTTAGTTAAAGTTTATTCCATTTTTTCCAAAGCTCACTCAAATTTATCAAGTGCTTGATATTTAGTATTAATGTATATGATGTAATGCTTAAATTCCTATTACTCTAATTTTAATTAATTATGTGTAGAGAATTTAGCCTTGTATCCCTTTATGGTACATTTGTTATTGCTTAAATATTGGTATATTTCTAAAAGATATGACATGAACTATCAAATTACATTTTATTTTGTCTTATAAACCATACAATGTGGAATATTTGTTGAATGTTGAATAAACTTTTAAATATTCCAAATTGCTTTACCATAGTTGAGATTGAAATAGCACGTTTGTGCGCCGTCATTTGAGCTTAGAGGAATTATAAGAATCCATGTTAAATTCATGTGTTGATGTTTAATATCATGATATGATAATATGTATAATTTAAAGAGCAATCTGGCCAAAATTTAAGGGATGTACGTGGGTATCATGATGTCATGATGCATAACATCCGCCCATGACATACGAGCTTTATCGGGTGCTCAATGTAAGCCACATGTTGCTCCAGTTACTAGAATAGCTAATTGAACCTATATAGAATTTCCTCAGAAGAAGGAAAATTGCGAACTTGGAGACATAAAAGTTTAGGACCCTTAGGAAATTTCAAATTTAATTGTTTGAACGTAGAAATGAAACTTAGGTTCCCTTGAAATCATTAGAATAGTCATTCAAACTTGGTTGGAATCACTTTGGAATTATGACATTTGAGAAGATAGATACTCACTATTTTAAGTTCCCTAGGAGTTTGCCTGCATAACCATGAAACCTAACCCAGGTCCCCATTAAAAACTTTTAGAATGATCGTTTGAACTTATAACTAAACTTAGGAACTATGGGAGAACAAACAAACTACTATGATGTATATTAGACTAAACAAGAATGTTCCTTGAACTTGACCTCCAATTAACTTCTTAGCAACTTAGGATTTGAATTTTACCATAATTTTCCTTAGTTGAAATGACATTGCAAAGACACTCAATAGACAGTAGGTGAAACGAGTTTAGGCACTGTAAGTAGTTCCTTACCCATTACATTGTACATTAGATCAAATTTAAGCACTCCCTACACTGAAAACCCGCACTAGGAATTAAAAATGAAAATTCACTAAGAAATCTCATTAGTTAGAAATGATATTTCTTGTAATTTTTAGCAATTAACACTAACTAGAAGTGAATGTATAAAGGTTTGAGAAAAAAATTTCAGTTCTAAATGTAGCATATTGAGACTAGGATTTTGTATTTTGAATCCCCAAATACATCTCGTTGATCAGAAACAACATCTCTCGTATGTTCCAACAATTAGAAATAATTAATAATGAAAATTTAGGTGAAATTTCAACCCCACGCTCTGCTTGTTGAGACTAGCTTTGAAAATCTATGTAAGTTTAACATATTTTAAACTCAAATCCTCATGCAGAAATGTTAGGTTTGTATATTATTATTTTTTTTTTTTTAAGTGTACTAGGCCATCATAGAATTGTTCCTTGTTAAAATAAAAGACTATATGGATATTTCATGATAGATAGCGTCGCTGAATTTAACAAGAACCACATGAAATCATTCCTATCTCTAGATTTGTAATCCATATAAGCTCTTCTTGTTTATTTTTTTTAAAAAAATTTAATGCATTGCTTACATTTTATTTTCTTAAGCTATATATCATCGTCATCTATTATAGAATGTGAGTACTCGCTCCTTTATTATTTAATCGAGTTTTGTCTTATGGCAAGCTTCCATTGCTTAATGATTCACTAATATAATATCATTATATTGGTTTTCAGATAATGTTTACGAGAATCATCTGCTGGTATGGTGTGGAGATTGAATATGAAAATAAGCGATACTTGTACACTGGTGGGGATTCGAAAACTTTTTCGCTACATGTTGAGGCTACATATGAGGAGCTTCTATCTAGAATTTACAGGATTATTAAAAGTCAACCAACAGATTGTGATATTAGGATGAAAGTAATGTATCCTTGCACAAATGAATCAATCCCTCCAACCGTAATCGCAGACGACGATGACGTGCGAGAGTTCCTGACAACACAATTGGAGCATTCAGATAAATTCATTCCCTTAGTCATCGAGACAACGCAACACATTAATAGGACAACACACATAGACAGTTTTTCTGAGGAGCATGGTGTGGAATTTCAACACAGGGCATCTCCATTACAAGTGGTAGTGAGCAACGATCAATTGCCCAAGTCGCCTCAAACATCAAACTTTATGAGTAGCCAAGTCAGCTGGGCACGTGACCTTAACCTCACTTATGAGTACAAGGCACTGCCTTTAGCAACAACAACAAATATGCCATCATCATCCACTACCCGAGCTATACGTGTAAGCGACATTCCACTTCCAGACCTTGCTGAAAGTGAAAATTTCATCACTCGTCAAGTTCCCGTGCCATTTGATGATGCTGCATTCACCAATGCAGCACTGCCGGAATATACAGATTCGTTGAGTGAACCGATCGATATAGTTATTGGACAAACATTTAAGGACAAGAGTCGATGCCAGTATGTTCTAAGCCAATTTGCAATTCACAATAAATTTCAGTATAGGGTACTGTACTCAAATTCTAGGAGATTTAGCGTGGTGTGCTTTGAAGATAAATGTGACTAGAGTGTTCATGCAACTCGGGTGAATGATACTGGGATATTCAAGATACGAAATTATACTTCATAACATACATGCGGCATGTCATGGATAAAGAGTGATCACCGGCAAGCAAGCAGTAAGTTAGCGTGTGATCTGATTGTTAGCCGCATTGAGCAATGGTTAGGTTTGAGGCCACGTGATATTATCTTCGCTATGCAAGAGAAATATGATATTCTTATCAGTTATAGGAAGGTATGGAAAGCTAAGGAGCTTTCAATTAATCAGGTGATAGGGTCTTATGAAGACTCTTACAATCAACTCTCCTTGTATTTGCATGAATTGAGGATGGTCAACCCGGGGACGTGACTGCTGTGCTTGTTAACCAAGAGACTTTGAGGTTTGAAAGGTGTTTTGTAGCGCTTGGACAATGCGTTCGAAGTTTTCAGAATTCTATACGGTGGATATTGGCCGTTGACGGGACACACTTAAAGGGTAAATACAAGGGTATTCTATTCATCGCCACGGCCTTAGATGGGGACAATCATATATTTCTAATTGCGTTTGACATCGGGGAATTGGAGAACAGTATGAGTTGGAATTAGTTCCATACCTATCTTAACGATGCGTCAGGGTATCTGGAGGGTCTTGTGATTATTTTCAATCGACATAAGGTTTAATGAAAAAGGTTCTCCAAGTATTCTCACATGTAATTCATGGGTATTGTACGTACCATATTTATAGAAACTTGGCGGACACCTTTAAAGACAAGTCATTGGAGATATACTACTGGCGGGCAATGAAGACTTGCAGGAGGGCTAAATTTGAAAAACTAATTCATGAAATTGAAATGGCTAACCCCCCAGTACATGCATGGCTGACAGAAATCGGCTACGAAAGATGGCCATCTTCACATTTTTCAGGTAAAAGATTCAACTTGGTCACCAAAAATATATCCGAGTGTGTTAACGCCCTCTTCAAAGAAGCATGGGAATACCCTGTTACTAAATTGATAGAGGCGGTAAGATGTAAGATACATGAATTATTTTATAAGAGAAGAGAATCTGCAGCCTCATTTGTAAGTCTGTTGACACCATGGGCAGAGCAACAGTTAAAGGACCTTATATAGAAGGCACGAGATGTTCGTTGTCATCCGATTTCTTGAGATGAGTACCATGTTGTGGGAGATTATAATGATATAGTCAAGCTCAGCTCGCTTTCATGTACATGTCACGAGTTTGACATGAAGGGGTGCCCTTATATGCATGTCCTATCAGCATTTATAAACTATAATTTTCATCATTACTCGTACTGCTCCCCATTCTATACAGCGTAAAATTACTTGAGCACATATAATGAATCGGTGTACCCAGTACGTGACAAGAACGAATGGGAGATTACAGATGGCTTCAAGGAGTATTGTGCGAAAATTAAACCCCCGGGACAGAAGAGGCCATTTGGAAGACCAAAAAAGTTAAGAATTCCCTCGCGTGGAGAAGAATCGAAAACATTAAAGTGCGGTCGATGCAAACAAACCGGACATAATCGTCGGACGTGCAAGTTTCTGATACCTGATGTATAGCATACTTTGTAATTTATTTGTGTTTTGTATGATATAGTTGTAATATATTTCCTCTCATGCAATAATCTTTTGGTTGTCTCGCTTAATTTCTAAGTTGCCTCACTCATTTTAAGTTTGTTGTACTGAATTTCTTATACTGCCTCACTTAATTTCTACTTTGCTTTGCTCAATTCATAGGTTTCCTTGCTCAATTCCTCCGTTCCCTTGCTCAATTATTAGGTTCCCTCTCTCAATTTCTAGGTTGCCTCGCTCGATTCCTAAGTTCCCTCACTGAATTTCTAGGTTCCCTCGCTCAATTTCTAGGTTGCCTCGCTCAATTCATCGGTTCCCTCGCTCAATTCCCAGGTTCCCTCGTTGAATTGAGCGGTTCCCTCGCTGAATTCTTTGGTTTCCTCGCTCATTTTCTAGGTTCCCTCGCTCAATTCCTCGGTTTCCTCGCTCATTTTCTAGGTTGCCTCGCTCAATTACTACATTCCCTTGCTGAATTCCTAGGTTCCCTCGCTCATTTTCGAGGTTCCCTCGCTTAATTTTTAGGTTCCCTCGCTCTATTTCTAGGTTGCCTTGCTCAATTACTAGGTTCCCTCACTCAAGTTAGTGAGGTAACAGACCAACATGCTCCTCAACAACTTCATGTAGAGTTGCATCCAATAATATTGGCACTGTACTCAATGATTGCACTGCCTGTTACTCATTGACTACAACTCAACAAACCTATTTGTTGTTAGTATCTCACTAGTTTCAAATGGTTGGTTTGAATTTAGAAGTAAACCCAGGGCAATTTGACAATGAGCAAGTTACAACTTCGACAATCACAACACAACAGGAATTCTGGACAGGTTAGGTGAGGTTGGTACAATCACATGTACTTCAGTCAGTTGGATTAATGTTATTTGTTTGGATTGCAACAACATGAATTCTCACATTATAACCATTAAGTTTATTCCATTTTTCTATTGCAATATGAAAAGTGGCAGTTGCGATTTGAATAGCATTCTTCTAATGCAAGATGGAAACAACATGAATTTGCAAGTCTTTTCATTCAAAATCATGCATCATGATGCATTCGTCTTGCATTTGGGCATCAAATACAATGGGGCAAATTTCATTACAAAATCATTCACCTATGAATCTTAACATGTATTGAACAATCATTCCTGTAAAATAACAATCATAGAGCGGCAAAGAACAAGAAGTAATCAATTTCTTAGAGAAGAAAATGAAATATGATCCAAGGAATTCATATGGATTGACAGTACAGGTAAATCCAATTTCTTGTATATGGATGTTGGCTTCTTCTTCATGCGAATGCCAGAAAAAAGCGTGCACAACATTGGACATGTATATCAACCATCTATATTAAGTCCAGGTACCTTCTGCATTGGCTATACTCATCCATCGTATACGTGGCATAAACACATGTTGGTCTAAATTTAGACGCGGCTCAACATTGGAGCCACTGTGAACGGAACATAGTTGAATCAAACTGATGGATCAAAAGGGGCAAGAACTTCAAAGGATTTAGACTCCTCTAGGATATTGTGATTGGTTAACTTCTGACAGAACCCATATCCTATCCTAGAGTCCTATGCAATTAAGTTTTGGTTTATTTTTGGATATTCACTCCTGCCTTGATTGGTTTTCAAGTAGTAGGATTGCATTAAAGTTGGCTGATCATCAAGCTTGACCCGGTCGAGTCCTATGCAATCAAGTTTTGGTTTGTTTTTAGACATTCACTCCTGCCTTGATTGGTTTTCAAGTAGTAGGACTGCATTAAAGCTAGCTGATCATCAAGCCTGACCCTGTCGAGTCCTATGCAATCAAGTTTTGGTTTGTTTTAGGATATTCACTCCTGCCTTGATTGGTTTTCAAGTAGTAGGACTGCATTAAAGTCGGCCGATCATCAAGCCTGACCCAGTCGAACGGGTGTACCGGGTCGACCGCAACACGCTGGACCTGGTCAACCCTGAAACGCTGGAAACTGCCCATGAGGCCCGCATCCGACTGATTCACAGGACCATTAGGTTTTTAATGATAGGTGTTTGATTCACATTGCGTTCTATGGTGTGGTCCACTTGAGCTTTGTATCTACCCCATTTTTGTGCTCATGCCCTAAATTCAGCCAGCATAACAGATGAACGGTGTGGATACGTCACATACATCACGGTGGGCCCCACATCGATTTTGTAAATTTCTCAATTTAAGTGTTAAAAAGGTAAGTTCTCACATCTGCATTGGGAAAGATGTAGTAATTACCTATTTAAATAATTATTACCCATTTACCTGGTTATTATAGTTGAGCTCAAAAATCAAACAGGCCCCAACTTTGTCTAGTATTTTAACATGCACAATGATTTACTGAAAACCAGAATGTACCTAGGTTTTGAGACAGCTTTAGTTTTCTTTTAACATTACTGAAATTCTTGTGCTTACCAAAAGGACTGACGTAGTGCTTCTTTCTCAGGTATGACAAATATTATCAAACTCCTCGTATGTGGCTTACTTGTAAGACCCGTATCTTAGCCTGTACTATTCCGTCGACTCCCGCGATCCTTCCCGACGAATTCTGATGACTTGCGACCTATAATCGATGTTTGCGAACGACCCTAAGTCGTATCCTGTCGGTCTGAGTCGGCTCGACCCGAGACTCATATCATTGCGACCGTGCCGTCGCCACGGTTCCGATGCCCCGTCTCGCGCATCGAACTGATACCTAGACTGGAAGATGTCGGTCTGCTTTCAATTCGAAGAAAACACCGCGCATTGTAATCCCGAGAGAATCTCTACCATTAATCAAATCAATCAATCAAATCAAATCAATCAAGTACAAAACAACCCATCACCCCATCCCATCCCCAAGTACACAAGTCATTCCCCAAGTCAACCCTTTCTTACACAACCCATACCACCCATCACCCATTACTCCCTTACATCCCATCCTCTCTCTCTCTCTCTCTCTCTCTCTCTCTCTCTCTCTCCCTCTCTCTATCTCATTTTCTTCCAAGCAATCCTTCCATGGAGCACCCACGTCCATGTCTCCCATGAGAAGCCATGTGTGGTCCACTTCCCACCTCTTATCTCCACCATCCTAAGAACATCTTGACCGTTGAAATCGTCTCCTTGGTACTCTAGATCGTGTTTGCGGAAGAAGGAAGAATAAATCAAAAGTGGGTGCTTCTCTCTCTCTCCTCCTTTTTTTGTGTGATGTGTGGCCCACTTGGACGGTCCCCACCTTGATGTATATCTTATCTAAACCGTCCAAGTCATGTGGACCCTACCTTATGGTGGTGGAAACACACAAATACCAGATTGATTCAAATCAGGTGGGCCATGCTAATGTGGGACACACCTCGATGAAATGTGGGCCACGTCCGTGTGGGACCCACCACTGTCTTTATCCATGCCGTCCAGCGTCCAAGGACGCTGGACGTGAGGGTGGCTAATGTGAAACGCGTGCATTGACATGAGCGTGTACTAACAGTAAAAATAAATAAAATAAAAATATAACCATAGCTTTTTAAAGTTTAGGGTGGGCCACTCATGCAAGCCCCACCTTGATGCATGTACTTAATCCAAGCCATCCATCCTCATCCTTAGATCATTTTAGGTGTTGAGCCTAAAAATGAGACTGATCTAATTATCTTGCGGGCCGTGGCGTTGAGAATGCTAGTATTTTTCGTTAAAACTTGAGAAAATGATTGCTAGGGTCCACAAGAAGCTTAGACCCACCTGAAACTTGTTTTGGACCCGTAATTTTGTGGAACACATGTAATGGACGGGGTAGATGTGGTTAATGTGGGTCACACCTAGGAAAACAAAACTAAAATATATACATTGCATGCATCTGTGCCTTGACGTCCAACATGAAAAAAAAAGGTGGGCCCTATTAGCTCCAGTTGTGGACCCTACCATGATGTATGTTCTACATCCATGCCGTTCATTTAATAGGTCCCCTTGAATGATGCGTTGGCTCTAAAAATCAGCCACAAAAAGTCCTCGGATGGCCCACACCATCACCATTCATGCGATTGTATGCCAAACCACATAGAATCAAATCCTGGGGTCCACATGCAGCTTAGACTCACCTGAAACTCGGTTTGGACCATTAAATTGGTGGGACACACACAGTGAAGGGGTTGGATTTTCCTAAGGCGGACCCCACTTACCAAAACTACGGGATTTTCCATTTAAAAATTAAAAAAAAAAGAAGAAGGAAGAAGCACTGCTGCGGTTATCAATGGGCGGGCGGACGGACGGACGAGCTGCCCCTCTCAGCTCAACTGTGGGTCCCACCGTGATGCGTTTCATACATCAACACCGTCCATTGTGAGGCCCCCATTCTAAAATTTCCCTACCCCAAAAATCAGCCGTATATGGAACTCAGGTGGGCCATACCATCTAAAATCATGGGAAGACATGCTTAAAACACATAAAATCATCTGGTGGGGCCTACCTGAAATTTGAGTGCGGCTGAAACTTGGTCTGAACCCTCAGCCAAGTGGGACACTCATAATGGGTGGGCTGGATTTGTGAACCACATTCCAGTGGGGCCCAGTTTTTCCCCTGGTCCACGTAACCTTGTGATCAGGTTGGATGTCATACAAACAACACGGTGGGCCCCAGGTCTGAGTGACCGCATGAACAGTTTGGATGGTAAACAAACATCATCGTGGGCTCTAAGTCCACGTGACCTTATGAACCGTTTGGGTGGCAAATAAACATCACTGTGGGGCCTGGACAGATTGGATGCAATTAAACATTATGGTGGGCCCCTGGTCCACGTGACCTTATGAATAGATCGGATGTAAATAAACATTACTGTGGGCCCCAGGTTTGAGTGACCTTATCAATGGGTTGGATGGAAAATAAATATTATAGTAAGCCCCACATGGGACCCACCTGAAGTATGTATTGTAATCCACACTTCCCATTAGTGTGGGCCCCACCATGGGTATGTACCTCATCTATGCCGTCTATCCTTTCAATCACTATGGGATCTACCATGATGCATATGTTTCATCCAAACCGTCCAACCATCTTGGAGATAATTTAAGGCCCATTGTTGAGGCCACCTTGATTTACATGTGGCCCATACGATCAGGCCCATCTTAATATAATTATGGCCCATTGTTGAGGCCCACCTTGGTTTATATAAGGCCGATATTGAGGCTTACCTTAATAAATATGAGGCCCATATTATGAGGCTTATTGCGATGTATGCAAGGCCCACGAAACTAGGCCCATCTTGACGTATTTGTGGCCCGTTGTCGAGACCCATCTTGATATATATAAGGCCCATTTAAGGAGACCCAACTTGATATAGTTATGGCCATCCGTTGAGGCCAATCTTGATATATAGGAGGCACATGTGTTATAACTCATTGATGTATTTGAAACCCATGGGCCGAGGCCAAATAGGATATACGTAAGGCCCATTGCAATGTGTGATTCCACCATGGTTTGTGTAATGATATTTATGGTGGGTCGTGCCTTGGGAGCAATAATGGTTTGATGTCCACATTGTAAGATTAATGTTGGTTAAATGTCCGCATTGTCACTCTCCCTAGGGCCCATTGATAGGCCCAACTCGTTATGTATGAGGCCCATGTGCAGGGCCCACCTGTGACGTATATTAGGCCCATGTGTAGGGCCCACCCATTAAGTATTAGGGCTCATGGATTGTGGCCCATTGTGATGTATTTTTAGTCCAGATTGCAAGACCCGATGTTATGTATGAGAGACCTAAGGGATGTCGCCCATTACGATGTGTTCGAGGCTCATGGGATATGGTCCATTATAATGTACATGCGGCCCGTATATAGGGACCATTGTAATGTTACATATGGCCTTGTGTGAGGATTAATGTGATGCATGTGAGACTTAGGTGATAAGGTCCACTTTGATATACTTGTGGCCCATTAGTGTAGCCCATTGAAGTGACTTGATGTGTATGAGACCCATTAGTACGGCCCATTGATGCAGCTCACCTGTTGTATATGAGGCCCATGATTGAGGATCATGTGATGCGGCCCATAGTGATGTGTATGTAACCCTTGTATGAGGCTCATGATATTGTATATTAGACCCTTGTGTAAGGTCATGGGCCCACTATATGTTTGATCCTATATAGGCCACTGCTTGGGAGCAATGTTGGTTAAATGGCCACATTGATAGGAAGTGATCGTTAAATATCCACATTGTGACCTTTCCTTAGGCCTGGTTAGGTCAATTCTCATAATTCTCTAGTGGGTTAACCCAAACGAATAGACCCCATTGATATTATTTGGTCCATCATCGGTCGTCCATCTATAGACCTCGCCTTGCGTCGAGGTCGATTACTGATTCTAATTGTCGTAATCGATTGTCGATTATCGATCGATCTGATTGGCGTGACCGATTTATCGACTCTAATTATCGGTCGATCTCGATTGTCGTGGCCGGTTTCCGATTATCGATCGAGGTCGATTACCGATTATGATAGCTGATTACCGATTCTGATTCGTCGTGGCCGATTACAGATTATCGATCGAGGCCGATTATCGATTTGATTTGTCATGGCCAATTGTCGATTCTGACTGTTGGGGGCACAATGTGATGTACATGCGATCCGTATTTGAGGCCTGACGTGATGTGTATCCAGCTTGTCTTTAAGGCCCAATGTGATGTATATTGAAGTCTAGGTGATGAGGCCCATTGTGATGCATTTGAGGGCCAGGCAAAGGAGTCCTTTGTGATGTATGTTAGGCCAATGAGCAGGGCTCACCTGTTGTGTACATGTAACCCTTGAGTAAGGCCCATTGTGTTGTATATTAGGACGTCGTGTGGGGCCGCGGGCCCATTAAATGTTTAGATCTATGTGGGTCATTCCTTGGGGCAATGTTGGTTAAATGTCCACATTGTCGAGGTTGATTGTCGATGTCGGTTATTGATACCGATTATGAGTAGGCGACAGCATAGCATCATGATACATGCCCATACGCATCATCTGTATGTTTGTTATGAGATGTGGTTGATCATTGCATATGTCATTGAGCATGTTAATATGAGACTCCCTAATAGGAGGAGGTTATCTCCCATGAGCACACTGCATGCACAGGATTGATGCAAGACTGGATTGTATGACTCATGCATCTTACATTGTGTGTTATACGTCCTAATGACATCAGGGTCGTAGCCTCCACAGGCATATCGTGGATGGCCAGACGGGACACCGAAAATGTTTGGTTCTAGCATACGGGCACCATAGATATCCTTAGGTGAAAATTCCTAAACCTCCGTGGCCAGGAGATGACTCCAACGTCGAGACCGAGTGGATATATGAGCGCACGAGGGCTGAATACCAGGAGGCCACATTTTTCACTGTGTCGTGGTCAGTTGGAAAGGAGTGTGGCCTTACTGGTCTGAGGGTAGGGGGCAATACTAGGCTGAGTTTGACCAGCTCGTGAATGGGTCCGCTATCGACGTGCCGGATAAGTATTGGCAGACTAGTGGCCAGGCGGATAGTGAGGTTTCTTACGCTCACTTGGACTGTGCTGCTGGGAGAGGGGCAGTGTCATTTGGAGTGTACTAAACCCCGGTGATGATCCTAGAAATGAACTGTACTGAAATGTGGATTTAGTGAGTAGGGGTTGCATATTCATTCATTCACTATCCACTCGGGCTGGTAGTGCACAACTATTTATCATATGTACCTTCGCAATGGCCATGATTTCGGTTGGGGCGCGCGACTAACCTGAGATCAGGAGTCTACCACATTGAGTCTGACTATCCAAATTTAGGTATGAGACTGGTTTGGATAGAAGTCCCTTGTGATGGACTTCATAGCCTGCGATACTACATACTATCATCCCGACTTCATACTCCAGCATGGTCATTTCATTCGAACCACATATTGTATTACATCCGCGACATATAACATTTTGGGTTACTGTGTTCCTGCATTTATATGGTCTAGATACGACTGATTCTATTTGTGTACTCATAAGGAATTGCATATTGCATCATATACTCGACATCTAATATCTATCTCTTTATTATTCCTCATTTGCATAGTTGTTTTATATTGTATATTCTGATATTGGTTTACTCATGGAATTATCTGTACTTCTGCTTACTCTGTTATTGTATGATTTATGGATTACCAGTATTTTCGGTATTGTATGATTATGACATTGTATTGAATATTTGGCACTTACCTTATGCACACACTTACACCACCCTCTAAGCTTTTTATAAGCTTATGCACGATAGATGCGTGCAGGTGATGTTAGGTTGCAACAGTGTTGAGCTTAGAGCGTACAGCCGTCTTCTAGTGCTTTGATTTTTGATATATGTATTTCCCTTTCAGCACTGTATTCAAATGATTATATTAGTGGATATGTGATGATGATGTTACCTTTGTGAATTAGGTAATCTTGTGGTTATGCTATTACGAGTTAAATGTACAAAAAAAATCCTCCTTGTAGGATCCCAGGATCGGAATATGGCATATGAATGCTAGGAGTCGAGAATGGGGTACTACGGAGGTTGTCGGCACGGATTCGGTGATTGAGATTCTTGTGAATCCGATTTCTGAATTTGGGGCGTGACATTACTAGATATGATGAGTTAGCTCCGCGGTTCCAACTTAATTATGTTTTTCCATTTATTATCATCTTTCAATATGTGTGGGTTTATTAGAAGTAATAGAATGTTTTATTTTCAGATAGTGCCACCTTTTGAAATTCCTATGTTCTTTTAGTTTACTAGCATTACATGTGCAGATTCCTTCCAAATTACTATGAACGGAATCAATAGATTACCTTGTCAAATTGCATGGCCAAGGCCAACTACACCCGATCTTTGGGCATGAGATGCACCATCCCCAAGTTTGTATGAAAAGAAAACACATTCCAAATATTTCATTGTTATGTCATTCTCTGTAGTTTGGCTTTCTAAAGTTTGTTGTTCGTTCTTACATTTCTTCTGCGAGTATTTTGGCTTTGGTCGAAGTCTGTTATGTTAGAGTTTGATTTACGAAATTTCAGTATAATTATCAAGAAGATCCTAGCTTGTAGAGATTGGATTCATTACCATCCTTAAAAAAAAATAAAAAAAAATCAACATGCTACTGCTGCTATCTTTACAGAAATTACTCATCGGTTTCTAGAAATCACTAAAATTGTCTGTAGTACATTACAACAATTGATTTCTTGTCATATGAAAATCTAAGAAAAACAAGGGGTAGTTCTTTTATTGTAAAATATGGGGATTTTCGGTGCCTTGATTGAAGTTTTGGTCAAACGACATGATTAGGGGTCTTTTTTAGCAAAAATCGTTTCTCCTCATCTTTATTGATAACTGAGCGAAAGTTCTCTAGGTTGGTATTACTTCATGGGAGGATTATCAATAGATATGGTTGTTTGACTTGTTCAAGCATACAACTCTTATTGAAGTCCTTTTGGTTTTCTGTGCAGTCAAGGATGCCTTTACAACCAGAGCTCGTTCTCGAAGATGTCAGTCAAGACCATGCACACAAAACGGTGATGTCCTTAAACTAGCTAGTTGCTTACATATGGGGTGGCTCTTGTTATAGAAAAGTGGGTTCAGAATTTATCTTTATCAGATTTGTCAATTTATCAATGTAATGGAAATAGATATCAATTTCCATTTAGCGCTAAGCTTTTCTTTTTCATTATCTCATTATATATTTGTTGATGATTTTCACCAACCTGCACTTTTATGAGAGGTAAGGTCTGGATTGGTATGTTCAGGTGGAAAGCTAAATACTTGGTTTGATTTGGGAGGTTTAGCTGTTTCAAACTTCCAATTTTGTTAGTGAAATCCTTACTAAATTCTCGTTATCTTCGTGGAAAAGATATCACAGTGATGATTGGGGATCTCCTTCAGAGAATCAAAGGCTTGTTTTGACTACAAATGCAGTTTCAAGTGAACCCAGATTGCACAAAAGGCAGACATTGGGAAGGATCATTCCCCTTTTGCAAATATTGTCAATCATGAGCACCTGATTCTTCTAATGAGCCATGCAAAAGTCACAACTTTGGGAGGACATGAGAGGATGATCTCCAAACCAGGGGTCAACCCAAAACCTTACTCTAAAACCATTGCCAATGAAGAAACTTGTCCATTCGAAGATAGAAAGAGCTATTCTAGCAAGGCTTTGGTGGTCTATTTCAGGCAAAAGAAATAATTGTTATTTCAGGAATAAGAGTGTCTCGGCTTCTTTATTATTAGGGAGGGCTATGTCATATGTAAAAGAGTGGGCCTATGATATGAATACTCTGGCTGACTCTCTTTTGTAAAGGAGCTGGGATGTCATTTGCAATAGGGTGGGCTCTGTTTGTTGTTTTGGCACTTTTAGTACTTTTTTCTTAATAAATTTTCATTGCCTTTCACAAAAAAAAAAAGAAGGAAAGAATCAGAAAAGAAAAGAAAAAAACCATGTTTATTTGAATTAGGTAGATATTCAATTGGGAAGCATTTCAAAACAAGTTTTTTATTTTTTTATTTTTTATTTTTAAAGCAAAAAAGAAAACGAAGAATGAAAAATACTACAAAATGTGGAAACTCTTGAAAAAATATAATTTTTTGGGAGTAAAGTTCTTCTTTTCTTTTTTTTTTTTGGTCATGGATACAAAAGTTTGAAGTTCACATTCCCTTTTTCTTGTAGATTTTGATCACCCATTCTGGGTTGACTCATTGTGAAATTAACCCATAAAAGGTATTCACATCAGCTAATTTGTCATAGTATCACATAGATTTCTCTATCATAAAACTTTGCATCTACCACATTCAATGCTGCTATTTTTTCTTTTCTTTTTTTTGGCAGTAAGCTGTTGTTGTGGATACATGAACCTTCATATGACTTGCAAGGGGTGATGTAACGGCCGTTGCGTAACAATAATGGCGGGAACCATTACACATTTCAGGGTCAAAATGGCCGTTATTGAGAAAAACGACCTGTAACAACCATTACAGGGCCGATACAGTTTTTTTTTTTTTTGTATTGTCCTGTTATCCACACCTTAATTTTGCTTTCTTTTTGTTTAGCCAAGAATTTATAGCTGATTGCATTGTTTTATTGTCAAATACAGGTAACCGTTGAGGATCATCCTCATTTGCCTGGGAAGCATGCATCTGTACATCCATGTCGACATGGAGCTGTGATGAAAAGATCATTGATGTTCTAATGTCACGTGGAGTTGAACCAGTACTTTAAGGTGGTCGAGGCAACTATGGATGATTTAGAGACATTGTCAAAAAAAGGCTTCAAATTTTAAATTCCATTTTGAGCCAAACATCAGTTTATGAAGTACGTTTAAATGTACTTTTTTATATGATATTTTCATCTCATTTTGGTTTACATGGCAAAAAACTAAAAAAGCACTTTGATTGATTTTGCCAAGCCTGGTATTTTTTTGTGCCATTTTTTTACAAATGAAAGACCCGCATAATATCATAGGGCCAAGGAAGGCATCAAGCTTGACCCGGTCGATCGGGAACACACGGTCGACCTCGACACGCTGTTTAACTTACCCGGTCGACCCTGACACGCTGGAAACGGCCTCCTACACGCGCACCCGGTCGGCTCGATTGATCAACCTTTTTATCTTCTCCCATTTCTTTTATGAAGAGCCAAACCCATTTCTTCTTCCACCATCCTAAAACCCCAAAACCCACTCCTACTTTATTCAATTTTTATCAATGTAACCTAGGAATTGAGTGAGAGAAGCTAGAAATTGAGTAAGGAAACTGTAACATCATAGATTTTCACTGTTTTGGATTTAAAAATTTTTAAAAAAATCCTTGAAATTTGTTTTAATTAACTTATATTGTCATTTACTGACCATTAGCACTCAATGTTAGTTTACGCATGAGTGAAACCAGTAAAGAACCGCACAAGTCCAATTAATCAACCATAGAAAGCAAACGAATCTGCCCAATCACTTAAACACCAAGTTTTGCCATATAATTTACTCACATAACGTCCCGTCCAACCAGCACAGTGTCCTGGGGTGTCCACGTAGGATTTACCGTATGACTGTTCGTTTAAACTACTCGTGGTGAGGTACCGCAAGTAAATTAATCTAGGATTAGCCCAACTGAGTAGATCAGACGGGTCATGATAAGACCTAGTGCGGGCTGCCAAGCCAGATGACCGTTTACACTTAGCAAAAGTCCGTACGGGCTATACCACAACGCAGGAAGGTTAGAAAATTAAAAAACTTTACGAAACTATAGATCTCACTGGGATTGTGGTCCATCATGGACCACGAACTCATTGGACACCCAGAAGTTAATTATCCGAACCGTTTCAATAACACTTGTCAACCCACCCAAAGCCGAAGTTGAAATATGACACTTGTAAATAAAACTGAGATTCCGAGCTTTCCAGCCGTCGAATTTCTTCTAAATTTACGGTGAAGGTCTAATGCGTTGTCTTATGCCTGTCCACAAAATCTGGGACCTGATCGTGGTACGGTAACCATTAATCGCAAATCGGACCCATACGACCAAACCTCATATCCGATCATCTCAAATTTTGCATGGCCCTTCATTGGGCCATGGAGTACCTATCTTATAAGTTTCATGGCCAGGGGGCAACTAGAACTGCCCCAACAACTGGAATGAACCTCGTTACTTTTTTAGCCTAAAACGAACGGATTAGTGTAATCATGACCAAATCTCCAATTTCACTGCTTATAAATAGGTCACACTATGAACATAGCTAATCCAAATCCTAATCAGTGCTCACAAAAAATCTCAATACCTGATTCATTCAATGCCCCAATTCTCCAAACAAGATCTAGACCGCTCGTTGGTGGGCCACTAGTTCCAAAACTAGTGAATAATGTCCATCTTACTGGGCTTAATGCCCATCGCGGGAGTCAGACCGGGGTAATGTCCAGAACCGCTCAACTTGAGCCGAAGGACGAGTGCATGAGAAATGCAAATACCCTAAAGAAAAGAGCTGAAACTTAAGTGAATTGAGTCGTTCACTCTTATGCAAAGTTGAGGATTTCGGACCATCGGTTTGCGACCAAACTTCACTCGTAGAGTAAGAATATTTACCTACCCATATCCATATAGTCATGGACCCGATCGACTATTGGTGACCATTGAACAGACTTCTAATCATATCTGTCGATCGGCGTATCCAAATGGTGGGCCGATCACATACATACGTAGATCATCATTAGGGCCAACTATCCAACAGCGAGTGTCAACTCCTACACCCCATAGTGAGTCCTAGAGCTTAGAAAGACCATCCCATAGGTCTAGTATAGTGAAAACCTAGCCCTTGGGGCTATTTATACTAAATCTGGCATTATAAAAGGGCCTCATTTGGGTACCCTCTCTCCCCATACGATTTTGCCCTAGAGAAAAGAAAGAGGGAGAGAGAGAGAGAGAGAAGAGAGAAGAGAGAAAAGGGAGAAAGAAGAAGGAAGAAGAGAAGAAGGGAGAGTGAAGAAGGGAGAGAGAGTGGGCCGCAGTTGAAGGTGGGGTCAAGAGAAGTCGATCCTTGCAACTCCTTCCTTCTTCCTCAAGAGATCCCACACCCACCACTCAAAAATTCGAATTCCAACCGATTGGAGAGGTAAGCACCCATCTCCTTGAGATCCCTTGTGTTGAGTTAGATGTTGCATGTAATCCTAGCACACAAAGTTCATTTGACTCAGGATCTCCATGAATCCACCGTGAGTTTGGCAACCTTAGATCGTTTCCTAGAGCTCTCAATGATTCATAAGTACGGACTATTGTTCTTGGGTGGCCTAGCACTAATTTTAGTATGAGTTTAATGATTTTAATTGCTTGAATGCTATCTTTCGAGAAGCTAGAGAAACCCTAGGAATTTTAGTTTGTTGGAATTGTTTGATTTTTCCATATAATGTTGTTTCTTGTCTCTCACATGATTTTATGTATGGATGCATACATGCTCATGCCTTGTTTGATTTTCTCATATGGTGTTGTTTCATAATAGGTATGATTCATTATTCTTATGCATATGATTTCTTAAGATGTAGGAAGTGCTTAACTTCCTCACCAACCCACTCAACACACATGCACTTTGTTCATGATATTATTAGCTTTGCTTATTAGTAGAAATTTAGAATTGTATGTTAAGAAGTATGAGAACATGATGTTGTTTATGTTAAATAATACATTAATAGTTGGCATGTTATGAATCACCACCCAACCCTTGGGTTGGTTAGAAATACGAGGAGAGCAAAGGCAGCCCCGTTGGTAGGATCGCCTTAAGGCTAAACCCATGGATTTAGGCGAGTGCATGTGGGCAACAATAGTTAGACTACATGGGTTGCTCGCACCTGATGTCATTCCACCATGTACTTGTCTGGACTCGTGCAGTCTAGTCTACGGGCTGACCAACCTTGTTTGTTAACCTTGTTTGCTCACATATATATGGAACCTGAAACACCCTACAATCGTTGTAGCCCATCGATAACCAAATTGAAACCGATCCACCGTCTCGTGAGCCGGGCATGGTGGAATGGGACACTGTGTCCGAGCTGTCGGCCTACGCTGGGGTGACTAACCCCCCGTAGTGATCGCGAGTGATCCCAGTTCTCAGCACTCCTAATGTGCTTAAAGTCGGGGATGAGGAACCCGATGGGATCACGGATCGCGGTGCCTTGACCTCGCGCATTAAGGGGCCTTGGTACCGCAACCAGTTGAGGGCATTGATATGTGGGGTGTATTAGTTTCCCCAACCTGCTAGATGAATGAAATTAATTAAGAACTTAGCTAACATTATCATCGCATAGTACTAGCTAGGTTGGCGACTCGGCAGTCGAGGTCGCTTTGAGGGAGTGTCGACATACACGATCGTTAGACGGAGTCGCTTGAGGGAATATTGTGGCAAGGGCATACATCATATCATCCACCATGCACGTGCATTAATAAGATTAATTAGGTGTTTGTGGATGATTATTTTTTATTAAATTTATAATATAACAGATGCTTGTTACAACTCAAGACTAATAGCACATACTGAGTTGATCACTCACTCCTACTCTGGGACGGTGTTTTAAAACACCAACCAGACCTTCGGTAGTTGCAGGTAACGCTGATTATGAGGAGCCTTGTGGCGCGAGCCTGGATGAGAAGGACGAGTTATCTTATTTCCAGTTAATGGGCGGTTCGCCCTAAAGTTCACGGGCGAACTTGGATCTCCTAGTAGGGGTTCAGCGCAACATTCTCTTTGGACATATCTTCTTTTTTTTTGTATTTTTGTTAAGCAACGCCTTGTGCGACCCGTTTGATATTCTTATAGACTTATATTTCTTAGGTATATATGTTTCAATAGATTAGTTGTAGTTGTGCTTCATGTTTCAAGTAATTCCATATTGCGCATCTAAACCTGATTAAGCGCATATTAATGAAAATCAGTGTTAAGTGACCCCGGGAACTCGGGAGTTGAGTGTATACGCGACCACCGATTTTCATGGCGTTATAGAAACCTAGTATTTAAGCGAGGCAACGTAGGAATTGAGCAGGGGAACCTAGGAATTGAGCAAAGAAATGTAGGATTTGAGCGAGGGAAGTTAGAAATTAAGTGAGGGAACATAGAAATTCAACGAGAAAACTAAGGATTTGAGCGAGGGAAGATAAAAATTAAGGGCCTGTTTGTTTTTTCAAAGAAATGGTAAATACATGGTAAATTGTAATTCCCCCTATTTCATGTATTTGAAAATTCATACGAATTCGTCTCTTTCAAATTGGTTCAAAAGAGGTAACTTTAATTTTTGAACTGCATGATAATGCATATGATATATCCATTCCATCCATCTGTTTTACTACAATATTTTGAAGCATGAGACAGAAAATAAAGTAAATCCAATACTCAAGTGGCCCACGACAAAAGAAATAGTGGCAACACAAATTTTTTAACGGTCAGTATTCAATTTCCTTTTTCGTATGACGTGGTCCACTTGAGTTTTGGATATGCCTCATTTTTTTACTCATGCTATAAATTCAACTAGAATAATGGATGAATGGTGTGGATGAAAAAAATGAATCATAGTGGAACCCACGGATATTTTGCAATATTTTTGATTTTTGTGTCAAAAAGTAAGCAATCAAATAAGGTAAGACATAAATGCATAGGGAAATAATTATTATTTTTTTACCCGGTATTTACCATTTCACCCGAAATGAAACATGCCCTAAGTAAGGGAAGCTAGAAATTGATCGAGGAAACCTTGGAATTGAGCAAGGGAAGCCATGAATTGAGAAAGGGAACCTAGGAATTGAGTGAGGCAACGTTGAAATTGAGTGAGGGAAGCTAGAAATTGAGCGAGGAAACCTAGGATTTGAGCAAGAGAAGCTAGAAATTAAGCGAGAGATCTTAGGAATTGAGCGAGGAAACCTTGGAATTGAGTGAGGGAACCTAGGAGTTGAGCAAGGGAACCTTAGAATTCAGCGAGGGAAGCTAGAAATTAAGCGAGGGAACCTAGAAATTCAATAAGAAAACTAAGGATTTGAGCGAGGGAAGCTAGAAATTAAGCGAGGGAAGCTAGAAATTGAGCGAGAAAACCTTGGAATTGAGCGAGGGAAGCTAGAAATTGAGCAAGGGAACCTTAGAATTGAGCGAGACAACGTTGAAATTGAGCGAGGGAAGCTAGAAATTGAGCGAGGAAACCTAGGATTTGAGTGAGGGAAGCTATAAATTAAGCGAGAGAACCTAAAAATTCAATGAGGAAACCAAGGATTTGAGCAAGGGAAGCTAGAAATTAAGCGAGGGTATATAGAAATTGAGCGAGCCAAGGTAGGAACTCATCGATGCAACCTAGGAATAAAGCGAGAGAAGCTAGAAATTGAGCAAGGAAACTTAGGATTTGAGCCAGACAACGTAGGAATTGAGTAAGGGAACCTATGCATTAAGCGAGGCAACGTTGAAATTCAGCAAGGGAAGCTAGAAATTGAGCGAGGAAACCTAGGATTTGAGCGAGGGAAGCTATAAATTAAGCGAGGGAACATAGAAATTCAGTGAGGCAACCAAGGATTTGAGCGAGGGAAGCTAGAAATTAAGCAAGGGTATCTAGAAATTGAGCGAGCCAAGATAGAGATTCATCGATGTAACCTAGGAATTGAGTGAAAGAAGCTACAAATTGAGAAAGGAAACCTAGGATTTGAGCGAGGCAACGTAGGAATTGAGCAAGGGAACCTTAGAATTAAGCGAGACAACATTGAAATTGAGCAAGGGAAGCTAGAAATTAAGCGAGAAAACTTAAGATTTGAGTGAACGAAGCTAGAAATTAAGCGAGGGAACCTAGAAATTCAACGAGGAAACCAAGGATTTGAGCGAGGGAAGATAGAAATTAAGCGAGGGTATTTAGAAATTGAGCGAGCCCAGGTAGAAATTCATCGATGCAACCTAGGAATTGAGCGAGAGAACCTAGAAATTGAGCAAAGAAACCTAAAATTTGAGCGAGGCAACGTAAGAATTGAGCAAGGGAACCTAGGAATTGAGCGAGACAAGGTAGAAATTGAGCGAGGGAAGATAGAAATTGAGCGAGGAAACCTAAGATTTTAGCGAGGGAAGCTGGAAATTAAGCGAGGGAACCTTGAAATTCAGCGAGGCAACCAAGGATTTGAGTGAAGGAAGCTAGAAATAAAGCGAGGGTATCTAGAAATTGAGCGAGCCAAGGTAGGAATTCATTGAGGCAACCTAGGAATTGAGCGAGAGAAGCTAAAAATTGAACAAAGAAACATAGGATTTGAGCGAGGCAACGAAAGAATTGAGCGAGGGAACCTAGGAATTGAGCGAGGGAAGCTAAAAATTGAGCGAGGAAACCTAGGAATTGAGCGAGGGAAGATAGAAATTGAGCGAGGGTACCTAGAAATTCAGCAAGGCAACCAATAATTTGAGCGAGGGAAGCTACAAATTGAGCGAGGATATCTATAAATTGAGCGAGCCAAGGTAGGAATTCATTGAGGCAACATAGGAATTGAGCAAGATAAGCTAGAAATTGGGCAAGGAAACTTACAATTTAAGCGAGGCAACGTAGGAATTGATCGAGGGAATCCATGAACTGAGCAAGGCAATGTAGAAATTGAGCGAGGAAAGCTATAAATTGAGCAAGGGAAGCTAGAAATTAAGCGAGTGAACCTAGAAATTCAGCGAGGCAACCAGAGATTTGAGCGAGGGAAGCTAGAAATTGAGTGAGGGTACATAGAAATTCAGCAAGGCAACCTACGATTTGAGTGAGACAACATAGGAATTCAACGGGGGAACCTAGGAATTCGGGAAGCTAGAAATTAAGCGAGGCAACCAAGTATTTGAGCGAGGGAAGCTAAAAATTGATCGAGGGTATCTAGAAATTGAGTGAGGCAAGGTAAGAATTCAGCGAGGCAACCAAAACTTGTCGTAAATTGGATTTATAGTTTGCTCAGTACGCTCTTATAGTGCTAAGTTAACTTGAGTTGGGCACACTCAGATTCATAGCTCAATTGGTAGACTGAGTGGAGATACCTTGTGTCAACACTTGAGGTCTTGGTATCGATCCCTAGCGAGGGTGGCTAACATGGAGTGTGTGTACTAACATGAGTGTGTACTAACAAGCTAAACCAAAAAAAAAAAAAAAAAAAAACTAAGTTGGGCCTGCCTTGAATGTATGTGGACTATCCACGACGTTCATCTGTTTTTCCATCTAAAGTAAGGGTTTCAACCCAAAATGGTGGCATATCGAAATATCAAGTGGATCATACTATAGGAAACAGTGGTTCCATCATAAAAAACTTGTTATGCCCCCACAATGTTGTTTTATTTGTAATCCATCATGTTTATAGGATGATTTTTGCATGTATTAATTGAAAACCAAGATGTGAGCTTCATCCAGTAGTTCAATGGCCCACAAAAAATTTACACCATTTAGGTAAATGTACTACATTATACATGTGATACGTGCTTTCTTCCGTGAAGGGCTTATTTTTAGAAAAGCGAAATAATACTGATGAATAGAGTGGGTGGGATCCAGCTAGAGGGTGGTGCAATCCAGGATCCAGCTAGAGGGTCTATTTTCGCCTCATGTTTTTTGAAAATAAGCCAGGATGGAGAAAGAGACAAAAAGCAACGACAGTGAAAAATAAAAAGGAGGGGAAGTTTTGTCCTCAAAGTCACTGTCCACACGTCCTGGTCTAAGTTGGTAACTTAAGTTCGTAGTCCTTCATAAAAACTTCCGGTTTGTAGTCTTTCATGAAAACTTCCGGTAAAAGGCTTTGTCTACCGTGGTCATTTTCTCTCTTGAATTAGATTAGATGGAACTGCATTGGTCCTGTGCCAATTTCACTCAATGCTAACAAGGTGTATAGGTCACGCCATGATATGTGGGCTATATTCACACTGTCCACCTATTTTTTGAGATTATTTTAGAGCATGGGGCCAAAAATCAGATAAATCTAAAGCTCAAGTGAACCCCACCATATAAAGCAACAGGGATTGAATACTTACCGTTGAAAACTTCTTTAAGGCCACATAAGTTTTGGATCTACCTCATTTTTAGGCCCATGCCATGAAATGAGGTTACAAAACAAATAGACGGTTTAGATATAACACACGTGTGTTATTCTTAGTAATTGCAAATGATGATGGGTATATTCATTCAATGTACCATCATATTACCAACAAAGCATGACATTAATCTTATCCCTGGCAACATAGGACGATCCCTACCTAGGTAATGATTATTATTTTTTGAATCCCACCTGATCCCACCGCCCAAACAGGCACTTGTAGGGTTCGCCCGCACATGATGTGATGCAGATTTCAACGCATGAAAAGGTATTATCTTTTTGAAAAGATAGTCTTTTTTGGTGGGCTTACATTTGACATAGGCACGTGACGCTCTTTATTGTCAGGTTCGTTAAATGGCCGATGTACATAAATTTCATAACTGCTAATTGTACTAATGATAGTTCATTAATTTTGTTGTTTTGTTACAACGGCTCGAAACATCTTTGCTTGCAGTAGATTAGATGGCTATCACAACCCAATCCACCTGGGCCCTTTTGGCCGGGTGGATTGAAAGGGATTGAATGGTATTAGGGTGGATGGCTTGGATTTTTAGGTAACGATGGTGTTGCCGGTGGATTGTCTGGAGATACATGGGATTGCTTTATCCTGTCCGTTTGACACGCCGGCTAATTGGAATTAAACCTTCACATCCCTTCCAATCCCTTGAACCAAACACGTTTCAAGAAAATTTCAATGGATTGAGGTGGATTGGATGAGATTTAAAGGTAATGATAGTGTTGTCAGTTGATTGTCTTAAAAACCATGGCATTGGGATCAGATCACCGTCCAATCTCGAGATTTAACTTCCAATACCATCCAATCCCTTCCAATCTGACTAGCCATACGAGCCCCAAGGAAATGGTGCCTCACCGGTGTACTGGTTCCCATATATTTCAATGATGTATTTTGCTTTCTAGAAAATACTAAAAAATTAGACTAAGGAAAGAGATAATTACCTTTCTCTATTTTTCTGGGATTGTATGGATATGAGTAAATTATAAAAGGTGTGTTTGGATGAGAATAAATGTCAAAAAAAATATAGAATTGGTTGTAAATGGAGCTGATTTTAAATGTTGAAGAAGAGGATAATTTTGAAATTAATGTGAAATGCCCTCTTTCTCCTCCCTCTAAGAGTGAGTTGCATTAATAAACAAAGATGTGGTTAGGATATCAATCATGTAATAATTCTATAAGGTAAGCTTTATTGATTAATGGTCTAAATTGTCCTAAGGGTTGGATAATGTGATCGAGTATATCAGTGGGCCCCACTAAATTATAATACATTCAGAAATTCATGTAAGGGGTAGAGTGCTACAACTGTGATACACACACGGTGTTTTAGAAGAACTAAGATTATCAAATTCATGTGAAGCTAAAAAGGAGTTTTAATGGATTTCAAACTCCTCTGCCCTCTGTAATTATAAAACTAAGCCTGGTCCCCAATCTAGCACCACCAACACAAGTTTCAGCCCCATCACAGCTTCTTTAATAGTGTAAGGAGATGAAGATTTTGTCATCCTATCTACAACAACGGTATCTCAATAAGGTATGCCATGTATTCAGATTTATAGATCTCCATATCCAATGCACAGAAGATCTTTTGGTTATTCCGCATTATTACATCTTACAAATTCATCATACACGTTGCACGATGATGACACTTAGAAACAATCCAATTATTGGTTGCATCATTAAAATCATACTAATAGAACTATCCAAACCATCCAAACATTGGCAATCTAAATGAATTGTTACAATTTATTGACAAGTTGGTTGTAATCCTCACATTTGTGGCCCATGCAGGGCTCAAAATTTCCTCATTTTAAGATAAAGTATATATTTCAATAAGTTTATTACCATCATTTGTCAAATATCACATATGTATGCTAGTTTGATATATTAAAATTAATTTGGGATATTACATGTATTCGTATGAATATGTTGAAGAATTATAATGCATTCTAAGCCCTTTCATTTACTCCCATCTAGACAGACGGCTTGGATTCCAATGCATTTCATTTATAGGACACCAAACGCAACTAAAGATTTCATTTACACTTGATTGTAATTATAAAATGAATTTCATTTAACTTCATTTACAAGCTCCCAAATGAACCTTAATCCAAAACAAAGGCATCGTTTGGAGATAGTTCACCTCCATGGCTTTATACTTTTGATATACTTGGATGAAAGATAGCCCCATATTTGCATTTGATATACTTGTTGAATTTAGCATGGTGGCCATCTTCTTTTGATTTATAATACCATGTGTGGATGTTATCTTCTTATTTAAGCATATCACCTCTTGCAAATCCTTAATTGAATTTCAATTGATGACAAATCCACACTGCCCATTTAGTAGACTATTGTTTTGGATGAGCCATAGCCTAAGATTATAGCAATTGGGAGTTCACCACTCACATTCGATGGTCGAGAGAGGTGTATAGCAATGACTTGATAAAAATGTCCATGCATTCGAAAACATATGCCATTCCCATTCGAATCTACAAAAAAGGCAAGCCACGCCATGATTATTACCTAATGCAAAAATCAGGTCAATTCACTCATTGGGCGGGCCAAACTAGAACATCTGAGTCACATACATAAATTCCTTATAAACCCTGATTAAAGGCTCTTGCAACCCCTGAAGTGGCCCCACCATGCATTATATGCGGGGGCTCGTGGTGAAAACAGAGATTTTTCTACAGGAAATAACATATTGTCCGTTCAAGGAGTTCTGCATCTGACATGTGCACTTGGTGCTTTTTCATAAGCCCATGGGAGTTAATGGGCCATAATAAGCAATTCACATCCTCTAGTTGTCCATTGATTTTGATGTTTTGTCCTAATTGCTCAAATTGGCTGTGCATGCCATAGATGGGAAGCCTACCACAATCCAATCCACTTCTTTGTAGGGAAATGGTGGCCTGCGAGGGCAATGGCTCCTATTAGTGGATATATTTGCCACATATATCACATATATGTTACCTTTTTAGAAAATATTTAAAAAGTAGTGACCAATTAAGGAAAGAGATAATTAACTTTCTAAACTTTCACTAAAGCCAAGACAAAGGAGCCATTCGGAGTTAGTTCACCTTCATGGCTTGATAACTATGTAGGGCTCGTTTGGGTGAAATATAGCCCTAAAATTGTATTTGATAGAATTATCTCAACCATCTTATTTGCTTCTTTGCAGGCGGTAATCTTCTTTTGGTATAGAATGTTGTGTGTAGATGTTGCCTTCTTATTTAAGCATATTACAAATCCTTAATTGATTTGTTATTAACCACAAATCCACACCATGCATTAAGTAGACCATTGTTTTGGATGAATCATAGCATAAAAACTATAGCAATTGGGAGTTTATCGCTCACATTTGATGGTTGAGAAAGGTCTATAACAATGGCTAAGTAAAAATGTGCATGCTTCTTGAAACATATGGCATTAACATTTGCACTTTTGATTGCGAAGAAGTACTTCCTTGATGGAAATGTTTTTTTAGAATTTTTAAAATTCTGGTTGGTTGGGACTCTTGCGTGTCATGTGCCAAGATGTTATTAATGCATCTGTGCAAGCGGGCACCCTTACTTTTGCTTTTAGTTCAGTTGCATATATAAGGTGTGATATTGTCTCACATGTAAAAATGTATTTTATTTGAAGTGGTCACTAGTCAAATAAAGTTTAAAATCTACGGCTAGCTAAAATTTATAGAATTATTTAAGGGTCAGAGTCCCTACCTCAAATGATTGTTACAGTTAATTTACGATCATAGATTTTGGATAAGAGCCTCGGTGACATAGGAGAAAGGGATAAAGCATCTTCTTATGCTCCACGTGATGTAAAGTTTATCCTTTACTTGATTTAGGATTTTTCAGGGATTTAATAGGGTTTTGATATTGTTATATCTAGTCGTGCTTCACAAAACCTCCTTTTGTGTAGTATAAGCTTTCTAATTCTTCACTATCTTATGTTCTCTCTTAATTTTTTGTATTTTACAAAGTTCTAGAAGTATAACACTTACACAATACAATTGAATGTTGCCCGAGTCAAGTAGCATTGGGATGTTGCACGAGTGTCACACAGGCGAGAAGGTAAACAAGCTAGCAAGTCCATAATAAACCACCGATGAAAAGTGCCTTTAGAGCTTATTTGGTTTATTAGGAAATCTTTGTTGGGAGATATGATTTTTTGAACAAAAAATTAAATTTAGTTTGGTTGGGAGTCTTGATTTCTCAGGAAAAATGTGGATATATTTGATAGGAACTAAAGATTTCATATGAAAAGTTATATATATATATATATATATATATTACAATTACTTGTTGTAAAATATTGATTATAAATATATTTTAATATAAACATAATATATATTACTTTAAAAAGTTTTTTGCAAAAAAAAAAAAAAAATCATTTTTTGGAGTTTTTAAGAATAATCCTACATTGGAAAAGAGGAAAAGAAAAAAATGGGTTTATATTAGAAAGGCGGAGTACCTTAATGTTTATTTGTTTGGTCTACAGTATATCAGGTACAATCTCGGTGCAAGGGCATGGGGCGTGGGCATGTGAGGCAACGTGGCTGTAGAGGCGCACTTTGCACGTTTGCATCATTTCGCAGAGGGTCACTCCTTCGTGACCTTACGCGAACCGGTGTGACAGAGAGATAAGTTAGATGGCTGGGACACACCTAGTGGTCTGAATGAGACCTGTATGACTGACCGTTGGAGTGAGGTGTAACTCCTCATGCAAATTGAGACTGACTATGCAGAAATTGTTGCATGTGGTTAGTGTAACAACTATAAACAGCTAGCCAATGGGTCTAAATGGTCAGTATACAACAACTATTACACCACATGCACAATGGTCAGAAAATGCCAATAACGACTAGTTTCTCACCAACAGCTAGAAACAGTCATATAGATTAATGACCCTAAACCAAAGCGGTCAACCATCTTAGCCTATATATACAATGCCTAGATGGGTTTGCAAACTATCACCAACACACTCCAATTATACTCACGCTAACCATAAAGAAGAACTGCAAATAGTGTACTCCAACATGTCAGTAAGGTTCATCCGAACCTTTGCCTAAAGAACTCAAGAAACACAGACCTGTATTGTGGTCTAGAATGATTCATTTGAACCTTAGGCCAAAGAACAAACTAGCGTTGTGATCTTTTTTTTCTTTTTTTCTTTTTTTTTTTTCTGATTCTGGGATTTTTCTTTATTCAGTTTTATGCCAAAAATTTGTGTATGAAGTTCTATTCATAAATCTTTATATTTGTTGAACATAGATCCACATCAGGCTCGTTGTATCTTAGAAGTTGTTTGTCTGTAACATTTCAGCATATTCAATTTATTTGAGAAGAGGTAAATAATGCTTTAAGGACAACATTCACATACACGCTTCAGCCTATCTTAATATCTTCGATTTATCCATTTACAAAAAATATTATTTCTATATTATTTTTCAACATTAGCAAGCATGGGAGGAAAATGCAAGTGAGTTATCAAGCGGGCCATGCCGTGTAAAAATTACTTTAATCAAATAATTCTAACCATCTAATTAATGACCATAAAAAATGAAAGGCTTGTGATAATTATTCCAGAGTGTTCCATTAATGGCCAAGCACGTCTATCATGTGGGTCATACCTTTGATTGCAAGTATCTCGTGAAAGTCATTTCGCATGGACAATCATATAAGCAACCAATCAATTGTGACAGTGAAATGTCTGATCATTGACATGGACAATCTATCATTTTTAACTATCTTTTGATTGCCCGTCCAAAAAAATCACCTGGAGTTATCATCTTAACTGTCCATCAATGATTAAGAAATGGACGATGCATATTATTACAGTGTAAAAGGACAAATCATCACCTTTGATCCCCATCCAACTCCAAAGATCATTATAATGTAAAGATCACTTCCATCCAATGGATGGATGGGAAATAGAGAATGTACATTTATTATACTATAAAAGATACGATCATTTATATGGACAATCTATTGCATGAGGCCCACCTTTGGTTGCCATCCATATTTGTAATAAATCATTGTGAACGGATCATCCTAGCAACTGGGAAATGAATGATCCATAAGTATATTAAGGCCTCATCATCACCCATCACGTGGGCCCCACCATCGAGGATGGCTTGAAAATAGCAAAGAAAGGATACTTGAGGACGAAAACCATGACAGGCACATTGGATGATCCTGATCATGTAATTGTTAAACCTTGGATCAATGGTGGAAAGTAAGAATAGTCAATGGTGACCGTAGGAGGATAATGAATGGTAATTAATGATAACCGTTCATCTGGGGAGAGTGAAAAAAAGTCACATCTTTCATGGTTCAATTTCAAAACATAAACTATTCATGGTAGGGCCCACTAGATGCACATGCTCAATGAGAACATCACCCTGCAATATGTATCGAGGAGAAATGGTTTTATATCTCTTAAAAATTTACTTAAAATGAAACAGTGTAGTAGTCTTTCTGCATTTTTATGTAGATTGGATCGCGGAAACTTTCATGTCTAAGATGGATAAGAGAAGGCCCGATCAGACGTAGAAGTCATCAAGAACATCAGAGCCTTAAAACAGACATATCTCGGAAACTGAAATTAGTTAATTGACGTACCATATATGATTTTGGGGAAGGACAGGCTACTTTAGCCAACTAACTCGCTATGCTGGGTTGCCCACACCAAATTTGTGAGATTCCATCATATCGACGGCTGAATTCCATGTTTAATTCTGTTTTTTAGGGGTGTACACGAACAAAGTTAGCTTGGTTAGGTCACTTGACTCGACTCAAAAAAGTTTGATTCGACTCGGTTCAAAGTTGAGTTGAAGTCGAGTTGAGCTAGTTTTTTTAGCTCGGAAAATTTTCAAACCGAGTTCGAGCTTGCTCGAGCTCAACTCGACTCAGATCGAACCCTAACTCGAATCGAACTAGTTTGGTGACTCGGTTACTTTGATATTGATGTTGCTCACCAGGTGTTTGATGAAATGACTCAACGAAGTATTGGCTAGTGGCAAGGAAGGTATGTATATGAAACAAATACCATTTTTCCTTGATTTTGATGTTGCCAATAAGGTGTTTGATGAAATACTTGTAAACAGTTGTTACTATTTTACAAATAGTGAGAAATTGAAAGTGCACTACATGTGTTTGTGAAAATGCCACAGAGGCTTGATTTTTGCTCGAACTAGCCTGAGTTGTTGACCGAACTGAGCCGAGCTGGCCAGTCAAACTCGAGGACCGAGCTAAAGTCAAGTTTGAGCTGGGGTCAACTAGTGGCCAAGCCGAGTCGAGCTGAGGCAAGCTCGACTCGGTGTACACCCCTACCATTTTTACTATAAATAGTAAGTTTTAGTTTGATTATAACTCTTCATCTGTCGGGCTTTAGGAGTTGCACCCAACATGAAAAGTGTTTAGAAAACTTAGGAGAATAATGTGGTTAAGCCACATAGGACACTCACTATAAATAGAACATTTACTATTTATAGTAAGTTACGAATTTTAAGGAGTTTTAGTTATAGTTTAATTCTTAAACTTCTTCCTAGTCTTGATATCCTTATTTAAAGGGTTGTAGACTCGTTTATTTCATATATCAATCAATCAACAAGTTTCTTTTATAGATTTTAAAATTATTTCTATTTCTTTTCCTTGTTGATTCGAGAAATCTTTATGAGGAGTTCAGAGAAGCTTCGTGGATTCAGTGTAGTTATCCTTGAGGAAGACAGTGATTGACCTCATCACACGCTCTTCCTTGCATCACATTTACCGCAAGGATTAGCTACATGCTGAATGCATTCCATCCAATGCCAATGAAAAAGCATCACATGCGTGAGTACAAGCATAGGACCTGTGGTGGAGGGAGGAGATTGGGTGTGGCCCTTGCCATGGGGCCCATATCGATGTATGTATTATGTATCCATTCCTTCTGTTCATTTTTCCATATCATTATAGAGCATGAGCCCAAAAAATGAAGAAGATTCAAAAACAGACCATGTTATAGGAAACAATGGTGATTGAACTCACTATCATTAAAAACTCCCAATGCCCGCTGTGATGTTTATTTGGTGTCGAACCTATTTGACAAGGTCGCATAAACGTGGATAGAGGGGAAATTCAAATATCAACTTGATCCTATATGGTCATTGGTCAATCACCATTGTTTCTTATAGTGTGGTCCGCCTGATAGTTGAATCTTCTTCATTTTTTAGATCATCCCCTAAAATGATTTGAAAAGTGGATGGATAGTGCGGACATAGAATACATGCATCAAGGCCCCACAGTTAAGGTGGGATGTATGACAATGCATATGACATTAAATGAAGTGTGTCTAGTGGTTCTAACCATGCATGATAATGCATATGGCATTGAATGGAGTGTGTCTAGTGGTTCTCTTCTCCTTGTTTAATGGAGTGTGTCTAGTTATCTGTAAGACAAAACAAGCAATAATGTCCTTCACTTAAGCTAAAACTTGCGAGCCATCTTTAAATTGAAAAGTGAGCCTTTAGCACAATGAAATCATGTTATACGACATTTGTCTTTTTAATTTTCTATGTTACATGTAAATCTTTGTAAATAAGTAATTATTACTTTTTTCACTTAGTTTGAAAATGTGTATTTCTACATCGTAAATTGGTATAAAAATGATGGCTTAAAGATGTGGATTCCATAACAATGTATATGAAATATTGTAACATTCTGAAATTTGATCATTTTGAATTGCCAAAAATTCTTTTTTTTTTAATATATATATATATATATATATATATATATATATATATATATATATATATATATATATATATAACTAGCATACGTCATCACTTACTGACCCTTTATACTCGAAGTAAGCCTATACATGGGTGGTATCGATAAAGAACCACACAAATAAGATTAATTAACCGTAAAAAGTCAATGAATTCAACCAATCACTTAAACATCGAGTATTACCCCATGATTTGTTCACGTAGGGCTCAAATCTAGTCAACCTATCACTGACCAATCGAGGTAACCATAACCAAATAAAGACATATATAAAGCCGAGACAATTATGGGTCGGATCTTGATTAATAAACTAAATTAACCTGGTCACTCATTTAGCCTAAGAACTAACGATTTAGAGTGATCATGACAAATCACCATTTTTACTAATTTTGAATAGGCCACACTATGAACTTAGTTAATATGGACCTTAACAACTATACTCAAGAAATCTTTCTACCAAATTCATTAGAAAAATGCTCAGATTATCCGAACAAGCTCTAGACTGCTCGGTAGTGGGTTACTAGTTTCGAAATTATATAATAATGTCCGTTTCACTGGGCTTGACGTCCATCATGGGTGGCGAACCAAGAAAGTGCTCAAAACTGCTCAACTTGAGCTAGAAGCCAGGAGCGAATCCCCCAGGTTGAAATCTAAAAACTCAAGTGAAATAGACATTCCGTTCTTTTACGAAGTTGTGGCTTTCCGACCATTGGATCGTAACCAAACTTGAGGCATGAGTTAAGGATATTTTCATGCTCATATCTATATAACTGTGGCCTCGATCGATCATCGATGACTGTCCATTGTAAGTATGGTCCCTGTGATCGATTGAGGCATCCGATCTCCACCCAATTTAGACCAATCGCTCATCCTATGATGGGGCACCAGCCCCATGGCAATCAAAATTCAGCCCACTAGGGGCGTGCATGTTAGAAAAAGGACCCCCGAGGTCATTTTGACACAATTTCTAGACTATATAAAGCCCATAAATTCACTCCCCACTCTCATATGAATTTCCAACTGCAAGGGAGAGAGGAAGTGAGAAAAAGTGAAAGAAGGAGCTCCTTGGGGAAGTTGATTTGGGAAAAATCTCCCTTGCCACTGCCCACAATGGACCCCGCAACCGCGACCCACCATAGAGAGCGGCCCACCGATGATAAAAAGGTAATCTTATAGCCCTTTTTAAATTTCAGCCTTGTAGGCCATTTGAATGTGCCCTTACAAGCTAATCCCATCGGCGCAGGTCTTTGATACACCCATCCATGAACCCGAATCATAATGGCGGCATTAGAAATCCAACGGACTACTCCTAAGTGTGGACCATTACCTTTAGGTTATCAATTATCGAACATATGTAGTAATTAATGATTGTGTACTGAAATTTGGAATTTGTATGTTAAACAAATGAGAAGTTCGTAGTTGGAACATCCTCCATGACTTGTAGCTTGCCTATAATAAATGATTATTCAATGTATGTTAGAATAGATTGTCTCTACTGAAAATTTCATGTGATTGAATAATGCTCTTACATTTCCAATTGATTGCCCATATTCTAACATGTATGTTTACCTATTCCTGAAAGAGAAATGTGTGTGGTACACTATTAAATTTCAGCCAATTGGTCAATTAGGTTGGCTAGCAAGTGAAAAAACTCACAAGGGCAGCCTTATTGGATCGGCTGCCTTGGGCCAATTCAACTGATTTAAGCCGAAGATGGACAGCCGATAGTAGTTAGACTACATGGGATACTTGCATCGTAGTTTGCGTGAGTCAACCAAATTAGTCTACTATCCGGCCAACCATGTGTGTTCACCATGTATGTTCACACATACTTGAATATGAAGCACTCTCTACCTTTGAGGGGCCTACTATTAACCATTAGTGGTATGATCCCCCAAGTCTCGGGAGCCGGGCATGGTGGTATGAGACATTGTGTCTATTCTGTCGGTCTACACTGGGGTGACGAGCCTCTCCGTAGTAACCAGTGAGCACAGGAGGTAATAGATCTTTATTTGAATGACCCCATCAAATTACCCAGTCGATGGTTTTGTACCTAAGTACTGTTCGAACGACCCGGGCATGAATGGAGTTGGGCGACGAGTCATTTTCCTTGGAGTGATTTAGTTATGTGACAAGCTCGCACCTTGGAACCGAGTGATCATTTTCAGTATTTGAGTGAGGACCTATACCGAGTTGATCCTCATACCTTTGGAATTATTGATTTGTGAGATACCTGAGTGATACCTAAATTTGGATTATGGATCACAGGCTCAGAGCCGCTATGACTGCCCTAGGCCAAGCGATATGGATATAAGGTTATCGATTAAATGAAGGTGTTTCAGCTTTTCCAATCTTGCTAGACGAACGAACTTAATTAAATACTCAGCTAACATGAACATTCATGGCATTGCATTAATTAGGTTTGTGACTTGACGGTCGAGGTCGCCTTCTAAGGGAGTGTTGGTCATTTGCGAACATAAGATTAAGTTGTTGTGAGGGAGTGTTGGATGGTGAGGGCATGTATCATATCATAATAGTATGCACGTGCATTAACAAGAGTGTCTAGGGACTGTATGCTTACTTTGCTTTTCATTAACTGTGCATGTAGATTTGATAGCTTGTGTAACTTGATGCTAACGGAACCACTGAGTTGATCACTTACTCTCACTCTGGGATGGTGTTTTAAAATACTAACCAAACACTTTCGTAGATGCAAGTACTAGGAATCCGATGTGTTGGAGGAGGCTCACACAGACTCGGAGGAGTCCTCGTACTTTCAGTTGTTGGATTAGCTGATGTAGGACACTTTCAGGACATCAATGAGATTTCTGGGTTGATACATTTTATATTTTTAAAATTGTATATATTGCTTAGTTGTAGTCCCATACTCTGGATAGACATATTTTACTTGTTGGTTGATTTACTTGCGTTAAAATTTACGTTTATTTTATAGTACATACATTGCATAGTCTAATTTAATTTCATAAATTGCTCAAATGCCAAGTAAAATGAACTATATAACTCCGGTTCCACAAAGTGTAAGTGGCACCCGAGATATCGGGAATCGAGTATCTACTCGGCCCCTAAAATTCGGGATGAAATTGCGATGAAGACTGCTATAGTATAAGCAGCAATAGGTCAAAATGTCTTAGAGGGGGTGAATAGGACTTTATAAACTTTTATGACAATTTAAAATCCTATTAACCTAATCTTGATCTGATGTGCAATCATTAAGATATACTTATTTTAACTCTAATGACTTTGAAACCAAGTAGAGGATCTAATTACAAGACTACTCAATATTTAAGCAGGATATAACAATTAGTCTATGATGGATGAACTATGTGGAAGTGTGTGGGATGTGATTTTTATCAGTTCTATATTATCATGCTTCATGTGATCATTAAAAGTAAACACGGTAAAAGAATATGCAGATATCAATCCCAAACACAGTCGTTTATAGTGATTCGGCTATGTACCTACTCCACTCTCAGTGGACGCACTCAACCCTTGAATGTAACAGATTTCACTAACAGAAGTTTTAAATCAGATTCATCTCAAACCTTTACAACCTATACAAGGTTGACTCTAGGACCTACACAAGGTACCTAAACATGCCTATACAAGGTAAATGTTTATGCCCTACATAAAAGCAATAAAGGTCCTACACAAAGCACTTAGGTTTTATGCCTTACACAAGAGTAAGTGATCCACACAAGGAACCTAGGTTTTATGCCCTACACAAGAGCAAAGGATCCACACAAGGAACCTAGGTTTTTAGGCCACATAGGTTAATGATCCACACAAGGAATCTATTTTAGAATACACAAGTCAAGGATCCACACAGGAACCCTAGTTTAGGCCACACTGGCCAAGGACCTACACAAAGGACCTGAGTTTATGCCCTACACAAGAGCAAAGGTCCTACACTAAGCACCTAAAACGTACTCTCCCATCGGAGGCCTCCTATGAGGGCTTGAAAGGGTTGAGATGCACCTGTGACCTAATCCTACACAGGGAATGATCAACAGGGTCTCTGAACTCTAATGACTTATAGACAAGTAGATGAGCCCCGTTCTCTACGTTGATGAAGAAGACCTCTCTTGATGACGGAGATTCTTCAGCTCCCTTGATCCGCAACACTGAAGATGCTCTAATGTAAGGCGACGGGTTGGGTAAAGGTTATGTTGGAATCTACTCTAATGAATGTTACTCATTTGAGATATGGAGAGATTTCAAGCTCTTACGCATCCAAGTGATCTCAGCTCAATGATTTGCCATTAAGATGGTAGCTGGATGATCCTTGAATGAGAAAGTTCATTCACCAATCCACTCTATTGAATATCAATGATGAGGGTGGATTGAAGGATGAACTCCCATGAGAAAAGACGCTTAGGGTAGGTGGTATGCAATTACTCTCTTAAAGCTCTCTCTCTTTTTCTCAATAAGTAACCAAGAACAAGCTCTCCTTATAAAGGCAAAAAGTTTCAGTGGAAATAAAACTGTCAATGTTTGACAAAGCTCAATGTCATCGAACGTACACTTTCGATGCCATCGAATATCAATTCGATGATACGAACTCAATTGAAAAACATTCCTGAAACTTTTATAAAGAAGATCGATGTCATCGAACTTGATTCGATTCGTCAACATGACATTACACAAGAGCTTGTTGCACTTCTTTATCTCTTTTCGATGTCATTGAAATTTGAATATCGATGACATCGAGGCTATCTCAATTTCTCGAATATTTCCATTTGATTTTCTATTCAAGCTTGCTGGACCAATCGTGTCCAGTTTCGATGCCATCGAGGCTCCCTTAATGTCATCAAAGTTTGAATATCGATGACATCGATAGTAGTCTCAATTTCTCAAACTTTTCAGATGATTTTCCTATCAAGCGTGCTGGACACAGGTTTTGTCCAGATTTGATGTCATCGAACCTTGCTCGATGTTATGGAAGTTTGAATTTCAATGACATCGAATCTTGTTTGATTACTCGAGCAACGTCAAAATATTTTCCAAGATGATTTGCTGGTCAATGCTCTAAGTCCTACGACTTTATCAACTAGCCTTGCAGTGTCATTGATTACTGATGTTAGATATAATCGAAGGTACATTCAATTTATCAAAAATTTTGTCCAAATACTTTGTAGTTGTTGGACATAAAAAGCCTTAATTTGATATTATTGAAGCTAGTTTGATGTCATCGAATATAAGTGTTCGATGCTATCGACTCAAGCTCGATGTCATTGAACTAAGCTGAAAAACTTGAAAAAAATTCTTGTTTAAAAATAAGTTTTTACACTTTTTACCCATATGTTGTTCTAAGGCTTTTAAGGATTTATTTACTTGGGTGTTTTGGGACATGGGACGTGAGGCATAGTTTACTTTTGACGAGCTTGGATCACACATCCAGTTGAGCCAATGGCTTGAATGATCTTCATACGAGGCTCGCTTGACTCATCAACTCAACCCTCACGCTAATTGACAAACCGGGGCACTTTTACGAGGTGTTACACATATATACACCGTACATCTATTTTATCATAATACCATCATTTCTTATGTTATTGTCCACTTGACAGTTGAATCTTCTTCATTTTTTAGATCATCCCCTCAAATGATTTGAAAAATGGATGAACAGTGCAGATATAGAATACATATATCAAGGAGGGCCCCACGGTTAAGGTGGCATGCATGACAATGCATATGACATTGAATGGAGTGTGTCTAGTGGTTCCAACCATGCATGATAATGCATGTGGCATTGAACGGAGTGTGTCTAGTGGTTCTAACCATGCATGATAATGCATATGGCATTGAATGGAGCGTGTCTAGTGGTTCTATCTATGCATGATAATGCACACGGCATTGAACGGAGCATGTCTAGTGGTTCTAACCATGCATGATAATGCATATGGCATTGAATGGAGTGTGTCTAGTGGTTCACTTCCCCTTGTCTAATGGAGTGTGTCTAGTGGTTCACTTCTCCTTATTTAATGGAGTGTGTCTAATTGTTTGTAAGAAAAAACAAGCAATAATGTTCTTCACTTAAGCTGAAACTTGCGAGCCATCTTTAAATTGAAAAGTGAGTCTTTGACACTGTTACGCAGCATGCCAACAACGCATTGAACCGAGATCTAATCTTCGATCTCACTCACAAACGATAAATAAGAAGAAATATAAACTAGAAAAAGAATCAAAGCATTCTAAACAAATCACAAGACAAAATATACGTGGAAAAACCCCAACAAGGGTAAAAAACTGCGAATGTAAACTTTCACTATGAAGAAAAATAAAGATTACAAGGTAATATACTAACCTCTCCTTTGGAAGTACAGAGAAAATCATCTGCCCACACCTTGGAATAACTCTCATTTTATCTAGAAAAATCCTAGGGACCCCTATTTATAGTTTAGGCAACTTTCCTTTCATACCCTTGTGAAAACTGACTCAAAAATCCGCACTCCGCATCAAATTCGAAAATGAATCTGCTTAACCTCGACTGGTTGAGCGGAACTTCGACCGGTCGAGTATGGGCCATGACCGGTCAAGCACTTCGGAACCCAAAACCTGATGCTCGCTAGATTTTGAGTTGAGTCAGTCCTTGACTGGTCGAGTGGGTCACTCGATTGGTCGAGCGGCCCCCAAATGTGGCTCCACATCTCAACGATCTCCCACTTAGAGATGCATTGTCATAAACCTTTGTCTTCTTCATCCGGAGTGCACCACCTCCCCGTCTTCAAACCTAAAAACCAATCAAAGCTGAACAGAGCTTCAGCTTCTCCCGTATAACCTCCGTGGTCAACATATCCACAGGATTCTTACTTGTATGAATTTTCTCCAGAGCAATCGATCCGTCTTACAGTACGAACATATGAAGTGATATCTGATGGCAATATGCTTGGTCCTTGAATGAAAGGCTGAATTCTTAGTTAAGTATATTGCACTCTGACTATCACTGTACGACTTGCTTCTTACCCAACTCTTCCACGAAACCTTGCATTCACACCATCTCCATGCACGCTTTTGTAGCCATAAACATATTCTGCTTCTATCATACAGATAGATACTATCTTCTGTAGCTGAGAGACCCAACTGATTGCAGTGCTACCTAGAGTAAATACATAACTTGTAGTGTTTATTCTGCTATCGATATTTCCTACTAAATCTGAATCTATGTACCCTTGTAGCTTGATTTTTCGATCCACTATAGTGCAACCTTATATCCACAGTACGTACTAGGTATCTGAGGATCTACTTCACAGCTTCCCAATGTTCCTTCCTGGGGTTGTTCATAAACCTATTAACAACTCCTACTGCTTAAGAAATGTCTGGCCTCTTGCTTACCATAGCATACATGAGAGTCCCAATAGCTGACGTGTATGAGACTTTAACCATGTAGTACCGTTTCTCTTGCGTCTTTGCACCTTGCTCCTTAGATATCTTGAAGTGGTTGGCTAATTGAGTGTTAATCGGCTTAGTACCTCCCATATTGAATCGATTAAGTATCTTAGCTATGTAACCTACTTGTGATAAAATCAGGTTCTTATTTTCCCTGTCACGCTTTATCTTCATCCTACGATTTGTTTTGCAACACCTAATTCCTTTATGGTAAATTCTCTAGATAGTTGTCTTTTGAGATCTGAGATGTCCTTTGTGCTTGAACCGACTACAAGCATATCATTAACGTACAGAAGAATGATAATGTACGACGTATCAAACTTCTTTAAATAACAACAGTGGTCTGCATGACATTCCTTAAAACTGTTTCCCGACATGAAACTGTCAAACTTCTTATACCACTGCCTCGGGGCCTGCTTCAGGCCATATAACTCTTCTTCAGTCTACACACTTTGTTCTCTTTTTCTGGTGCCACATATCCTATCGGTTGATACATATGTATCTTTTCTTTAAGGTCCCCATGAATAAAGGTTGTCTTAACATCTAGGTACTCTAGATGTAAGTCCTTTGTATCCACCATACTCAAGACCATGCGAATCGTAGACATTTTAATCACATGTGAAAATATTTCAGTGAAATCAATGCATGCCTTTTGTTGAAACCCTTTCACAAATAATCTAGCTTTGTACCGTTTCAAACTATAATACTTCTCCTTTAGTCTGTAAACCCACTTGTTATGAAGAGCTTTCTTACCCTTAGGTAGAGTGACTAGCTCCCATGTACGATTAGACTTAAGAGAATTCATCTCATCATCCATGGCCTGCTCCTATTTAACTTGTGTATCGGACTGTAATGCATCTTCAAAACACTCTGGTTTACCATTATCTGTCAGCAGTATATAATGTAAGGAGGGTGAGTATCGAACCATGGGTCTCCTCTTCCGAGTAGACCTCCTCACAACCGGTGTCTATGACTATACCTTATAATGCTCATGTGCATGATCATCTTGTGGCGCTGTAACACCCGTGTCTGGTAACTCTTTTAACTTCATGAATTCTTTCTCATCGGCATTATTTTCCTGCACACTGTCCTTATGCATTACTTTTTCATTGAAGACTACATCTTTGCTTTTGTTGATTTTCCTATTTTCTGTATGCCAAAACCTGTAACCAAAATCATGTTACCCGTAGCCTATAAACTTGTACATCTTATACTTCACATCCAGCTTATTTTTGTGCTCTGCATCAATGTGAACATATGAAGTGCAACTGAACACTTTGAGATGTGTAAGGTTCACTTGTTTTTCAGTCCACGTTTCTTCTGGTAGCCCACCATCCAATGGTGCCGAAGGACTTGTATTGATGAGATATGTGGCAGTATTCACAGCATCTACCCAAAACGTCTTAAGCAACCCTACATGTTACCTCATGCTCCTGACGCGCTCAAGGATAGTCTTGTTAATGCGCTTAGCCACACCGTTCTTCTGTGGTGTCCCTGGAATCATTTTCTGATGTTTGATTCCATTTACTGCACAATACTCCTCAAGTTTCTTATCACAGTATTCTCCCCCATTATTAGATCTGAGACATTTTACTATTTTACTTGTTTTATTTTTTACCATTACTTTTCACTTCTTAAATACGTCAAATATATTAGATTTGTGCTTTAAGAAATAAATCTACAGTTTTGTACTAGCATCATCAATAAATGAAACAAAATAACATGAATCACTAAGAGATGATACCTGTGCCAGTCCACACACATCAATGTGTACAAGCTCTAACAGATATGTCTTTGGAGTGCGTCCTATCTTCTTGAAGTTTACTCTATTCTATTTGCCATAACGTAGTCATTGCAGAATTCCAAGTCAATAGACTTCAGCCCTGGTAGCTTCCCTTTTGACAATAACATTTCCATCCCCTCCTCACTCACATGTCCTAACCTCTTATGCCATAATTGCCCATTTACTCCAGTTGATGCGACTGCGAGTGAATTATATGATCCCAAAGTCATGTACAAGGTACATTCCTTCTTGCCTCGAGATATCACCAAGGCGCCTTTTGTGATTTTACAAGAATCACCGGTGAATGTCGTCACATAACTGGTATCAGTCAACTGCCCCATTGAGATCAAGTTACGTTTTAAACTCGGTACATGTCTGACATCCTTCAATTTCAAAGTCGTTACATCTTTCTGATTTACATGAACGTCCCCCTTTCCAACAGTACTGCATGACTCATCATCACCTAAGTAGACTCTTTCGAAGTCACTTGATACATAATTAGGCAGAACTTCCTTACATGAAGTAGCATGAAACGAAACATCTGAGTCTATAACCCAAGACTCATTCCTCGCATCAAGAGAGAAGATCAATGCCTCTGTGTCACTCTCCTCAGATAGATTCACTGAATTCTTCCCACCTTGAGAGATTCCTTCTTATTTTTTGAGTGCCTTACAATCACGTTTCATGTGCCCCTTCTTACCGCAATGCCAAAACCCGTCTTTGTCTTTCGGTTCCTTAAACTTTTTCTTTGATTTTAGAACGTCCGTATTTATTGCCTCCTTTGTTCAGCGATCTTCCTATTCCTTCAACGTTTAGAGCATTCACTGAATCTCTTGAAACTCCTGATGCATTTCTTCTATATTCTTCGTTGAGAATTAGACTGACCACATCATCAAATTTCAGCTTTGTCGACCCTGAAGAATTGCTCACAACAATCACCAAACCATCCCAACTATCTGATAAACTGAATAAGATCAATAACGCTCTGACCTCATCTTCAAAAACAATGCCAACGGATTCCAACTGGCTCATGACTGTATTGAACTCGCTTAGATGTTCAGTCACGCTCCCACCATCTAACATCGTTATGTTGAATAGCTGTTTCATAATATGAACATTGTTGGACGCTGAGGGTTTTTCATACATGGTGGTTAACGCTTCCATTAATTCTTTTGTAGTTTTCATCTTGGATATATTGAAGGTGATGCTCTTAAATAAAGAGAGTCGGATAGTTCATAAAGTCTTTTAATCTAGTAAAAATCATTCATCATCCATCATCTTTTCTGATTTCTTCTCTTTTCCTCCTAGAGGAAATAGAGGTCATTTTGATACAGATAATCTTCCACTTGCATTTTTCAAAAGGTAAAGTTTGAACCATCAAACTTCTCAATTATAGTCTTCTATTATTCCGTCATCGCTCCAATAAAACTAAAATCAATAACTTTGATACCAGTTGTGGCGCAGCACACCAACAATGCAGTGAACCAAGATCCAATCTTCGGTCTCATCTACAAATGATAAATAAAAAGAAATATAAACTATAAAAAAAATTAAAGCATTCCAAACGAATCATAGGATAAGATATACGTAGAAAAACCCCAATAAGGGTAAAAAAACCACGGATGCAAACTTTCACTGTAAAGAAAAATAAAAATTACAAGGCAATATACCAACCTCTCCCTTGGAAGTAAAAAGAAAATCCTTTGCCCACACCTTGGAATAACTCTCATTCTAGACCCCTATTTATAGTTTAAACAACTCCTCTTTCACACCCTCGTGAAAATCGACTTAAAAATCCGCAGTTCACATCAAATTCAGAAATGAATCTGCGTAACCTCGACTGGTCGAGCAAACTGCTCGACTAGTCGAGTGGACCTTTGACCGATTGAGCATGGGCCACAACTGGTCAGCACCTCAGAACTCAAAACCTAATGCTCACTGGACTTTGAGTCGAGTTAGTCCTCAACTGGTCAAGTGGGCCAATGGACCGGTCGAGCAGCCCCCAGATGTGGCTCCACATCTCAACAGGCACAATAAAATCGTGTTATATGGCATTCATCTTTTTAAATTTCTCTGTCACTTGTAAATCTTTGTAAATAAGTAATTATTACTTTTTTCACTTGGTTTGAAAATGTGTATTTTTACATCTTAAATTGGTCCAAAAGTGATGGTTTAAAGATGTGGGTCCCATAGCAATGTATATGACATATATGCACCATACATCTGTTTTATCATAATACCATCGTTTCTTATGATATGGTCCACCTGACAATTGAATCTTCTTCATTTTTTAGATCATCCCCTAAAATGATTTGAAAAATGGATGGACTGTGCGGACATGGAATACAGACATCAAGGAGGGCCCCACGGTTAAGGTGGCATGCATGATAATGCATATGACATTGAATGGAGTGTGTCTCATGGTTCACTTCTCCTTGATTAATGGAGTGTGTCTAGTTGTCTTTCATTTCCCCTTTTAAATGAAGTTGTGTAAGACAAAACAAGTAATAATGTTCTTCACTTAAGCTGAAACTTGCAAGCCATCTTTAAATTGAAAAGTGAGCCTTTGGCATAATGAAATTATGTTATATGGCATTGGTCTTTTTAATTTTCTATGTTACATGTAAATCTTTGTAAATAAATAATTATTACTCTTTTCACTTGATTTGAAAATGTGTATTTCTACATTGTAAATCGGTCCAAAAGTGATGACTTAGAAATGTGGGTCCCATAGCAATGTATATGACATATATGCACCATGCATCTGTTTTATTATAATATTTTGGGAGACGATCCAAAAAATGAAGCAGATCTAATGCTCAAGTGAATGCACCAACAAGAATAGAGGCTATTATATGTCCACCATTGAAAGTTATTTCCTTCATAGGCTTATAAGGATGTTTATTTGTCATCTAACCCGTTCATTAAGGTTACATGGACATGGATAAATGGAAAACACCAACATTAGCTTGATCCAAAACTTCCACGAGCTCTAAGAAGTTATTAATGGTAGGCACTTGATTCCCACTGTTTCTTTCATAAGGTTACGTGCACATGGATAAAGGGAAAACACCAACATTAGCTTGATCTAAAACTTCCAGGAGCTCTAAGAAGTTATTAGTGGTAGACACTTGATTCCCACTGTTTCCTGCGGTGTGATCCACTTGAACTTTGGATCGGCCTCACTTTTTTTTTTTTTTTTTGCTTGGGCCCTAAATTCAACTGGTATAGTGGGCGTATGGTGTGGATAAGCCACGTACATTATGGTGGACCCCACATTTAGTTCGCAGGGTCCTCTTTTGAGCGTTCAAAAAGTAATTATCAAATCAAACAAGCCCTGAGTGATACATATTTTCAAATTGTTATTTGGAAGCAATGAGAAAAGTTCAGCTAGATAATAAAGTATAAATATTTGGAAATGGTTACCATTTGAGATGGCTGTTGTGGTTCACAAAATACAAGTGTGGTCCATTGGCAAATTGGATGAGGTTGATTTTTGCTAAAAATAATCTAAATAGTTGGGACAATCTATTCTATAATTTGGATGTGTGTACACACAAGAAAGAGCAACAAATATTTGTTAGGTGGACTATAAATTATGGTCCAACTAGTTTCACCCGAGACCTTTTATTATTTATTTATTTATTTTGGAAGAATCCACGCGCCCTCGTGCATCAGGTTCTATGGAATAGACAGGTAACATTACCAATGGAATTTGGTGAAAGTTGAATAAAATAAAGAGGGTATTTTTTTAATTTTATTTTTAATACACCTACCCACACCTACATCACATGGCCACCCAATCCCATGATATCCTTGTTGAAATAAAGTCTGTCTACCACTTAGCCATGATTGGACCCAGATAAATTAAGGAGCTGACTAGCCAACAAAATCTCAAATCTATGAAAGGCTATAATGTGTGGAGCCACGTGATATGATGGTCCAAGTTTGACTTGAATTATTTAGGTAATGGTCTTATTGGCACTCAATTTGTTTTGTGTCATGTGCAGTGTGCAGGTGTGTCAAAATCAATATAGCGGCTCGATTCAAATCGATCAACTTTGCTACCAAGCACTGAAATAAGCAGATACGTCCAATATGAATATATATGACTAGAATATGAAGAAATCGGTTACCTACTCAGCCACTTGCATAATTTTATAATGATAAAGTACTTGTTTGAAAGTGTGATTCTTTTTCTAATAATAGGTTGAACATTTACTTTCATAATAAATAACTTTTTAGTATATCAGTACAATAAAACAAAATGAAAAACTTATAATCGATTGCTAGGAGTGACTATAAGAATACGTTTTTTGAAAGAACTACTTAATATTGGATAAAGATCATGTATAACGTATGAGCATAGACCTATATTATAACTAAGAACTATATCTAAGAATTATTACAATTGGTGTGAGATGATGATGCTATGTTGATCTCTTTTACAATTTATAGATATCTCTTGTTGCTCTTCCTCGTCTAAATTATTCTCTTGTTATGTTTCTCTTTTGTGGCTTTTCATATTTTACTCAACTACTTTTTGCTTTTAGGTGTCCTTTGGCCGCTCATTACTCTTCACCACACTTCAAACTTCTAAAGATTTTGGGCCGTGTTATTTTATTGGCCATTTGATGACATGTGACACTAAACTAGTGTCGTGTAGCACCAAATGAGTGGCAACTATATATATTAAATCGCTTAAAAATTCTTAGAAAATCTCTTCATACTTCTCTTATCATTCGTGCAATGCTACCTGCTATCCTTCCATTAGCTCTTCTTGAAACGGTTATAAACAAGACACAATAGGTTTAACTTTGAATATTTAAGGGTACGGAGAAGTAGAGTATAAGGCACCCTTTTTGGTGATACATGTGTGCAATCTATACTTTGCATAGTTCAAGGTTTTTACATTATTGATCAAGGAAAAATTCTCAATCGAGTAAGCAAAGGGGTGTGAAAAAGATGAAAATGCAGTAAAGGAGCTAATAAAAACTCTACTTCCAGGTGTGTTAAAGTCCAATATGCTACGGTTTCATGTGAGCAAGGTGCAACCCCAAATCAATGTATAAAGAAAATATTCATCAGAGTTCTCAAATCCCCGCACTCTGCTCTCCTAACAATGGTTTATTCTTTTCCAGTGTCTAGTTTATTCTTCTACTATTACAATAACAGTTTTGTAATAGCTTAGATTTTTTTTTGAATCTTTTTCATTATTCAATGCTTTGGTGGTAGACTCTCGGGAGTTTTAACACCTGGTCAAGGGTTTGAATATTCATATGTACTATGGCGTGAGTGAGAGTGGTTTTGTGTGCGTGTGTAAAAAAAAGTAAGTTGCTTGAACTTTTTCTCTTTGTACGAACCTTGCGCGAAGCATAATAATAAAGATACTGTACGATAGAGGTTTGTGTATAATGTCAGCCCAAAAGGTAAATATAAAAAGTTCCGATAAACTTAATAAAGAAAAATATTAGGATGGATGAAACATTGTTGAAATTAAGACTCTCTCTGCATGCAACTCATACATTTATTACAATTTCTACTAAAATTAATTGAAGAGTGCTGAAAATAAAAAATTAGGCCTTCGGAAATGAAAACTCAAATCGGTCTCTGGATATGAGTCTAGAACGTAAGGGTACCCGGATCCGACAGTACTCGGGTCGAGGAAACCGGCGAATAAGCCTTCGGGGTACGGGAATATTGGACTGGACCCGACCCGAACCCCACTCGCTGACAGCCATATTTTGAACTTTCCAGTTCCTGCCTGCGAATAGAAAAGAGGGAAAAAGAGCGGGAATTTTCCAGAGAGGGAGAGAGATGGTGGACGCCGTGGAACCGATCGATCTCGAAAGCATCCGCAGGTTTCAATTTCGAATCCCGACTCTTCCCTCATTTCCTCCACCCCTCCATTCCCATTTTAATCTCATCTGCTTTCATCTGCAGCCGACTGAAAGAGCTCTCAGTTCTCAAAAGCAACTCCACCAGCGACTCCTCCAACCAATCCCTCCAAGACTGCCTTCTCCATCTCGAGGTTTCGAATCTCCCAACTTCCATTCCTTTCTCCCCAAATCAGTTCTTTGAATTCATCACTTCTCCATGTTTTTTGTTCTTTCTTTTTTTCAGAGCAGATTCAAGGAGATCGAATCGGAGTTCTCGGATTTAGGGTTTGAAGATTTGGGTAGGTCTTTTTTTTTTAATTTAAATTTTTGTTTCCAATGGTGGTGATTTATTGATTTGTGGACAGCCGTTTTACATATTAGGAATGAAAATGCTATAAAACGATACTGCAGCTTCTGAAATGAAAAGCTGGTGTATGCAAATCAACTAGGGCGGGGTAGACATCAGTTCCTTTTGTTGGTGCTGTTTTCGAACAGTAGGCATTATTAATTAGGAAAACACTTGGGTACCTCACTCTAGGTACTCGCAGGGGTTACTTTCACTAAGGCGTCATTTGGAAATGCTACAGTAGTTTTCGAACCGTAGACATTATTAATTAGGAGAACACTTGGGTACCTTGCTGTAGGTACTTGCCAGGGTTAATTTCACCAAGGGGTCATTTGGATGCATGAGACTTTTGTAAAACGTAACTTATTTACCTGGAAGTTACAACTTACGAGTGGTGTTTGGGGGAGGAAACTTACAGGTAAGGGTGCATTTGGATACACCCTGATCCATAGCTCAAGTGGCAGACTAAGTGAACGATACCTCGTTTCAACACTGAGGTCTTGGTATCGATTCACTAGTGGGGGTGGCTAACAGTGATGTGTGAACTGACAGTGGGGTGTACTAACAAGCTAATACTAAAAAAAAAAAGAAAAAAGAAAAAAAAGGTGCGTTTGGATGCCTGTATGTTTTTAAGTCGTAAGTTACAGGTAAGTTACTTACAGTTACAGGTAAGGGTGCATTTGGATGCCTGAGACTTTTGCAAAACGTAACTTGTAAGTTTCTTACATGTAGTGATTAGGGGAGGAAACTTACAGATAAGGGTGCATTTGGATGCCAGTAAGTTTTTTAATTTGTAAGTTACTTACATGTGAAAGTAACGTATACGTAATCCTGTTTGGATGTAAGCTGTAAGTTCCTGTAGATAAGTTGGTTTTTGTGTTTGAGTAATTTGTAAGTTAGTTGCAAGTAAGAAGTTGTATATTCATACTAAGTAGCGCTTGGGGTAGGAAATCATTCGAAAGATTTATACATAAGACAACTTAGGGGCTATTTAATTTTTAAATTCCCCGTGTAAATACACGGAATTACCTGATGATTACTTACTATACCTGTTTGGAAGTCGTTGGGAATTACGTTTCGAAAATCGGTCCATACAAACTTTTTATTACTGATTTAAATATGTGGGCCCCACCATGATATATATGAGTTATCCACACCATCCATCCTTTTAAAAAATACATTTCAAGGCATGCGCCCAAAAATGAGGAAAATCAAAAGCTCAAGTGGACCACACCTTAGGAAATAAGGATCATTAAAACGTCAATAGTTGAAAGTTGTTTTCTCCCTAGGGCCCACAGCGATGTTTATTTGTCATCCAACCCGTTACTAAGGTCACATGGTCATGGATAAAGTGGAAAAAAAAATCAGTTTGATCCAAAACTTCCAAGGTCTTCAAGAAGCTTTCAATGGTAGGAGTTCAATTCCCATTGTTTTGAGTAGTGTGGTCCACTTAATCTTTGGATCTGCCTCTTTTTTTGGCTCATGCCCTAAAATGAGTTGGCTAAAGGGATGGACGGTGTGGATAATACACAAACATCAAGGTGGGCCCCATAATTTAACTTTTTTCTCCTCGGGTGACGTGAGGAGTGATATAAATGAAAGGTGGTGGTCAAATCATTTGCGAAATTCAACCGGAAACAAAGAGGTAAATAATTATTACCCATTTACCTGAAATTACCCTTGTAATTAGAAAATCAAACAGGCCCTTAGTACAAAGGATGCCATTTTGTAAATCCATTTAGATGAATGGTCGAGCCAATTCTTAGGCTGAACCAATCATTAGGTGGGCCATAAAAGTGGGCCCACGTGTTCAAAATACTTGTAATGTGGTCTTGGAGGAATGAAGCACAAAATATCAGCTTGATCCAAAGCTTTTGTGGCCCGCACATTTTTTTAATGGTTGGCATTCAGTTAAAGCTGTTTCTTGTGGTGTGGTCCACTTGAGATTTGGATTGATTTCATATTTAAGCCCATGCTTGAAAATGAGATAGTAAAGCGGATGGATGGTGTTGATACAACATAGACATCAAAGTAGGCCCCATAGTCTGTGAAAGATGAGCTATCGATGTCCTGGGGGGGGGTGTAAATAGGACAATACTAAATTCTTTGAAATAAAGCGGAATAAATAATCTCAAACGGCCAAGTATTGAAACCTTGATTCCAAATAATTGGAGGACAACCTTCACTTAGAATTTTAGGCATGACAACCTTATATCACGATGTCTTTGAAATCAATCTTTCAAACTAGTAAAGAGAAGATAAAATAAATACAACATTCACCACAAAGAATGAAATAAATATGACATTTACTACAAAGAATGAAATAAATATGACATTCACTACAAAGAATGAAATAAGCAATCACCACAAGCCACAAGGGGTTATAGTGGTTCGGTACTTAAACCCACACCTACTCCACTCCCAAAATTACTACCCTCGTAATTTTAACTTTCACCATAACAAGGTTTTCACAGGTTCATCTTAACAACCTCATACAGTTCTTGTGATTTTCACGGGCTATCACAATCAAACCCCTTTTGTGATTTTCACGGGCTATCACAAATAAACCCTCGGAGATTTTCGGGCTATCTCTGAAAAACCCAAATAAAATAAAGTAATTGACAACGTACTTATCTTCAAATGATGATTTGAATATGCAGTTGAAACTTGAAGCAGCGATCTTCTTTCTTGGGTGTAGAGGAGGCAGTATTTGCTCAACCAGAAAGAGTATAGGAATCTAATGTATTTCAGGAAATGAAAACTCCGATGCTGCAGATTCACTTCTCTTGATTCTCAAGTGGAGTATACATTACTTTCTAGAATGTATTTGAGATTAGCTTGAGAAAGGGAATTGAATAAGTTAAAATGAAATTTATAAATACCACACAATTAGCTTGATGAGGACCTGAGCTTCTCTCTTACTTGCAGACGATTTTTGAGTGAATTTTGTTGTAGTTTAGCATGAGAGAAGGTTCTTATTTATAGCCAAAAGATTTAAAAATTCGGCTAGCCTAAGAATAGGTTTGGCTGGCTAAATTCCAACAATTCTGTTCCAATGGCTATTGGATTGCGTTGGATAAGATTTATCCAAAAATTCAGCTGGCTCAAGCCAAAATTCGGCTAGCCGAATTTCTTCGAAAATCCGAGAATTCTTTGCTGGAATTTGACTCGAACTTTCCTTGGGTTGACCGAACTTCAAGTTAGGCTGGCCGATTTTTCAACTGATTTTTCAAATTTGAAAAATTGCCTGAACCTGAAGTTTGGCTAAGGTTAGCCGAAGTAAGTTAGGTTAGCCAAACTTCAGTGAACTAAACTGAAATTAACCCATTTTAATCAATTTTCGAAAGCACCTAACCTAAGGTCTTTCTAGGGTCATTTCACCTGTTGATTGGCCTATACAGAGATCTTAATCTTGAAACTATTATGATGTCTTTAAGTCTTGAGATGTTGAGTTGATCTCGAGTCGATCTTCATGAGATGCCGAAGAAGATTGAAGTGTACTTGCGATCAATTTGGTACTTTGTCTACAAAATTTGACAACTCTAACTGTGCTTCAAGTACAAGCATTTATAGTCTGCCTCATCTCTCACACGTCCAAGGGGGTTGTATTTTAAGCGACGCAAAATTGGATTCGGTAGTGACCCCTCCAATGGTCTATGTTGGAAAGCTCCGTAGGCCCCACCATGATGTATGCATTTTACCCATGTTGTCCACCCATTTTGCCAACTCATTTTAGGGCATGAGACAAAAAAATGGGGTAGATCCAAATCTCAGGTGGACCGCACCATAGGAAATAGTTTAACGCCCACCATTAAAAACTTCCTAGTGGCCACAAAAGTTTTGGATCAAGTTGATAATTGTGTTTTCCTTTCATCTAGGTCCCTGTGACCTAATCAGTAGGCTGGATGGCAAGTTGAGAATTGTGTTTTCCCTTCATCCAGGTCCACGTGACCTTATCAATAGGTTGGATGGCAAATAAACATTACAGTGGGCCACCAGGAAGTTTTTAATGGTAAGCGTTAAATCACCATTGTTTCCTATGGTGTGGTCCATCTAAGATTCATTTTTTGGGCTCATGCCCGAAAATAATGATTTGAAATGGATGGACAACATGGATAACATGGGGGGGCACAGAGCACCATCGAGCAACACTTGTATGCAATTCGTGTTTGTCAAATCGACCTTGAGGCAGAGGAAAAAAAGAGGGATTATGTCTCTTTGCTGTGTGCGTATGGAGAGAGAGAGAGAGAGAGAGAGAGAGAGAGAGAGAGAGAGAGAGAGAGATTCAACATTGTATGATTTACTCACATTCCATATTCTATGCTTGTATTCACTCTTTCTTTCGTTCTTCCTTCTACACAACTATCAATGCTTTCATAGGCATAAGGTATTTGAAGTGAAAGAAGCTTTGAGAGACATGAAGCCTAGAATGCAATACTGCAATTATCGTGGGATTGAACTTATGAGTCATACTATGGAACTTTGGGATTGAGTGATTGAGCAAAGATTAAGGCATGTGATGAATGTGTTGGAACATAAGTTTGGATTATGCCAGGAAAGTCAACCACTGAGGCTATTTTCCTTCTTAGACGGTTGATGGAGAAATGTAGGGAGAGGACCTAAACACTGTCTTTATATACCTAGTGAATGCATATGATAGGATCCCTATAAAGATAATCTGGTGGGTGTTGGGAAAGGAAGGAGCCTCAAGAGACATATCAACATGATTAAGGAGATGCATGAGGGAGCGGTAACAAACGCGAGGATCACTTGTAGAGAGACAAGCGAATTTCCAATTATTGTAGGCTTACGTTGGGGGTCAGTATTGAGCTCATATCTTTTTACATGGGTTATGGATGAGTTAATGATCTTGTGGTGTATTGCTTGCAGATGACATAGTTTTGACAAGGGAAGGGGGTAAACACAAAGACAAATGATTCTTAAGAGTCTAACGGTATGGAAATCAATTGGACTGAAACATAGTACATGTAATGAAATTTTAGTAATAATAAGAGTGGAAATGAGGAATTAGTTAAGATTGTTGGCCAAGTAGTACTCCGAAATGACAATTTTCAATAATTTGGGTCAATTCATGGGAGCGGAGAGATTGAGAAGGATGTGGCACATAGAATTAGAATTGGGTGGATTAAACGGAGATGTGCCTTTGGTAGTAGTCAAATTGAAGGTGAGATTTTATAGGACAACTATAAGGGCCTGTTTGTTAATGCTGAATTTTTGTACTTAACACGGAATTTGGAAAATATTCCACGTTTAGTGGTGTTTGTTAATGCATAGGAAGGAGAGCGCTCCACGATTTTATGTTGAAATTTTTCCGTGATGGGAGTCCTTTATGTTGAAAATTTTCCATGATGGGAGTCTAGCTTAATGGGGAATGAAGAATGCGCTCCGTGATTATTATTATTTTAATCCAAAATTATCTCTTGTTAGAGAGATTTGCTCCTTTGCGTTGTACACATCCCAACTTTTAACATGGGGCACTTCTCTGAGCCCACCATGATGTATGTGTTTCATCCATTCCATTCATCTGTTTTTAAATATCATTTTAGGGCTTGATACCAAAAACGGGAGTAATATAAATCTCAAGTGGACCACACCACAGGAAAACAATAGTGATTGGATATCCACCATTAAAATTCTCCTAATGCCCAGTGTAATGTTTATTTGACATCCAATCTGTTGATTAGGTCATATGGACCCAGACGAATGGAAAAAACAAAGATAAGCTTGATCCAAAACTTTTATGGCCCCCCAAAAAGTTTTTATTGGCCGGCGTTCATTTAACACTGTTTTCCTGTAATGTGGTCCACTTGAGATTGGGATATACCTCATTTTTGGTCTCATACCATAAAATCATCTAGAAACATAGATGGACGGCATGGATGAAACACATACATCATGGTGGGGCCCACATAGCACCGACCACTGGTGGCAGGGGAGTAGCCAATCTGTTGTTGCGGACGTGGATTCGATATTGATAGGTTGAGTAGCGAGACTCGCCACTAAAGTGATGTCACCCAGTTATGTGGGCTCCATCATAATGTATGTTTTGTATCTACGCCATCCATCCATTTGGAAATATAATTTTAGGTAAAGATCCAAAGAATAAGTCAAATCCAAAGCTTCAGTGGACCTCACATCAGAAAACGGTGGGGAGAGTGACACCCACCATTAAAAACTTAAATAGGCCACAAAAGTTTTTGATTAAGCTGATATTTGTTTTTTTTTTTCTCTTCTTTCATGTCTGTGTTAACCTGCGAACAGGTTGGATTTCAAATAAAAATCACGGTGAGCCTTAGGAAGGTTTTGACGGTAGGCATCAATCTCCCCACTGTTTTTTGTGGTGGGGTCAACTACATATTTGGATCTGCCTCATTTTTTTAAATCATGCCCTAAAATTAAATCTCCAAATAGATGAACGGTGTAGATAAAGCACATACATCATAGTGGGGCCCACATACATCATAGTGGGCCCATAAAACTTGGTGATGTTGTTTCGATAGAGAATCCTGCTATTCAACCTGTCAGTAGCTAATCCGCGTCCAAGTAGGATGCGGATTGGCTGGTGTACCTCACACCAACTATATAGCTGCTCTATTGATGTCAGAAAGTTCTGTAGGTCCGATCATGAGGTATGTGTTACATCCAAACCATCCATCCATTTGGCGAGCCTGTATTAAGGTTGAGACTAAAAATGAGACATATTGAACTATCAAGTGGACTACATTGCAAAAAGCAGCGGGGGATTGAACGTCTACCATGGAAACCCTTTTTGGGGTCACAAAAGTTTTGGATCAATATGATTTTTTTTTCCCCCCTCTTCACACAGTTATTTGTGACCTTATGAACATATTGGATGGAAAATAAACGTTATGGTTTGGATAGCATTAAGTGAGCACCGTTGAAGCATTTTTCTGGCCATAAAAGTTTTGTATCAAGCTATATTTTAAGTGTTTTCACTTCATCCAATTGGGAATGACCTTATAAATGGTTTGGATAGCATATAAAGATCAAGGTGGGCCTTATTTGAAGGTTTTGTTGCTAATGGTGGTCAACCCTACATGACACATAGTGACAATCTTCCTGCTAAGAGGAATTGAGGGCACTATGAATAATGATATTTTAGTTTTCTATTAAGTATTTTAGTTTATTTGAATTAAATATAATGATTTTATTTTCATTTAATAAAAAATAATTTCTTTATAATGTAAAACATTCCAAACGGGAGATAGGAGCAAATGTGTCAAATTAACATATTTCAGACATTTAAGATGTTTGTTAACAAACAGGTTGTTTCAAATTCAATGCTTAATTTTCAGACTTCAGCCATAATTATCAAACAAGTTTTTTGACTTCAGATTTTAGATTCAAGATCCAGATTTCAGATTCAGGCTTTAGATTTCAGATTCAGTCTTTAGACTTCAGATTTAACAAATGGGGCCTAAGTCTATAAGACTAGCCATGCCCTATGGGACAAAATGTTGGGTAGTCAAAGAAAATGTTCTAGGATGGGTGTGATTGAAATGAGGATGCTGTGATGGATTAGTGGCAAGACGAGAAAGGATAAAGTCAAGACATGAATTTATTTAGGGGAATTTAGGAGTAGCACCAACCGGTAATAAGATGAGGGAAAGTAGACTTAGATGGTTTGGCCATGTGAAACGGAGACCAAGAATTGCATGAGTTAGGAGTGAGTTGGTTCAAGTTGAAGGCTCTAAAATAGCAAGGGGAAACTCCTTCTGTTGGTTTAAGTCGAAAGCTCTAAAATAGCAAGGGGAAAGTCCAAAAGGACGTGGGTGGAGGTTGTAAGAAAATGTTTGATGACCTATGGCTTACTTGAGGATATGGTCCTCGAGAGAGTGGACTGGTGGAGTGGGATTCATGTAGCTGACCCCAAATAGTTGGGATTAGATGACGACGACGAGGATGATGTATCTATAATTATCATTTATGATGTACATTAAAAAAAAGTGAGACTGGAAGTATGCTCCTAGGTGTTGCTTGGCCCCTCGGTTATTCTGGGGGCCCATGCAATGTAGGTGTGCTTATTGCTTCGTGCCTTTGACCACATCGGGTGTGAAACACCAGGGTCAATGGCGAATATCCATTGGCATAGCATTCACAAACATCATGAAACATCAACATCCATAGCTATTGGTGAATACCATCACTTTCCGACAAGGTGTTCCATAATGGTAACAGCGCCGTTACCGTTACGATACGTGCTGTAAAGGCCGTTATGGCATTTATTATTATTATTTTTGAAAAAACCTGTTTTAGGACTGTTATGGGGCCGTTGCAGGCAGTTTTTCTTGTAACAGCTGTTACGGCTGTCATAGCCCTGTAACGGGTAACGGTTATGGCCGTTTTTGTATGCCTTGTTTTCCGATCAATCTTGCGTATTGAAAGTAGGCCCCAAGTCACGGCGAGATGAACATATTCCAATTGCAATCCAATCTTGATTAGAAAGTGGCAGTTCTAAATGTCAGCGCAATTATTACAATTAGAATATCAATTATGTTTATTATGGATTCTCTTACTCACACATGTAAAATTTTTAACTCGCCACCAATACTTTAGTTTTACCTGCATTCACCCACTTTGATGAATAAATACACCATCGTCTGTACTGTTGATTATACTATGGACAATTTTGTTCCAATGTATTACTTTAAGTGGAGTGGATGGATGTCTTTATCACTCAAGAGTGGGTGGCAACGAGAATTCTCTTGTGCAAATTGCCATTTTGTACCTATACAGAAGTGTATGTGGAGCATGTGAAGAAGGCGCTTGATTCAGCTGGGGCTGAAAGTGAAAAGATCTCTGACGAAATCAGGGCCCTCAATGAAACCTTTCTACAAGGTGGGTTGACTATAATAATGGTTCTAATTCTCAGTTTTGCTGTTGGTACTTAGCGTCTTTGTATTTTGCAGATTCTATTCAGTTGGAGGGCGATCTGGAAATGTTGGATACTTCGTTAAGCTTTATTGGTTCACAGGTTAGTACACCAATGATTTAGTCCATAGGGAAGTTCAAATAGTTAAGAACTTGAAGAAGAAATTTTCACCTTCAACCAACTCTCTTTGTAATTTCTTGTTTATTGTTTGGGGGAAGCACCCACACAAGGTACGGAGAGCAGTGTTCAAAATATTGGTACTGTGTTACGTATCACACCCTTGGGATATGGATACGTATCGGTTATTGTATGGGATATATCGGTTGTAGTATTGCTATTGTTGAAAACATGGGGAAACATTGAGAAATTGGTTGAATTTTTCATTGAAACTTCAGTTATTGTTAAAAAAGGCATCAATACACACTTATAAATCAAAGTATTATGAAAAAACAAGTGCCCATAATAGGTTTTCGTTGTATGGGGTCTTAATCTATACATTGTCTTACTAAATTGATGCAAGTGTATTCAAAGTCTATTCATATAATTTATAAATGTAAGAAGATGTATGGAAACACAAGCAATACATTCAAAAGCAAACAAAGAATCACTAGATTAGGTTACATACATGTTTGATTTTATGTTTGGATACAAAGATTGCAACTGATTTGCGAGAAATTGGGAAAATTTGATTTTTTTCAATTTTTCATAACTTGGCCCATCTCTTCCAAATCTCAAAATCGAAGCTCATAATATATGATTTTTCATGCAAGACATGTAAGATCATGGATTTTAACAATTTGACATTGATTTAACATGATTTACAGAAAAAAAAGATTGAAGATTGAAAATGCTCACCGGATCGAACATGTGGGATATATCCCACTCCTTGTGTGTCTTGTATCGCACAGGTGGGATAGGATATATCGGGCAATATCGTCGATACTTAAAACACTGATGGAGAGTATGTAAATTCTGTGGATTAAACATGTGAGTTAAATTGAGCAGCTTTGTATCATTTCCACGTTATGAGTGTTACGGTTGGAAGCATGGATTTTTTTTTGATGATCCTGGACATGTTACAAAATTTTCTCTGCTTTATAAGCATGGAAACAAGACAATGACTCACATGGTTTGTTAAAGTGAGTCTAGACCCATTTAACATAATTGGCACAGTGTAGATTCTTCTCATGAAAATTCCTTTGGTTTTTCTCATTCTAATATTGACTAAAGTTTTATGAATGAAGTTTAGCTTGGTCATGTTTAATGACAATCACTTTCTGTTTCTTGGAAAGCTTCCCAAATCCCTGAACTTCACAATTTTCATTTCTTCCCAAATTTCGAGTCATTGTCAGTTCATTGCTTGCAGTTTTTTTTTTTTTTTCAACATGTCTTCCAAATTCAATTAGTACAAGAAATTTGTTCTTTTGTTTTGAATGCATAAGAAGTAGACATTGTAGAATCTAGGAAATTGTAGACAAGGAATTTTGCTTTCTTTCTTTCTTGTTCTTGAAGCACCAAAGATGATGCAATTGCCATCCCCATGTGGAAGTGAAGTGAATTGCTGACACTTCCTAGATCAAGAAGATTGGAATTATATGATTCTTAACTGAGGATATGCACAATACACACAGGTGTTCAGTTTGTACAAGCGAGGGCTGTATTCAGTGATCCATATTATTGGTCTGATACAACTTGATATTGATGGACTTCTAGAGAGTGTTGTATAGTGTGTGTGTTTAGTGGCCCTTCTAATGTAAGTGCATGTGCACACTTTCCTCCTCCTACAGTGTACTATATGTGCCCTATTCTAATAAACATTGTGTGTAAGGGCATGTTAACCTACACAACATTTTCCCCAAACTCTCCTCTTTCTTCTTCTTCTCTCTCACTCCTCTTTTCTTTACACTGTAATCACGAAATCCTTTTCTACTGGACCATGCTCCAAGAATGTCCCAAATAAAAAAATCTTGCACACCACTCTTGCTCCTTTTTTCTAGTTGAATATGGACAACTGTTGTATCTCTCTTCCTAACCATCTAAAATTGTCATATTGAGGATATTTTTGGGGCATGGTCATCCACATTGGAGCCCAATTGGCCATTGACTATGATCATTGAACTATGGACCGTCTCATCCCATCACAGATTATGTTCCAAATATCAATGATATTATCGATAATATATTTGATATTATTGGTATCGCCAGGTCAGAGATACCAAAATCCTGGCAGTTTAAAAATTTTCAAATAACGTCGATATTTTTGATAATATTGGTGATATTTGGCGATATTATTGATATCAACGATATTTCGAGAAGAAGCCCTAATCAAAATTTCCCTGGTATCAGCGATACTGTCAATAATATTCCCGATACCATCAATGATATCCTCAATACTGGGGAAACATTCTTAAATAGGTGAAAATTGACAGAAAATTGGGAAGAGTTGGGGAAACATCAATGATATCCTCAATACTAGGGAAACATTCCTAAAACGCAAAAAATTCTCCATTTTTCCGTTTTTTAATTTTTATTTGTAGTTTTGGAATTTTGTTCCTTTAAGTGATTTCAACCACTCTTGGTTTTTATTGAGTCGAAGTTTAGATTTGGGGACAAATCGTGGCTAAAAAGAAGATGGGTTGGAACTCAAAGGTGACAAAAAATCCATAGAAACTTCCTTTCCTCCCTTCAAATGTTAGCATTGATTGCAATGAAAATCTATATTTATGCATGATTCTCATGCATTGACATGGATTTGCTGTGAAAAATTAACATTTAATTGAAAAATGGGGGAAATCCTAATTTTTCCATATTTATATTTAAAAAATGTGTTTTCATTGTTAATTAATGTTGACATTTGATACATAATTGAGTATTGACTGATATATTGATTGGCTACAAATTTTTTTCTTTATTTTATACTTATTATTTTTTTTATACAACTCTCTTGTAGAACGGAAACTTATTATGTATAGTTGTTTTGTGCAATATTTCAATTCTTATATTTAAAAAATGTGTTTTCATTGTTAATTAATGTTGACATTTTATACATAAATGAGTATTGACTGATATATTGATTGGCTACAATTTTTTATCTTTATTTTATACTTTTTTTTATTTATACAACTCTCCTGTAGAATGGAAACTTATTATGTATAGTTGTTTTGTGCAATCTTTCGATTCCTACATGTGTAAACATGTCTTTTAACATCTCCGGAAGTTTTAATGAAAAATTCCACGTTTTCCCCAAAGTTTCCCCAATGTTTCCCTTGGACAATGATGTTTTTTCCAGTATTAACGATAATATAGGCGATGCTGATACATGTTTTTGTATCCCCAATCATTGATGCATGTAACAATGTCGATGCTCTGAACACCGGCTTAGCTTTGAAAAATATGACGCCTCAGGGTTACTATGAGAATTGTTGAAAATTCATCATCATCTAATTGTCATACCAACTAATCGCGTTCGGATACACGAATCTTGTTCCACCATTCCACTCTATCATAGATCATATCCTTAGTTAAACCACATGTCATCAAGTTGAAAACCCAAGCTCTCTGTTTATATCATTGGGTCTAGGATTATACAGATCCTCTCAAGTCGTTATGGATCTGGTAGTTCGTGCTGGTTGGAAGTTGTGTGGCTGACTAAATATGCGGGTTTTGACAATTTTGGTAATGTTTAATTAAGTCATTTACCTCATCTATTTGATTTGATCTCTCTTTGGTTTAGGCTCTCTCCTTTCAGTTGTTTTGTGTTCTCAGTGATCTCTTCATTACATCCTCCCCAAAAGGCCAAAACAACATAGTGACTCTCATGTTGAGTCTTGTGTATTGAAGGATCCTCTACCTTGTTTTCCTTGCTATCTTCTTTTATTTGCTTTTCCCTCTGCTCAAACAAAAGGGAGAAGTGGGTTATCCTTGTCAAGTAAATAGCCTAAGTTGATTGAACAACATTGGTCTTGTTTGATATAGTTCATCACTCTCTTCGTATTCCACAATCTTAACTTCATGTCGTCGTGTGTGTCAGCCAACCTCTCCAACTTTTGGGCCTTCAATCTGTTCCGCTGCTTCGAATGTATCAACGCAAAATGACTCCAATTCCCCCTGCAGCTGAAGGAGGAAGTTCTCTGGTGGAGAACTTTAAATGCAGTTCTTTTGAGGGCCTTTGCACTTTCTTCAAAATTTATCCGGTAATAAACTATAGAGAACAAATAAAAATACAATTATTTAGTATATAATATACACGTATGCAAATAACAGAACACATCAATAGAAGTAAAGAACAAATCTTACGAATTATGATTCATACCTAGAGTTGCCCTTGCTGCAATTCTTGGTTGAGAAGTTGCCCATGAGAAGTTCAACATATTCGACATGTTTACAAAATTACTTAATATGTTTACAAGGAATCTAAAGTCCAAAAAGTGTTTAACTTCATTGGAGGTCCTTATTTGCATATCCATGTGAGGCTCTAACCTTGATATTGCATTTTTAAGCCCAACAATGATCTCATTATTGATGTAGGACGGCTTAATCAACCCTAAATGAATGTGGTATTTGAAAGGGGTAGATTTATGCAATCTTTAACACCGAATTAAAAAAAATCAGCTTTATACATCATAAACACAAGAAGGAAATAAGAAGAATGCAGAAATGATCATGGCCATCCATCACAAACACGTTGTATTGAACCTTAAAATATGAATTTAGTCGGATCCGGCAAAAGATAGGACTTTCGTCTTACAATAGATCTGTCTAATGATCTAACTGGATTTTCTAATCTAGGAAATACGAATTTTCTGGATTGGGAAATGTGGAAAATTCAGAAAAAAATTTGGTGGCTCTTCAAATCTAAGGCCCTGGGTGATGTGATTTGAAGAAGGTCAAAATATGCAAATGTGGGGATGAAAACCTTTCAAGATCTAAATATTTGGGTTGAAAAGAAAATGTATCGGCTTCTAGATTTAGAGAATTTAGAATAAAATGAAGAAAGAGGTTTAAAGAAGAGAGTCCATTGAGAAAAGAAAGAAGGAGAGAGAAGAAGAAGATGAGAAATCACTTCCCCGGGCCTCACACCTTCTTTCAATCACTGGAAGTTGAAGACGGGATCGTCTGGTCTTGAAAAAGCAAAACTCTCTTTCTTTTCATAAACATAACATAGCATTCTTAGGTCCTAAAACACCCTTATAAATTCATAATTATACTAAATGACCAAAATACTCCTACTAAAAAAAGTTTAAAAAGAAGAAGAGAAATTTGCACAAAAAATTGTGTGCACACTGTCTCAAAAACTCAAATAAATAAAATATTCATAGGATAAACTCAAATCCAAGATGCCTAATGGGCCCCAATGATAGTGCAATGAAAGTGGGCCGCGACGATCCAACGGTCTGATCACACCATCGTTGCAATTCAATGCTCCAAATATCTCCTTCAAGCAACTTACACATGTGTAAGGTCTTCAACCTCTAGAGACCCGACCCATACCTGTCATCTAACCACATTAACACGGGTAACACATGCCTCTTGCATTGGTATACTTTGAATGGTCTGGTGTCCACATCAATTATCCTTAACACATGATTTAGCATACTGGAAAATTGGATTTAGGTAGTTTCTTGCGGTGATGCAAAAAACATAAGAAATGAATAGTCTCATCATAGACTCACAAGGTAACATTAGTATAAAATACGTGTGTGAGTGCATTATGTATTTATTATGTGCTGCATGAAGGGCATGGTGAAGTTGCTTTGTCCAACATTAGTCGATCATCTTTTCAATAATATTTATAGTTCTGAGAAGGCGACAACCATGACAGATAGCAAGTTCATGCTATCCATGCTTTTGTAAAGGAAGGTCATCATAACTCTCTCGTTGCTCTCCACAAGACGAAGAACTCTCATCAATGGCTCCGGGACCTTGAGAATCTCTTTTATTTTCTTCCAACAGTCATTGTCTCTCATGGTCACACGACTTCAGTTGCGGTCCTAGTTGTCTTCTCCCCATACTGGCTGTTCAGTCACTCCCTTGAAGTAGACATCTTGCTTAACTCTCGCCTATGCTCATACAATCTTTCTAATATTTTCTAAAATGCGATAGACAAACTGTGCAACACGTGATCAAAATAAGTGCTTTTGCTTTTGCCTTATAGGTGGCTTCGTTGTCATTTACATTGTACAATGTTTTGCTCTCCAACTTCATATGCTATCCACAATTTAAAATATATTTTAGCATCCTTGACTTGGACTGATCTATTTATAGCAGTGTGGAACATAATTTTCTAGTGACAGTACACTATAAAATTTATTATTCTGTTTTGTTGGGCTAGTGCAACCATTAGACATAACGCACCCTTTAACTGGCCTATCACTTTGAAAGCGGACACATGCTTCTAGATATGTATATATTCGTCGTATTTATCCCCAATTTCATGAGCCATGGGTGCATGAACCCCTGCCCTGCCTTTGTTGCAGCATTTATCATGACCTACCAATTAGGAGACTTATTCAACATTTGCTGCTATGTTGCCATTTATGAATAGCTTAGCTGCAGCCTTGCCAAGCTTATCCATCCTTCTCATCTATTGCAAGTCTTTTCTTTCGTCATTTACTCATTTCCATTCTAACAAAATGAGATAAATTGAAGGTCTCCCTATCTCTAGATCCTCATCATCTAATTCTTCTTCCATGGGCCGACCTCTTTCTCTAGCTGATTTTGTTGGAGCTGTTGCACGAGGGTCGCATGCTAAAGGCACCCCATAGACAACTGCCAGTCCCACTCCCTCCCTTTACATCATGAACTAACCCCCTCCATTCCCCTCTTTTGATGTTGTATTTTGGCAACAATGTGGTCAAATATAACACAAAAAACTACCGTCGTTTCCTTTTTATTTTTTTGGAGGTAAGAGGTAAAAAAGGCGAAGAAAAAGGAAAAGAAATCTCTTATGGCTGTGATGCTCACATGTGCATAACAGTTTTATTACGCTTTGTATCAGCAGTTTAGACCTCATTTTTTTCAAGTCTGACTGGTTCACCCCTGTAACGCATAATGGGGGTGATCGATATGGCTACATAATGGCCAAACCGTTTTTCAAAACCTAGTCACATCCAATCAACAATTTTGTTTCATATAACCAGACTTTTCAATTCTACCTTTCTTTCTATTTTGTATTCTGAGAAACTCCTTTCTTATAGAGGCTTTGTCTCAACCTGAAAGAAAAGCAGTCATGTTTTAAGAGAGAGTTGTGAGTTATTTTTACTACTAAGCACAAAGCTAACGTGTCTGTGGAAAAGAAAGGTAGGACGCAGGTAGTGTTACTGCATTGGGGTCTTTCCCATGTATTTTTTAAGAGAACTAACAATATACAAGTGATCGGTTGACCACAATGGTTGATTAATCATCATCATTGTTATAATCTTCCATTGTCATGTCCAAATCTTCTACTTCTTCCACTTCTCTTATTTCTCAATAATCTTGTATTGAACTTTGGCACTTCCCTGCTCATTAATTTTGCTGAATATTATAAACTGGTGAAGAGATAAATTTTTAAGCATTCCACTGCATCTTTTTTTGGCTTTCTGCTTCTTCTACTGTTGAGGTCATTGTATTTGTATCATTTCCAATTTGCAATTTCATCTTATCACCACATTACCCATTTGTTGGTTTATACTTATGTTCCATATTTTGTTGAATTTTTATTTTGAAGTTTCCAACATTCATTAGGGAATGAATATCTACCACCTCCCTTTATTTTCTAGTTTGGTATTACAACAGCATAACCAAGTAGTTCTATATGACCATAAGTAGAAAGAAAAGTTGTATTGATCAATGAGGGTGGATGTTAGTTGGGGATAAATTGCTGCAGTACGGTTTTCTTTTCATCTGCTGCCTGCTGGTAGGTCTTCTTTTATCATGCACTCAGGCCTACTTAGATTTTGCTCATGAGTTGTAGTTGAATACTTGTCAGTTGATTGTTTTATGATTGTGTTTTAGGGTCCCAATGGTTTGGAAGCTGGCGTAAACATTGGATATTCCATCTCTGGAGAAAACCAAGGGAATCCGATAAATGCACATAAAAACTACAATTTTGAGGTGCAACTTCTTGAACACTTGAATCAGACGCTTCCTTAAAAATAAGTTCATATTGTCCTTTGCTAATTCAAGATGGCATTTGTGGATGTCTACTGCATTCTTGTGCAAAATACTATTGAGAATTGGAACTCTGATCCATTCAGTTCAAAGTTTGAATGATGAAGACAGTAATAACTGTAGGGGGTCTCCACATGTGCTACTGAGATATCAGTGTGTTTTCCTCATCCTCATGGTCCGCTGAATTTTCTGTCGATATTTGCTAACTTGTGACTGAAACCAAATAAAAGAAATAATAATTGACAAGCAATATTGTGTCATAGCATTCCGCTTAAGTCGAGATGCGTGATTGTTGCATTGAAAGCTTGCTTACAAGAGTCCTTTTTTTTTTTCCCTTCTTGAGACTTGAGAGACTATGTCCCATCATTATCAACTTTTCTTTTATATATTTATCTTGACATATTGCCACAACCATTCATTAAATCGAGGAAGTTATATGGTAACTGTCCATTAGGTTGGCTCAATTTGGAAGTGGAGGTTGGACTTTTTAGGGGAGCATGCGATGTGGATAAACACACAGTTTTTTTTTTCCCGGTCAGGTGGCCATTTTTTGATGGAGAGACACTCATCTTGGACCCTTTATGTGGTCTACTGCTGGAAATTAATGTAGGGAAATGTGTGTATGCTATTTTCTGTAATCCTAGGGAGTACCATATCTATATTTCATAATAATATAACTATACAAGAGTGTGAGTCCTCTCTCTCCACCCTACCACTTCTACTTGGTATCAGAGCAATCCTGCACTAATTGGAGGTGCTGTTGGTGGGGCCCACTGCTGAACGTCACAAGACCATGCGTATGCCATCAACAGTGCATGGTCAGGTGGCCTCTTGAAGAAGAAAAGTATTGTATCTGAAAGATCATGATTTTAGAGAACTTATGGTGATTTTTCCATAATTTTTTTGGCAAGTTTATAAAGGTGTTTAATCAAAAATAGAAAAAAATTGGAAAAATAGTCTGTTTTGTTTTTCTGCTTGTACCGTTTATCCAGGGGGGTTTTCTGGGATCTCTCACTTGGATTTGGTTTGGTTGCTTAATTACCATGAAAGAAACATCAAGGAAAAAGCTTTTTATCAAGAACATGACAATAGTCTTTTGCATATAAGATCGCAGCTGTTTAATAGCTGTGTACAGACTTTCCTAAATTGAATCCAAATCTATCTCTAAACTTCTTTCTTGTTACACTATAATAATACTCTTTTCTGCTGTAACTAAACTCCCTAAATAGAAACTAATATTAGAGATCCATCCTGCTACATTCATTTTTTTTTTTGCATGTCTACAGTTTGAATATCAGCTGGCCACTGCAATGGTGTCATGAAACTGTGTAACTTTTCCAAAAAAGACCACAGATGCTGTATAGAGGATATGTATAGCTTTCGACGGCAGATTCCTTCTAAAAAGAGAATACAAATTGATAGGGATCTATATAGATGTGTGAATGTATTTTATCCCAAAACTGGCAATTGGGTGGTATATCTTGTTCAAAATAGACTGCTGCTGCTGGAAGTGGACCCAATGCATATGAGATAAAGTGCTAGAAGTACATATTCCAAAAATGGCATACTATTTGAATTGTGGATGTCATGGCCCTAAATCTAGTGTCGGTAATCCGTGATTACTATACACCAAATTTTGGTTGACAGCCTCCGTAGAACTCTGATTTTGGGGCTTCCAACTATCGCATGCTAAGTCCCATAAGCGGAGCTCCACAAGGAGGATTTCTGAAAGTAAAGACGACACATACGTACCATTTCTCAAAATTTCATCATATTCAACATGTGTTACTGTGTACAACTGAGCACATCAAGGTAAAATCAAAACATAAACCATGTCATATTTACTATACCTGCTATACATATACAGGGTACTACAAACAAATATATACACTGATATGTACAAGACAAAAAGGACAATTGGAGTCTGTAACCTCTACTCCTTCAACTCCCTACTCTTACCTGTAAAAAAAATAGAACGGAAACCTAGAGCTACTAAGTCTAGTGCGTGTGTGCAGTGAAAATGCATGTTTCGTGTCATGCTCATATCATGCACAGGCCTACTGGGCCGATAACAATAAAAGAAAGATACAATGCATGATGCCACTTTACATGTTCCAAAATTTCTACATTTCCCAATTGGATCACCAAGGTTTGAAACAGAGGTGGGACTCACATATGATTGCTACCCACTTGCACAGGCTTTTCCACTGCGGTCAACTACAGAGGTGGGACTATATAATTCTTGGGCCGAACTAGTCTAACCCACTTGTGTTGAACCTCACTATCTACTTAACAGCGAGAAGTCATAAGTCGCCTGGCAAAACGATAGTGGACAATTTACGAGCTCGTCACACACAACCTATCTTTGCTTGCCCATAAGCAGGTCAGGTCAAACCTTTCAACCAATCGACATGCGTCGGTGGGAGTCGCTGCTTACTTTGGTATTTCGGCATTCCAGCGCTCTGTTCTTCCACCCGGTCTAAGCATTGGTTGCTCCCGATGGTACCAGTTGGGGTTTATATAACAAAGTATGTTTCATCGCATTTATAATCACCATATGCATAAGTCCACACACAAGCACAATATATCATGTTTTTTTCAAGGCAAGTATAGGACGACCTTCCTCATATGGTCTCCTCATGAATTTAAGTTCCTCATAGGAGTCTCATGTAATGCATCCTGTATCTAGATGGTTCACATACTAATCATAGACACATCGTGTGTCGCAACACAACCCACTGTGATCACCATACCATAATATGAATCATTCACTCTCAATCATACGATGATACGACAACTATGAACCATGTATATGATATGCACATGACATAGCCTATCTAAATCCAATCCAGGATTTATTCCGCTATAAGACTTCATGCCACAAGCATGCTTTTTCTCAAGAGTTAAACACACCAAAAGGAGGAAGGATAACTCTTTCAAACGTTTTGTCAAACAGGTAGCGGGTGGACTTTGTAAGGGACAAAGATAGAAACCGATAGAAATATAACCAACTAAATCAGAAAATCCAGCAATAACCTAACCAACTAAATCAGAAAATTCAGCAATAACCTATCAGAAAATCTATTCTTCTATAGGGCTTTCACGGAAAATCCAGCAATAACCTAACCAACTAAATCAAAAAATCTATTCTTCTGTAGGGCTTTCAAGGAAAATCTAGCAATAACCTAACCAACTAAATCAGAAAATCGAGCAATAACCTAACCAACTAAATCAAAAAATCCATTCTTCTATCGGGCTTTCAAGTAATCTAACGCACATATATGCATGCTCTTAATCTATGCACTTACCTGTAACAATTAGAGGATTGGATTTCAAACTCGGCTTCTACTTCCTTTTCTTCTTCTTCTTCTTTGTCTTCTTCTTCTTCTTCTCAACTTCAAACTTAAGCTAGAAGAGAGTAATGGAAATGGTTTGTTGAAAGAGGGTTTTTATGTTTATGGACTTGAAAATGGTTTTAAAATTGGCTTTTGTCTAAAAGAATGATTGAGAGGTGTTTTGTGATGTTTTTGAGAAGTTTAAGTTGATGGTAACAAAAAAAAGAGTTATTTAAGTGATTTGAAATAAAAGATTCCAAGGATTTTAAAAAAATCGAGGTCATTTGAGTTATTTTATCAAAATATACATGTGTATATCTATTCATAACTTACAATCCGGGTGTCATATTGACATGATGTTTTCGCCAGTAATTCCGTAACTCGACTACGGTCACAACGGTTAGGCTCTCGGACCTAATGGATTTTGAAAACTCGATGATGGCCCACCGCCAGATAAAATAAGGAGATAGTTGTCATTTCTCAGATTGTTTAATTTTAAGTCCGTATATTAAAATTCGGACATCGGGTTGAAATGCGGCTTGTGGCTCGATAACAGAACAACATTTTGATCAAGTCAAAATATTCTCGGGGCCAATGGACCTACAGTCAACAGCTATCCAGTGTACGAACTAGATGTCGGGGCCTCGGGTCTTACAGTGGACCCCACAATCCAATTGGATGTCTCATTAATAGCTGTTCCTGCATGTTTGTCAACTGGGTTCTAATTTGGACTTTTTGCACCCACGGATCACGTAATTAAGTATATAGCAAATGTGCAATAAAGAACTTGTAACATTGTTTTTCTATGAGTTTCTTCCAACATTTTTTAAAATGGAAAAATATGTATATGGAAGCGAAGGTTTATCTCTTTCTTTTGCAAACTCTAAGTTGCAAATAAGAGAAAATTGGGTTTTGTATAATACAATTTTGTAGGATGAAGTAATCTGTAATGCTTTTGTCAATTCTTTTTTTTTTTTTTTTAAATAAATCTAATTGATGCTAATTTACTTACTTTTGAATGAAAATTTTATGAATAGCTTCCTTGAATGTTTGAGACATTGTCTAGTGATATTGCATTTTTTTTGTCTTGTTAGATTTTTATTCTAGAAAATTCTCTAGTTTTGTTGAAGTTGTTTCCTTGTAGCCGTTGAGTCATTTGCATATTGCTGGATATGATATCCTAATTTGTTATTCATTTCTTTTCAGATTTTGGAACTTGATCGTTTGATCCAAAAGAATAGTATTTCTTTAAGGTCTTTGTTGGACCTGCAGTACTTCTTTGAAAGGTAGTACTTTGTTGAGCGTTTGTTATCCCCTGGATCTTATATAGCAGTGCCCGGAGCATTCATTGAAGTGCTACTCTGGACTATAGAATGTTCAACAACTGTATGATATGTTCTATGTGTTTGGTTGAAGTGATTTTATGTATTTATTCATTTTGTCATAAAAACTATATATGATTTGATTCTTCTTGTTCGTAAGTTGTGACGTTGAGTGCCATGGCATGTTTGATCTATAAGATGAAACAATTCAGATATCAATGGTACCTTTGTGTTTGCTTGGTGCTTGTGGTGTTTGGATGACCTTATTGTGTGTTTATATGCACTTATAGTTCTCGTTTATTTTATCTTATTATTTACTTGAAGTTGTACTTTAAATGCCTTTGTGTATGTTTCATGAAAGTCCCGTCTCTCTCCCCCTCTTTTTACACCACCACTAGTGCCATGTCCCAACTAATTGAGGTTGGTTTATGAGCCCTGTTTTGTTAATCAATGCTATGTAATACCATACTCTTGGTGGGTGAATAGGTTTACATGTCCCTTCTTAGCACCTCAATCCAAGTCCTTCTGGGTTTCCTCTTATCTTCTTTTTCGGCTCTTAAACCCTAATTGATGTTCCTCCTTTAGTGGAGATGTCTCTAGTCTTTGTAGCACATGGCTGAACCATATCTCAATCTACCCTTTGTCATTTTGTCCCTAATCGAGACTACTCTTATGCTGCTTTGGATGATCTCATTCTTAATTCTATTGTTCCTAGTTTTCCCATCTGTCTTCTTAACATCCTGATTTTTGTAGTACTTGATCTTTACACATGCTGCTTTTGAATTGCCCAATGCTTTGCCCATACAATATAGTTAGTCGCTTTGTTGCTTGTGAAAACTTGAGTTTCATGGGCATGTGACGAGCCAATAGACCGAGGTATATCACCACATCCTCCACCCTTCCCTTATTCTGTTGAAAACATCCTCATCAATTTCCCTACCATTTAAAGAATAGAACCAAGGTAAGGGTTGGGGGGCATAAATACATGCATTCATGTATGTATGCGTCATGCTGCATGCATGCATACATACAATTAATTGGGGGCAAGCCATGGTGAAAAGATTATGCATGTTGGATGATCCTAACCTTTCAATGTGGGCCATCTTTTGCAACCATCCGTTTTTTATGATCCGTAGATCGGATGGTTAGCATCATCAAATCAAAGTGCTTCTTTGGAATCATAAGTAGTGCAAAGTGGGATCTATCGAATAGATGTTCCGATATAATGATTGGACCTCTTGACTATTCCAATATGATGATTGGACCTCTTGATTGTCCATTTTGCATGCTACTGATCGGATGTTTAGGATCATCCAATTGCGTTGATTTTTCCACCATGGCTTGCTCCCTTAATTGGACCTTTTAGATAAATGATTGGTCATCCCATGTGTCTTACTCATGGCTCAGTCGTAGACACTATGTGTCTCAACTTTGAGGTCATGGGTTCGAGAACCCATGTGTGCGTGGGGGTGTAAGAGTGTGTGTGTGTGTGTTTCTCACCTTTGAAAAAATAAAATAAAATCCTTTGTCTTACAAATGCTTTGGGGACATTGCTAACGTCCCCATGAAGGTGGGGACATTAGCATTTCCCTACACACGCACATGTATAATCATACCTCTCCTTTAATGTACTTGTGAGTAATAATCCAGCAGCGTTGATACTATTGTATGAGTTGTGGTATGTGGGGCCACGTTGATGTGTGCATCAGATCCAACTTGTCCACAATGTGTCCCTTCGATGTTAGGATTCGAGGTAAAAAATCAACCCCATTGGAAATGCAGGTGGGACACACCACATGGAACAATTGGGAAGGACTCAGATTTGGTAGTAACCCCTCCAGTACCGAGGTTGGTATTGTGGGCCCCACAATGATGTATGTGTTTTATCCATGCTGTCCATCCATTTTTCTGGCTCATTTTAAGGCATTACCCCAAAAATGAGGCAGCTGTTCGTGTTCATTGTATATTGCGAAATTCACCTTCATCCAAAACTCTAGTATGCCACACCTTGTGAACAATGCAAATCCACGTCTGCTAGACTTCACCTTACTCTCCCTTACTCATTTGATGACTGATTTCATTTCTCTAAAGCACATTTGTTTTGTTCCCATATCTACATCATTTTGCCTTTCCCACCTCAAGAAGGGAGTAAAACCTTTTCTTCAAAAAGTTAAATGGTGGGAATAGAGTTTGCCTCTGATGTGATGTTCTAGATGACAAAATTGGAGGGAAAAAAGTTTCTCTTTGTGGGATTGTAATCCAAACACTAACAAATGCATTGGCAAAGCATTTTCCAGGACTTTTATATAGCAGAACAAACAAGTGCACAGGGGTTTGCTTCACCTAGTGATGATGTCAGTTTACCATTTGTTTATGTCACAGTTTTGCTTTCTCATGCATTCCCCTAGTTTGCCCCCATCCAAACATGCCTAAATGACGCCATGTTTTTTACTTTTACCTTCCATGCAAAATCTCTTTTGATTTTCTCTAATTGCTTTGCAACAACATTTGTAATCTTCAATTGAGATAAGTAATAAACTGGGATATTACTAAGACTCCTTGAAGTCTAGTGGGTTATGTATCACTCAATGGGGGAGCTATTGAGGGCTTGAGATGGTGATAGGAATGGGTTCAAGAGAAGTGTGATTTGTGGACACTCTTTGCTTGTGGTGCCTTGGAATGAGCAAAAACAGTTGGATAAGTCATGTAATTCCCATTTGGATTTTCTCAAGGCAAAATGTTTGGCCATTGATTTGGTCTAACCACCAAAGGTTTTCGCTGTAAATCTCTTTTTGATGGGATCCTGGGGAGTTTCCCCTAGTTTGAACTTTGGATGATCTCTTGTCATCCTCTTGTTTAGTACATTTATAACAAAATTTCAGAATCTTTAAGAAAAAAAATCCTGGATTATTTGCTAAAGAAGAGTGATGAGAGATATGCATCCCCCCAGTCCCTAATGAGACAACGGGATTTAGTCTCTAATGTGTGGCAATGGCGAATTGGAAGTGAGTTGAATTACAGTGCAGAATTGATGCTAGGCATCCAACACTGATCTTGTCAATCCCGATGCCCTCCAAGACACATTTGCAAAGATAACTCTTTGACCTGAACTCACCGAGAAGCACCTGAGAAGGTGAGAGAAGGATTCGAGTGGAAAATAAATAAATAAACTTATCAAGTTAAGTACCTTGAACAATATAAATATTTCCAACCACAAGCTTTGTTCAAAGACGACTTGGGAGCACAAATCTCTACCATCAAAGGTGAAAGGATGCAATACTTAATGAGCATGAAAGTTAACATGGATTCAGAAGAAAAAACTATTCTAAACGTAATGATCAGCCTCCCCAGTAGAGGTTTCATAAAGTTCAACATCCAAATACGCTACAGGGAGAAAAGCTGGGATTGAGCCAATAGCTCAATAGAGGGTGCTCAATCTTCATGACCCTGAGGGCTTTGGGTTGTTCCTTGCTTATCTACATAACCTAGGAGATTGATAAAGGGAAAACCTAAAATATATGAAGTTAACAATCCATCAAATTGAAACCATACCTCTTCCAGATACATAGTTATAAGGGTTATTTTAATAAAGTAAAATGTCGTATTTCAACTTTAAGTCAAGAGGAGGCTGTTACAACAATTGATTTGGGGCTTAGGAAGGACGATGCAGTGATGGTGTTTTAAAAATCATCTTGTCGCAAATCATTTGAAGGTTGAAACTTTTTGGTACCCTTGTTGCATGCATTGTGTTGAAGGATCTTGGACTACAAATTATATCATGTTTATATGTCATTTTCCTTATGTGCCATTTTTTAATTATTTGCTGCTCATTTTCTTTGAATGTGTCATTATGTGTATGTTTTGGGTTAATGGATTCTCAGATTATCAACCCAATGACTTTTATCGCTTCATTTAATATGATCCCACAATATATTTTCCTTTGGTACATTTTGCTATGTTTGTTGTGATTTAAGTTTCAGTTGACATTGACCTTCCAAATGACTGTCCTTGATGATGTTAGCAATTGTTTCTATGAAAATGATTATCTTTTTGTAACAATTAGGTAGCATTTATGCTGTTTTCATCATTCTATGACTTGTATCTTTTGTCATGTTCTTAGGGTTGAAGCTGTTAGACAGGTTGAGGATATATTATCTGATGTGAAAGTCGTCGAATTTGAAGGCAACTGCATTAGGTTGTCATTGAACACACTTTTTCCATCTTCAGAAGGCTTGTTGTGCCAACAGAAATTGGATTGCGTCACCGAGCCATTTGTACTACATCATGAGTTGCAAATAGAACTTATGGATGGGACTACAGAGCTAAAGAATGTGGAGGTATTTTCTCTGTGTTGATGAACATGTAATGCAGATTTATATTGAGAATGAAGACATTTGTATTTTAATTTATGCAATGGCATGTGTATAATGTGATACCATGCAAGTGGGATATATAATAATAACATTCATCATTCATAATAGTTTCTTTGCATGTGGGATCTATGCAAGTGGGATATATATATATTAATAACATCCATCGTTCATAATAGTTCCTTTATATGTGGGATCTATAATTGGCACGTACATTCACAATGGTTACTAGTAATTTCTTCCGCTTCTAATTCATCAACAACAACAAAAAAAAAAAAACATTATGCACGTATTTGTATCAATATTTCTTTACTATTTGGTACATAGCCTATAGGTCCATATGTATGAACCATTCTATTATTGATTAATTCTATAAACTGATTTTAGTTCTGTTTTTGAGAGTGATTCTTTTTCTTGCTATTTCTGGTTCTTTCATCTAATGCTAATTTCTAACATGTCCAGATCTTCCCGAATGATGTATATATTGGTGAAATTATTGATGCTGCAAAGTTTCTAAGGTAGGTTTCTCTATGTGGTTTTGCACTCAAGTTCTAGCCTGCATAGGATGTAATAGTCATTCATGAATATGTGTAAGATACATGTGTTTCTATTTTCTAGTCAGGTCACTTAAAATAGATTTCTCATCTATGCATTCTGATAGTTGGTTTAATGTTGCAAATAAACATTTTGTGTCAAACACTTTCTAAATGATTTAGCTTCTGAGCATGAACTGCTTGCTATGGAAATCCCTTGGCTGAACATCTATCAGTGTCAAGTGCTCACAAATATACTGCTTTTTCCATTAGTGTCCTCTCTTCGTGATGGGGACATCTCGCGCACATGCACGCCCCCCCCCCCTCCCCCCCAACGCACGCAAGGAGGAGGGCCCCACCATCGATCTGGATCGATGATGACGTCTAGGGAGGGCCTCCTAGTTAGAGGACCGTTTTTTGGTTCGTTGGAGTGGACCCAATGGTCATGTGAATCCCACCATGGATTTTTATGATCGTGACCCACTATTCTAATTAATCCAGTACTTGGGTTTCGCTTATTATTGTTATTAGAAGTATCATGGACAATTTAGATTATTTTGATTAATTGTTATTTTTGATTACTTCGTCGCTAAGTAATAAGTTGCGTGCATGACATGAGTTTTGGGGTATAGGGTTTTATTATAAATAAGCACCCCTTGTAGTCTTTTTCATGGAATGAAGATTAATAAAATTGCCGCGTTTTTCTACTCCTTTAAATTTCTGAGTTGTGGAGATTCAATTGGGTGCGAAACCCTCCCTTTCTCGAAGGGCTAACTACCGTGGTGCGAAGCCACGCCTATTCCGATTTTCCCCCACCTTCTTCCATCCATATTTATCTTCTCCTACAAGCATTCCATCTGCAAATCTATCAATATTTGTAGCGTTTCCCTATCTACAACAGATTTCCAGAATGCGGCTCTGCGGGAGGGCTGAAACTTCGGCGGAGCATCACGCACAAACCGTGCATTGGAACGAGCTGAGATTTGGGAGTTTTGGAGTCCATCCCTGGCCGACCAAGGCCAAGGTGACCTTTTTCTGAATAGTGGGCCCCACACATGTGCGGCCGGAATCACACACACGTGCGTCTGGGCCATTGCTGTTGTCCACATGTGCGGTACTTCTCTGGTTCGTCTCTTTCCTCTCTTTCACTCCTCTTTCACCCAAAATCCCTAAACCTAACCTTAAATTTACTCGGATCCTCAATTTTATGCCATTTCTTCAACCTCAGGGTTCCCCAAATTGAAATTTCTGAATCCCTTGGATTGAGAGAATTATTTTTGTGCATGTGTGGATGAATTTACCCTCCTTTGATTCTTGTTTGGTCTATAATTTTGATTGATCCGCCCCTAGCATGTGTAGGCCTGGATCCGCATAAGATTCCCCTTGATTGAGTGTTTGAACTTTTTCTGTGGGATGTGGAATTTTATGTAATTGTTTCTAAGATAGTGTGTTCTAAAGCCTGAACATCTTGCACATCATACTTGAATTTCATGTCCTGCGTCACTTCGATTTCTGAATCATTTTAGCATCTGATGCTCAAAATAGTTGTAAAATTGAATCCTTAAAAAAAAATTGAATTGGCCTTGTTGTATTTGGAGCATTCTGAATGAATAATGGTGGATTGGGTAGTAAAGGAGGTTTTTCAGGATTATGATTTCCCAAGAAGAGTGCAAATCTAGCATAATAGTTTAACGTCTCTCTTACATTGCCCATGCTTCTGGGAAAAATGCTCATGATGGACCATGGAGTAAGCATAGGCTCTTTTAGAAGGATATGCATTTATAACAATGTGAGTGCAGAAGGGATGGGATTGTGCATAGGCTATTAGGGGTAGATGTTTGGGAGTATGTCCAAGTTTAGAGTTCTAGAAATATCGTGTGTATATCATGTGTTACTAACAAAATTATGTTCCGAAAGATTAGTGGTGGATATATGAAAATATCTTCTATACCAAGCAACTTAGCCTCTACGGGTTTTGTAAAAGGATGCACTACATTCGTGAATTCTTTCAGAAAGTTAGGTATAGAATGGTTTACATTTGTGTTTAGCAGGAAATGAAAATAGGTTCAATGCAGATCCGAGGCCCACCTTGGGCCCCAACTTGTGCTGAATTTTGGATTGGTTGTTGCTGATTGGTGTAAGCTATGGACACCCGAATTGCAAGATATGGACAACAGTACACTTGTGAGAATAATGGAGTGCAGTGGGAGACATAATTTTATTGATATCAAACTTCTTCAACTTAAGAAACTCACACTTAGAAAATTTTGGAATGCCTACCTCCCCCCCCCAATAGACCCTAAATGAATCTTCAATGAGAATCCCCTAACTAGGAGATTAAGGATAAATCAAACACCCAAGGAGGAATGGATAACTTTTATTTACCCTGCGTGTATTTCAGAAACCAATGTATATCAATGAACGTGATCGCTTGATGGAACTTCTTGTTTCATCACCTTCTCACGTACATTGATTCTTTAACCATTGTAATGCTCGCCTTCAAACTATATTTTTGATCTCATATATGATGCACAAATCTGGCCTTAAACACATAATGTCCCACTTTGTCCATCACGATGGACCTATATGAAAGTGGGCCTCACACACATTTACAAGTCACGATTATAGAGCCTCTCAAACAGTTGTTGAGAGAGATTCAATTAGATTAACCCCCAACAATTTTCACCTCAAAACAATACAAGGAAAAAGAACTGAGAAGAAATGTTGAAGAAGGAAGAGATCAATGCTTGGTTCAATTTAGCTTTGATACCATGTGGACGGATTGAGAAAGGAGGAAAGAGAAGAAAAGGAGAAGAAAGGAGGAGAATGAGAGATAGTGAATGAGGATTAGGGTTCACAAATCCCCACGTCTCTTAAGTCTATTAACATAGTTTTCAATATTTACAAGAATGTGATTAATAACAAAAGTTAAAAAATACCCATTATGCCTCAAACCTAGATGAGTCTAAGAATTGGCCATATAATAGCCAACATTCACATTCGTTAACAAAATCAAGAGCAATGAATGGCCTGATACCACATAGAATTATAGAGTAAAAGACGAAGAGAAATAAAGACAGAGGGAATTTGGGAGCTTTGGGCTGGATTTCCACCCTTCTCCTTTTATATTAATTTAATAAGAGTTGAAAGGACCAAATTTCCCTTAAGTAACAAAAGCTAAAGTTTCCAATTAGTCTTAAACTAAAACCTACTCCGTCTAGAACAATAAGAGATAAAATCCTACTCTAACGAAAACATTGTGAAGAATAAGAGGGCTAGGTGGGTTGTACATGTTGGAGTTGGTTCATGGAAAACCAGTGTGCCCTAATCCATTGGCCATGTGGATATGATGGGGTCTATCTCAGCCATTGATCTAAATGGCCATGGGTCCTCTTAGGACATGTGCGTTATGCCCTAGACATATTTAGTTTTACATTTATGGCTTGTGTGAGAAGTGCATGGTACATCCTCTAGACCCAGGGAACATGAGATTGGGCACAGTGGTCATTGACTGGGGAGAGTTGTGTTCCATAGATCTCAATACCCACATGAGCCATGACCGGCTCAAATGCAGAAATGGATCTTAGAGATGCATGATCATCTTGGGTGAGGGGACTGACTTGGGTTCGAATGGAAGGTCTCCACCATCGGGAACCAACTTGATGTTGATCATGCCTTTAACCTTACCGTACACATGATTGTGAGTATGCCATGGATGTGGGGTCCTGGTATGGACTCTTGTGCACTCACATTGGTGGATCGAAGTTTAAGTCAACAGTTCGAGGGCCCATTAACCTGGACTGTGATCAAAGACTTGATTGTACACATTAAATGATCAATCCTTGGACCTGAGGATGTGTGAGGGTCTTGGATCTTAATCGGGCAGCTTTGGCTCACTTTACAAGACTACATGGGTACGCTCATCATGGTTAGTTAATTCTTACATGAGCCAATAAGGGATGCACTGAGTTTATCATGGTACTTGTTTCGGGCAAGATTTAGATAGATCAACAACTCATCAAGTGGTTTTTCGTTAGGCTTATCACTTTAAAAGTTTTAATCGACTTAGTTTTCTACTGTTGAAGTTTTGTTTTAACCGTTAGAAACTGTTTCGATCGCACTTGATGATGATTTGATGGTCTACTTCATGATCGGCATGTGGTTTGGATCATAAGTGCATAACCTTGACAGTGGAGGGATAAGACCATAGGTGTGTGCATGTTAGAGGCAGATTCACGAGCTTCCTTCATAATAGGGTTCACCGAAGTTCGTAGGACAGTGAAACACCATACTGAGTGCACTGCTGAAACCCTAACCCTTCTTTATATGTAGATCCTATTGTAGAGGGAAAAACTCTAAGGAGAGAGAGCTTGGAGTCCCCCCATAGAGAGAGAGAGAGAGAGAGAGAGAGAGAGAGAGAGAGCGTCATCACCTCCTTGCTCATCATTTCCCCTTCTTTGTGTGGTCCACATGAGTGTACAATTAGTTTGTTTCCTTGGCCCCTACTAGAGGAAAAACACTCTCCTTGGGTTCCCTTCATCTGTGATAGATTAGTGAGAGTTTCCTTGGTTCAGGAGATCATCATCGATAAACTTACGCTATAGCGATTATATGCTTAATCATGATGCCTAGGTATGTTCTCATCAATATATATGTTTCCTTTTGATTTAGAAATTTGATATTATTGCAATCGGGGTATCCTGCGGTGGGTTCCTTGATCAAAATTGTATTGTATGCAATTTCGCTGTGCATAGATCTGAAGGACTTAACAATATAATTGTATGTCCCACATAAGTATGCATCAACAACTTTGTGATGCCATCTTGGTCCCTTGTTAATGAATTCCCTTTATCTTTAAAAAAAATATGCGCAACAATATTCATTTCATATAAGGATTTTATGTCATTCTCTCTCCATTTTGAAGTTCTGTTAATAGTCCAATGGGTGCATTGTTTTCTTTTTTTGCTTGAATGAATACCTTTTGCTTTGTAAGAAGAACCAAACAAACACAATATATTGTCCATCTTGTTTTAAAAAAGCTTCCATATTGTTTAGCTTTGCTCTAGTTTTATGAGAAGATGACCACATTCATTGTTGCAGGCATCCACTTTCTTCGTTATCATGTCTAGAGACAAGATCTAACTTGGAATGGTTGGTGAGGAAAGTACAACATCAGATATTTTTGTGCACTCTAAGGCGTTTAATAGTGAAACATGCAAATAATTCAAGGTGAGATTGTTTGTTTTCTACTATATATTTCTTGTTTCTATATCTTGTGTAGTCCTATTTTGTGTGTCATGGCTGGATGTCTTGGTTTATATATTTTGAAATCCTTATAAATACTGTATATTATAGTTTTCTTTGTGTTGCACTTTTTACTTACCATTATCTTAACCTTTCTTTGATCATTGGGGTTGACTTTTAAATGGGTAAATTGGCAAAAAAAAAAAAAAAAAAAGAAGCAAAAAAAAAAAAAGAAAAAGAAAAAGAAAAAAAGGAGCTTACCTGACAATAACCTCCCTTTTGCTTGGGCTCTTGGAATAGGCCATGGAAGGGGCTTACATTGACAACACTAACATTGCAGCATGATTCACCCACTACTTGACAGTCAACCCACTATTTTATGCACGCTCCGAAGGGCAAGTAATCAAATTAGGCTCATGGAGGGTTCAATCTAAGCTCAATGGTCTTCATTTTAACCATATTTTTATTAGGTGAGCGTATGTCTTGAAAGAGATTTCGAGGAAGACAGTCTTATCATAATCCAAGGAGTAGACAAGGATAAAGCGCTGAGGCTAGTTGGTTTCATCATTTTCTTCTAGGATTGTTGGAATATTCTTAATGTGGATATACTTGCGTCGACTACCTTGGCATGATGCATATCGTGGAGGACCTCATTGAGTAAAAGAAGAATTGGGTTAGAGACCTAGACATTAGTGACTTAGCGTCCTCTGGAATTGCATACTTGTACATGACGCTCCATTAACCTCAGCAATACCACCCACTGTCAACTATGTGGAGTCTAAGGATCTTTCTTTTGATCCTTCTAGCTTCATCAGTAGGGATCCGATGATAAACTATCTATTGGCAATAGTAAAGCCCAAGGATAACACAAGAAAGGAGAGTCCACTCGTTCTTGCTAGATATCCCAGGTCACCCTCCTCCACCTTTTGCAAGAAGGTATATGAGGTTGTTTGACTTTGGCCAGTGGGCTGCATGATGCAGGACATGAAATTAAACATGATGTGTGAGATTTCAGGCTTAAAATTACCTTAGTTCAGAAACAATTACACGAATTCCATATCTCACATAAAAAGTCCAAACATTCAAGTAAAGGGGATTCTATGCGGGTCCAGGCCTACACAGGCTAAGACTGGACCAATAAAAAATTATAAACCAAACGATGCTCAAAGGGAAATAGAAATCAACTGCACATGCATAGAAAACAGTTCCTAATCCAAGGGATTCTCCAATCTCAATTCAAGGAACCCTAGGGTGGAAAAATGGGCAAATAAATTAGGGCTAATGTAAACTAAGGCTAGGGTTTAGGAAATAGGAATGAAAAGAGGAAAATTAGAAGAAAGCCTGACCCGGAGAAAGCTCCTGTATGTAGAAGGTGACCTGGGGCTGACGCACGTGCGTGGGTGGGCTAGCCGCACGTGTGATGGAAGCCCGCCTCTTCAAAGTGACACCTATGCCTTGGTCGGCTAGGGAAGACCTCTAATACCTCCAAGTTTGACGACAATCCGACGTAAGGTTGAGGCGTAGTGCTCCGCCGAAGTTTCAGCCCTCTTACATGTCTAGATTCTGGAAACCAGCTGTAGGGGGATGAATAGCTACAAAAGCTGAGAAATTCAAAGCAATAATGATGATAAAAGATGAGATATATGGATGGGAGAGGGTAGGGACGGATGAAGATATATGTGGCTTCACACCACATAGTTAGCCCTTCGAAAAGGGAGGGTTTCGCATCCACTTTTGAATTCTTCCACGACTCACTAAGAGCAGAAAAATAAAGCAGGAATTTTTATTAAGCTTCAATGACTCAAAAGAACTACAAGGGGTGTCTATTTATAGGAAAAATCCTATACCCTTAAACTCGCGCCATGTGCACAACCTCTTACTTGGCGATGAAGTAAACTAAAATAAAAATCAAATAAAGAAATCCAAAGTGTTCATGATGTTCTAAATAATAACAATAAGCAAAACCTAAAATATGAAATCAATCCTACTAGTGGGTCACGATCATGAGATCCCATGATGGTTTTTTTTGACTATCGGGCCCACTCTATTGAACCAAACTTCGTCTTCTAGCTAGGAGGCTCTCCCCGGACGTCGTCATCGAGCCAGATCCACGATGGGGCCCTCCTACTCCGTGCGTACGTGCGTAGGTGGGGCGACGTGCGTGCGCGTGTGCGCGAGATGTCCCCATCATTGCATGTCTTAAGGCCACCTACTCTAGCCCAGATTGAGTGCCTGGTAATCATGAGGGTCAGTCCAACTGGCACACCAATGGGAAATGTGTATGCTAAGCCCGTAGAACCTTTGACACTTCAAAGGGCAAGTGCTTCCTCCATGACCAATGAGAATGACATCACTTCTGGCTTCTCTACAAACCATGACTAATTAACACTCAAAATAGTACGTCCTATTGATACTCATGAAGGTGGTATCCAGTGATTTGGATAGTAGGATTGGTGTGAAACCATTCCTCTTCAATAGAGGTGTGAGGCTTCCTTTATCTTTCATCTTCTCTTTTCCCGTTGCTCAAAAAAAGGTATTCTCCTCAAACTTTCACCTCTTTTCGCTTCCCTTTTTATCTAAACCCTTCCAAACCCCTCTTTCCCTCTTCCTTACATCACCTACATTAGCCCAACCAAGCCCTAACCTTGGAACCCCTCAACCGCACCAAAAATCTCCCACATTTGTGACCTTATGCCCACACGTTTGAGCCATCCTAGTTGGCCATACGGTCAGTCATACACCCTCATTTGTTTACCTTGTTTCCCCCATCAAACCCCCCTTGAATCCCCAAACCTAAACCTAGCCTAATCCATAAATCCTCAAATTTCCCAAACCCCCCAAACCCTAGATTCCCCAATTTCCTAAAGTTCCCAATACCTAACCCTTCAATTCTACAATTCCCTTCAATTAGGACTTGAACCCCAAATCCCTTAACTGATTAAACAACTTAAGTCCTAATTTCAGTTTTCCCTAAATTCCATGAACCCTAGGTTAGCTTAAGCCCTATTTGAGCGAACCCTAATTCGTATTAGCTCCCCTTTTGGATTTAGATTAGTTCCTATGCTAATTGGATGTTCCTACATCCATAAGATCCTATCAATTAGTGTTTGAATGGTTATGCATTGCTTAGTTGTTACATATGTGGCTTGAACCTCTCGTACTTTAGGGCTTGATTTTTTATGTGTGATGAATTAGTGTAACTTATGCCTTTTAATTATTTAGGTTAAATCATTGATTGATCTCACTTTATTATTTAGTAGCATGCATGCGTTCTGCATCAATATAATTCATAAATCATACAATTCAAGTATAAAAACAAATTCCTCCATATAAATATAAGAGAAAATGGATTCTCGTAGGGTTTTTTTTTGTGATTTTTTTTTTTTTTTAAATTTTCTTTCGAATTTCTAGTAGGAGGATGTATTGCAATGTGTCACCTGTTATCGCATAAATCAACGATACGAGGGAATTTTATGAAGGGTTTTTGGCAAAATATCACAATGTATTGATGTATCGCGTTATATCGATGATAAATTATGATATTTCAGTCAATATTATCGATATCTAAATCACTTGTTCTAGGTAGCATCAAATTACCCATAATGGTTAGCCAATACTGTCACAATGGTGAAGAAAGATGGCAAGATCAAAGTGTGTATCGACTTTTTAGATATTAATTTAGCTAGCCTAAAGGATATTTTCCTCAAAGACACATTGACACACTGGTAGACAACACAGTCGGAGACGAGATGTTCTTATTCATGGATGGGTTCATAGGGTGTAATCAGATTAAAATGGTAGCAGTGGATTGTGAGAAGACATCATTTATCAAACCATGGGGCACCTTTTGCTATAGGGTCATGCCCTTCATATTGAAAATGTTGGAGTAGCTTATCAGAGTGCAATGATGGCTTTATTTCATAATATGATGAATCAGTAAATGGAAGTATACGCCGACATCATGATTGTGAAATTGAAAGATACTAAGGGGCACTTCAAGAACCTTGAAAAGTTTTTCAATTGGCTCTAAACTTTTGCATAATAAGTAGGAATGCACTTTTAGTGCATCGTTAGCCGATTGACAAATGATCCAATGATTGGCCACCCAATTGACCATTGCTAGGGGTACTTTATATGAGAGATTGCATACTCAATCCTCTTTCGATGTGTGGACGAGGTAGAAGCATCCAAAATTATGGCAGAGATTCATGAAGGGGTTGGCTGACCACATATGAACGGGCTCAGGATGGCAAAGAAGATTTTGCTGCTTGGATTTTGTTGGATGATGATGGGAACAAATTGTTGCCAACGCCATGAGTTGCTTCAAACGCCAGGAGCATAGAATCGGATCCATGCAACAACTAGCGAGCTCCATAATCTAACGATGCCTTGGACGTTCTGTATGTGGGGGTTCAATGTAAGCAAAAAAATTAGTCCCAAGGCATCAAACGGGCATGAGTGTATACTAGTGGTGGTTGGTTTTTAAGTAGGTGGAAGCATTATCTTACACCACCATCACAATAGCTCAAGAGGTCAAGCTCATGAAAAATCGTACCATTAGCCGATTTGAAGTGTCAAAAGTCATCATCACAAATGACAAGGCAAGTTTCATGAACAAGAATGTGGAATGATTTCATGCAGAAATTTCGTATAGACCACAAGCCAATTGAGGAGTATAGGCATCAAAAAAGATGTTGGTTTGTGTTGTTGAAAAATAGTCTAGACGTACTGCGATTGGCATGTGAAGTTACCCTATGCACTTTGGGCATATTGGACGTCGATTCAGATGTCAACAAGTGCAATGCCATATGATCTAGCTTATGTGATGGAGGTTGTCCTTCTAATTGATGTCAAAATCCCCTCGAGAATTTTAGTGGAGAGTGAGGTGAAATAAGACGAGTGGCCGCATGCTCGATTCAAGAAGTTAGGCCTAATCGATGTAAAGAAGCTGAGAGCTTTATGCAACATCCATGCTTATAGGAGAACATCGCCTGTGCACGCAACAAGAGAGTGAAGTAAAGGGCATTCAAGCAAGGATCAAGTGATGAGGAGAATTCTGTCCTCCCACCTCGTAGAACCATTTTTTGAAGTATCACCGATATTGTCTGTTTCCAGTTCTTTGATACTGATAATGCCGGCAACGATACTGATAACATTGGTTGTTTCAGAAATTCCAAGTATTGGTGATGTATCGCTAAGTATCGACAATGTATTAATATCGCTAATGTATTGCCAATATTTGCTAATGTATTGATATCACCGATATATCACCAATATTTTTGATTGTGTAAATTCCAGGTGTCGGTGTATCGGGGATATTTCGATAATGTTGCCAATGTATCAATAACAACAAAATCTGTTTATTAAAAAAGAAAAATCCATTATTTTTTATTTTATTATTTTTTATGGGCACATGGTTGTATGTAGTGTCCAATTTGTCGATGGTAATATTGATAATATCGTTAACAGAACATGGGCGATATCAAGACCACAATCTTTCGTTTTCTTTCCAATCGACGATGATTTCTTGGTGAAATATCGTGTGTTGTCAATATTATGAAATATCAATGGATGTTTGGATGAAAGGTTGGATAGTTGGATAGATATGGGATGGATGGGATGGTTGGACTTATTTCTTACGACAACACATGCTTTTAGGCCCTATTGAATGGAAGCTTATTATGTATGCATTCTTTTTACAATTTTTATATTCCTAAATATGCAAATATGTGTATTTTAGCATCTCTTGAAGTTTCATTGAAGATTTCTACCGTTTCCCCCGTATTTCCCCACTATTTCTCTGCATTTTTATCATCAACGATATCAATATTGTTTTCGTATCCCCGACCAACGAAACTTATAGCGATACTGATACTTTGAACACTGCCTGGAACCAAGGGGTGAATTCAAGCCAACCTAGGATGGTCCATTGATTGTTCGTGATCAATGGACTTTAATATGGACGGTCAAGATCATTTATAAAAAATAGGTCAAATCAACAATTTAATCCATCTATTTGTTAGTATATATCATGTATTGCTTATGATTCTGAATAATCACTTTTGTTAGCCAATTGTTACCATCCCATTCTTGGCTTGGAAAAGAGATGTCTATAGAAAATAAGGCCAAAGCAAGCATAGATTGGATTCTTCCATCAGTGTGATTTTTTGCATTGTACCCCATGAAATAGGTTGTGGACTTAATCGACAGTTCATATCAATCAATTGGATTAAATGAATTAATGCAACTAGAAGCACTATAACTTATAGTGCTCTGAGGGCATGGGAGCTTTTCTCTTTACGCTTGATAATCATAAACTAAACCCACCTAATGTCCTCATGAGACATTGTTTGATAACTTTCACATACAATGCTTTCTTTCTGAACAATATGTCATATGCGTATGACATCAACTGCATCCAGGTGGGCTGCATCATAATTATTACTAGAGAGAAAACTAGGATGGGGCATTTTTTTGGCGGGCTACACTGTCGAAATCAATGGACATCAGATGGTATGATTCAGTGTAGATGCGTAGTTCACCTCAGTCCAATTTTCACTCTGGTTCATCTTCATGTTAGAGCCAACCTTTTTCACAGCTTGGGTGGTCCACCAAACTGGCATATTAGTGGAAAATTCTCCTGTGCGATTTATACCTTTTCTCCAATTTTCTTATAATGGTCCATGCAGCTCCAACTTGTCAAATTCCACCGAAATATTTTATTTGGATCCTCAAAATAGGCCTAGATCTAGTTTAAAATGACTTTCTAAGCTTCCGTCATGGTTGAAATAAAATAAATATAAGAAAAATGAGAGAAAAGAAAAGTTAATAAATCTGCATCAGGGCCTTCATGACCATATTGACACTGTACCACGGTGGCCATGTAGAGTGTCGATACTGGCTGATGCGACCCAATATGGGCCTTTTTTTGTGGGGTTGATGGGTGGGGGCAGGCCAAAATGGGTGTGAAATGGCTGTATCAACCGATGCGGTTTGGATATTCTGAATGGAGGGAGGGATTATATCAATTGTATTGCCTTATCACCGGTAATAAAGGAGGGAGAGAGGAGTTGATACCAATTGAATTATGTTTGCACCAATTTATGGGAGAAGGGAGGGAGAGAGTTGTTATATCAATTGAATTGCCTTTGCACCGGTTCTGAGCGAGGGAGGGACGTAGGGAGGGGTTATATCAATTGAATTGCCTTTGTGCTTGTTCCAAGGGAGGGAGGGTTCTGTATCTATTGAATTGCCTTCGCACCAGTTAGGAGGGAGGGAGAGACGGGTGATACCAATTGAATTGCCATCACACCAGTTATATCAATTGAATTGAGGTTTTGGTATGAACAATTGTATTGCCTTCGCACTGGTTATATCAATTAAATTGAGGTTTTGGTATGAAAAATGTGCATGCTTGCAGATGTGGATTTTGTATGTTACTTTGGAGTGACATGGAAGGAACTGGAAGATGTCCAATGCATCTCCACATCTGTTGTCAAAGTGGGTTTTTGTATGTCATTTTGGAGTGACATGGAAGGAATTGGAAGATGGTTAACGATCTCCATATATCTTGACTTGGTTTTTAGGTATTCTTTTTTTTTTTTTCCTATGAGTTTTTAATCTCTCACTTGTAAAAAGGTCCTCATCATCTTCTAAGCCATATTCCAATTCCTTGGGGTTGGCTACACGAATCCCGTTCTGCCATTCCACTGTCAGTTGCAAAAAGGTAAAACTGTAAAAGCATGTTGTGGGCATTTGATGCACGTGATGCTGTTCCGGTCTTTTCAAATCTTAGTATGGATTGGTCACAAGTAATAGATAACCAAACGAGCTTTTGTAATTCTTTTTTTTTTTTTTTTTTTTTTGGTGTGGTTTTTTGTAATACTTTTTACTGCAATTGCTTTCTTTGTTGGATATTATGTGTTCGTGAGCATGGTGGATTTTCTTAATGTCCATTCTAAAAACACTTCTCCATTTGCAGGCACTCTTTTGAGTACTCTGATAGAGATGAGACAATTACAGCTCATTTGGCAGGGAATGTAGATGCTTTCATTAAGATATCTCAAAATTGGCCAGTATCAACTTCTGCATTAAAGTTGGTCTCTCTCAAGAACTTGGATTTTCATTCAAAGGGAATTTCATCGAGTTTTCTCTGCAAGGTTGTGGTGAGTTGTACTGGCTGTTAATTTATTACTTACACAATGCATTCGCAATGTTTGAACAAAACACTGCCATGCCATCCTTTATTCAGTCATCTGGGAAGAGACTTGAGCATCATGAGTAGGAAATGCAATCAGAACTAATAATCCTATCCTTGCTTAGAAGTATCTGACCTGCCAAAATATTTATTAACAGAATGCAAGGATCAGTTTTGAAAGAAAGAGGAGAAATATATCAAAGAGGAGTCACCAGAAAAAGCCACCTATTAATATTAATATTGCTGTCGTCGTCGTCGTTGTTGTTTATTGTTATTATTTTTGTCATTGTTGTTATTACTATACTGCATTAGTCAATTCTATAATGTATCATAATTATTGGTCTTACCTTCTGCTCATCACTGTTTAGATGGTGTTGCTTTTTTCTTTTATTTCAAGTCCCCCTATTGATTGTATTTTTAGTGGAAAATATAGGGCCAGAAAATGCACAGTTCGGCCCACTTCACTGAGGTTCCAGTGCTGTAGATGTTGGTCCATAATTCCTATTTTTCTGATAGGCTCCACCATGGGTAAGGGATGCCCTGAAGATATCAGATATTGGAAGATCCTAACTCTACAACTGATGGTCTACAAGAGAGGGAGGGGGTGCCGAATGGCCCCAGCTATAGTCCACATTTAACAGAAAAAAGGCCTTGCAATCTCTGAGACTTTTGTGGCATCCCCCATCGACCATTGTACACATCCAATGGTTTAGATCACCAAATCATGGGACCTCTAATGGAATCGGACTATCTGCCTACCTCTTTGTTTAGTTAGTGATGAAGCGATGTTTTGCTCAATTGTGATTAAATAGGAATTAGCAAACTCCTTGGATGAACAAACACGGAGCCAACTTCCAAGCTTTGCAGATGCTATCGAAGAGATACTCGTTCGGCAGCAGCATCTGGAACTCCAATCAGACCATATGCCAGTCCATTGATTGGGTATGTTTAGCTCCTCTTTTCCTTTTAACTTACATTGGGATTCTCGAAAACTTCAAATGTATTCCATACATACATGCAATGTCAAGGCATTTTATTGAGCATTACTTTTGTAAGTACTTTTGTAGAGGATTGATTGCCTACAACCAGTTGTATACTACACCCCACTTTTTATGGCTTCAAATTCCAATTTTTCGATTGATGATATCACATATTTTTCAAGGGAAAAATGCTCAGAGGTTACCCTACAACCTGTTGTAGGTATTCACTTTTTGTTTCTGTATAAATGATTTGGTTATGCTGCACTACAGTTTGTTGATGCCATCTTAGAAATATGCCGATTTGATTGTAAATTAGCCTTTGTGTCCATGGAGTTGGACTGTCATTCAGTAACTGTTTATTTTGTACACACATGGCGCTCCTGATGATAATATGGGGCTGGTTTTTAAGACGGTGTTGTCTATGCAGTGGGGACCACCAAATTAGTGGCTCTGTTTGCACATGCTTCGCTTGTCTCCACATGTGACACAATTACAATTTCAAAGTACACCCAACGGAGTACGCAGCATTCCTGTCTGCTGTCTGCCGTGCATACCTTTTAAAAAAAATTATTATTGAATCAAATATTTTGCAGGATAAGAGCTTGCGGTCGCAACTAAAGCCATACATGAACTGAGTTTGCTCGGTTAACTCGCTCGACTTGACTTGGAAAAGCTCAACTCGACTCGGCTCGAAACTGGGTTTGAGCCGAGTTGAGCTCGAAAATTTTTGGAGGCGATTCGAGCTAGACCGAGCTCGACTCAACTCGGTTTGGAACTTGACCTGGTTCGAATCGATTCGACTCGGATTGGGTTCACTTAATATAAATATTTTGTAAATATTTATATATTAAAATGAATTATATATTATATATTATATATATTAAAAACCCTAAAACCTAAACTTGTGAAAGATCGAGTTCTAGCTCGAGGACTGAGCCAAGCAGAGTTCAAGCTGGGGTGACCTGCTGCTCGAGCTGGGCAAAGCTCGACTTGGTTCGGCTAGTGTGTGGTGTGCACCTCTAGTCACAACCACACCTCAACCAGTGATCAAACTGGCATGAACCGGTGGTTGAACTGTTCTGAATCTGAAGTTTGTAATTTTGGACACCTCCAGAGGGGGGGGGGGGGGGGGGGGGGGGATGCTGTGTTTGGATGCTTTTTACAAACCGTCTTACCGACCTCTAAGGCCTGTCCAAGTCAACTTTGGTAGGCTGATTATATTTCTATTTTGAGCTGATGGATAGGAACTAAAATTAATGAGATCATATAGGATGGGGCCTGAATCGTGTATCCTTGGCTCATGGGCTGTTATTTGGAGCCTACGCAATAAAAATTCAGTGTGGCCAACCGAGATTTCCGTGTGAGCCACTGTCCTTCTGTTTAAGGAGCTCATGTGAGGACATGGTCTTAAAAATGAGATCCAAAATTCAAGTGGGCCACAACAGTGAAAGAGTGAGGATGAGGACGGCCACAATTGAAACTGTCCGGGGTCCCATCTTAATGTTTATATTCATGTGCCTTCAACATCGTACTCCAGTTTACACGGGAGACGCTTGGCTGCAATCTCGGCAACAAGCGAGGAGCGTAGGGCTCACCTCCATGGGCATGTTCCAAAAAATCAACCGGATAAAGATTTCAGGTGGACCACACCATAGGAAAAAGTGGTCATCGACCATTAAAAATCATTCATGGGTTACAAAAGTTTTGGATCAAGCTGATATTTATTTTGTATTTTTTTTCAATTCAACCAGGCTTGTTCGACCTTATCAACAGGTTGGATGGTCAATAAACACTACGGTGGACCCCAATTAGGAAGCCATTTACCGACCACTATATCCTATGGTGTGGTACACCTAAAATTTTTATCAGCTACATTTTTAGATCATGCCCCAAAATAAACTGCAAAAACAGATTGATGGCATGGATATACCATCCATACATCAAGGTATGCCTTACGGTCATGGCCACATGACCCCAACCGTAGGCCCACCCTGATGCATGAAATGTATATCCATGCCGTTCACTTGTTTGATGATGCTTGTGTATGTTATTTAAAAGGCCACTTATATGATGCCGGTGGCTATTGTTCAGTGTTATGTGGGGCTCACCATGATGTATCCGGTTTATTCATGCCATCTATCTAGATCATTTTAGGGCTTGATACAAAAAATGTGGCAAATATAGATCTCAGGTGGACCACACCATAAGAAAACGGTAGTCATTGAATGTCAACCATTAAAAACCTCTTAATGCCCACTATAACTTTATTTGACATTTGTCTTATTGATTAGGTCATGCAGACCTAGCTGAAGGAATAAAATAAATAAATATTATCTTGATTCAAAACTTTTTTTTTTTTTGTCAGCATACCCATTGTGGGTTCACACTTCACTGTTAGCCACCCCACTAGGGAATCAATACCAAGACCTCAGCGTAGAAACGAGGTATCTTTCACTCCGTCTACCACTTGAGCTATGGATCAGGCGTGATCCAAGACTTCTGTACCCTGTGTAGTTTTCTATAGTGAGCATACAATCAACACTATTTCCTGTGATGTGGTCCACCTAAGATTTAGATATTTCTTGTAACATAAAATATCTAGAAAATGAATGAACAATATGGATGAAACAAATACATTATAGTGGGGCTCACAGAGCACCAACGTCACTAGCCAATCAGTGTCGCTAGCCATCCGAGTAAAAACAAAATGCCAAACGACCCAGGCATCACTCGGAAGAATGAAATTCCTTCTGCAAAAATTGTCCACCGTGAGGTGTCAAGGGCTGGACACCAAAATCAAGAATCAGCTCAGCTCATGCCGTAAAATAATAATGATAAAAAATGGATCGACGACATTGATAAAACACATGCATCATTTTGGGCCCAAGGAGAACCGTCCATTAGCAATACGCGTCCGCAAGCGAGCTGTTGGATGCGGGTTAGCTACTGACAGGTAGAGTAGCGAGAGTCGCTACCTGAAGTGACGTCACCAATTCTCGTGAGCCCCACCATTATGTATGTATGTGTTGCATCCACACCGTCCATTCATTTTTTGAGATCATTTTATGGCATGATACTAAGAACGTGGTAGATCCATCCACAGAAAATAGTGGAGTCAGTAACGTCCACCGTTGAAAACTTCCTAAGGTCCACTATAATACTTATTTGAGATCCAACCTGTTCATGTGTTAAAAAAGACATAAAAGAAAGGAAAATCACAAATATCAGCTTGATCGAAAACTTTCATGGCCTTTAGAAGTTTTCAACAGTAGGCGTCACTCTGTCCACTATTTTCTGTGGTGGGGTCCACTCGAGCTTTGGATCTTACTCGTTCTTTGGTTCATCTCCTTATCATATCTCCAAATGGATGGACGGTGTGGATGCAAAACATATATCATGGTGGGGCCCACAGAACTTGGTGACGTCACTTCAGTAGCGAGTTCGCTACCGCGACCCGGGCTGTTGGCGTGGCCTGAGGAAAGCTCCTAAAATGAAATAGCGAAATCTGTGGAAAAAAAAAAAAAAACAGAAAGTCAGAGAAACACCAGCGAAATGGGCGTCGATGCGAACGATCAGCGAAATATCCTTTCTCAGTCCACCTCCATGCGCACGTTTGCAGCTCTCCTTTCTTGCCTCTTCAATTCTCTTCTCAAAAGCAGCATTCAAATTTAATAATAAAAGAAACCAACTCTCCCGAAACTACCGAAATGCCATCCTCTATCCTCTCTGCAAACCCCCGGCTCCTCACTCCAATTCTCTACACAAAACTCGATGGATTGGATCGATACAGACGAAATAACAAAAACCCACTTCAGATTTCCAAGGAATTCCTTAGATTTTCGATTTCCAGTCGAAATCCTGTGGTGAATTGCCGAAGCTTGCCGTCTCTTTCAATTCGATGCTATTCGACGGAGAGCGGGAAGTCCATTGACGTTGAGTCGGTGGTGGATAGAAGGTTGGGAGATGAGGTGGCGAGTGAGGGTGAAGATGGCAGTGAAGTAGATTGAATGTCGAGGTGGGTACGCCGAATCTTCCGGTGCTTTTGCATGCGTCGAAGATGAGCTTGGGCGATCAGGCATTCTTTCTCCTGGCATTCATCGCTTGCACGGTATGATCTCGTTTTATTGATTTGGACTTTGGACTAATCAGGACATGAAAATTT